>WEDG01002421.1:0-338429 GCA_017591395.1 Schistocephalus solidus | reverse complement strand
CCTAAAACCTTTTGGGATTGGCGTGGCTCATAAACCAGAATGCACTATCAGACAGCAAGTCATGAAGCCCAAAGACCCGCTACCAGTGACAGAACAATCAGCAGTGGTCTACAGCATACCATGCCAAAATTGTGATGCAAGGTATGTTGGTGAAACGGGCAAACGCCTGGGCACAAGGTTGCATGAACACCAACTTGCAATCAACCGCAAAGACAAGTTGTCTTTGGTTTATGGTCACGCACAACAGCTGAACCATGATTTCGCCTTTGACAAAACAAGGGTGATTGGCCGAGCCAATGAGAAGATGGCCAGATTGGTGCTCGAGAGCTGGTCCTCGACTGGGTACACTCAACCGAGCTATAGACTTACATCCCGCCTACCAGGCGCTTCGTACACGGCTCGGATCAGTTCGGCCAGGGGCCAATAAGGCAAACGAGCACACGGAACCGAGAGCCCAGGCTCACGGAAAAAGCGGGAGTGGCGGCCGAAGGTCACATGACCAAAAGTCAAACACTGCCTCACGAATGCGCCCGTAAAACGGATAACAACTCACGAGAGCAGCAACGACTGCTCAGTCCGCTGATTGACGTGGGGGAGGCCAACAGGCACGCTGCCTTGCCTAAACCTACGACGGCTCCAAAGGGGACAGCAGTCACGCGAGCCCGCCAGCGTTCAGCCTCGGGGAGGTCTAAGGAAGTCAGCGGCAATCGGGCAGGGTCAAAGTTCACGCGTCCACCATGGATATAATACGAGGCACGCGGCAAGACTGACTAACTCAAGACCACCAGGAGCAGCAAGCACTTTACTCTGATGATGGAAGCGAGAAGGCTTTCGAAACGTCAGTACAAATACAATTTGGTCCATGAACTCGCCCCCTCATCTTCTTCGTCTTCTTCAGGAGATGATGAACGCGATAAGATAACGGGACCTCGAATCTTTACGCATATTAAATATATATATATATATATATATATGTATATATATATATATATATATATATATATATATATATATACTATATATATAAGCTCCTAATTGCGAAACCATTTTACAACCTAAAGTTAATTTAATTCGAACACAAAATATGAAAAAGATGTAAGTTTCTATCAACTGCGTACGATAAAAGACATATTTGCGCACGTTTTCTACGGTATACATTTGAATTGAAAGAGCATCGAAAGTTCAAGGACATAAGTCTCGAGTGCAGATGTTGCAAGCAGCTGAAAGTAAATACATTCAAAAGAAGGCATCCTGGAGTACTCGAAATTGTTTGTGATTGTGCTGTAAGATAATAAATAGTAGAGCCCCACCTTATTAATATTTCCTATTCAAAAACGAATTTCATGAGCCCGGTGTATGCCTGTATATAGAGATGGAAGCGATAAAAATAGGACGATTTACACTGCTAGAAAATCACTCGGTCCAGCGGAAGTTTTTACTTTTCAACCGCATGTAGGTAAGCGAGTCACTTTGACCTGATAATGGTAGTTTGAAGTGAGAAAGCACCGTGTGTATGGATGATCTACATCAATCGATAAAGGGTTGTTTGTGCTGATCTTTACCCTTAGACCAGGTTCGCTGAAAGTCGTGTGAAAAAGAAGGCAACGTGCGTTTAAGCCATATTGAATTCTTTTTAGTTCAGTTGTCATCCTTCACAATCAACTCCTTTTCAATCATACAGACTTTTAAACAGTAGACATTAGAGATTGTAATTAGAAAATGTCCAAACCCTCAGGGAAAGGATGATCTATAATATTTTATTAATTAGTAATAACAATAAAACAACTTAATTTTCAACGTTTCTTGAAGTGGCGTTCAAGTCAATCAAGTCCTTTTAGATGGATCGCATGTTTCTGTAGAGATAGAGGATAAAAAGAGTTTACTTTTCTTTAAAAATGTATTACTTGCTATACGTTTGTTCAGTCCAATCGATTTTAACTTAACTATCCTACGAAATAAGTAATAAATGCTTTGAAAACGCATGCAAATATTTAAGCTGGAAGATTCACCAACAAGGACATGACACGTGGAAAATTCGCTGAGGATCTATTCTCTAAAGACAGCAAGAAATATATCACGGAACAGGGTGAGGCGGTTTCAAATTTGATGACTGCAAGTGAATCAGAAATTAAACATACAGTTGTCCTGTTGACTCTGGCTGAATGGCGCTCGGTGTGAAGCTCGTGATGAGTAAAACAATTCTTATTTCAATAAGGTGGCAGGGCGCTCAAAGCAGTGATGCTGTCCTGAGCGCAAAGATTTCGCTGTTACTCTTTGCTTTCCCCTGTGTCACATAGGCTTAGATTTATTCGATTGTGACTACCAGTTAGGATATCAGCGGTTAATACATTATTTATTGGTATTTTGAGTGCAGCAATTAATTGAATGCTGGCTCTTCCTAGTGACCCGCTAACAAATCCAAAGTTTGTGAAGTTACAAGCGCCCAGTCACTTTTGCACACTGACACCCCGAGAATTTGCAGTTCATTTCATCCAAGCTTGAAACGTTTAAATATTTTTTTATCTCTCAGTTTGGGCAGCAAGACATAATATTCCTACGGTCAATATTTTTGTGTAAAGTTTTAGATGTTTTAATAGCGGTAATAGATAAGTAAAGCGCAGATAATAAGGTATAATTTGCCATTTTTACTGTCACCTATGTGTTGTTTATGCATTATATTTCGGAGTTTATACCCTATCGGGAATACCCACGGCGCAATACTAGGTCAAATATGGGTGGTGGCCAAGAGAGTTGACTTTCTGAGGCTTACAGATGAATTTTTTGAGCTCAACGGAAGCACTGCATCGCAATCAAACTGGGATAGCACTCAAAAGTTATTGTTCGGGAAAGCATGCTCCGCGAGAGCTGAATCAGAATACTCAAAGCCTGTAGTCAACTATTTACTGGAGATTCAACTGAAGCACACATGATTCTTTTCTCCCTGTATTTGTGGCACTGCTTGTCTCATTCCCAAAAATAAATCAAATCAGAGCACTGAAATTGCAAGATGAGTATGGCGGTTAGAGTTAGTGAAAAAAACAATCGTAGCAGAAGGGAAATAATCGAACTTGGGCAATATGAGACCCCTTATAATTCATATATACTTCATACGCAAGCAATACTATATTCCTTGCGAATCTGTTTACACAAAATAGCTGCTGACTATAGTTGGAATGAATTTATCAATTCTGTTGGCTTATTCAAATGCGTCGAGTAGATAAGCTTGACACTGGTGCTTCAAAGACCGTTAATAAAATCATCTAGAGTATGCCGAAAACCTTTCAAATATAGACATCACAAAGAGTAAATGTGTGTTTACCACCGAAACGGAAATCAAATATGCAAAAAGATAGCAAAAACTTGCATACATCAATCTTATAAAACAGAACACATTTGTGCTCAAAGGCAAAAAGAAGGTTTTCGTAACAACTACATCAAAGTGGATGCAATATCTATTTTTAAAAATATCACAGCTCAATTAAAGCTAGTGTTATCTATTTTCCCTATTACTTATAGAAATTATAACGTGTCGATTTTCAATATTTTTTCACATAAGAAGTACATAATTCATGAGTATAATTGAATTTAAATGTCAAGGGATATTTTTTGTAACTCTTCTACTCAATTGAGCGCTTTCAACTTCGAATTTGAGCGATAATGCAATTTTTTGCACGAAATGAGAAGCTTAGGAAACATTTTATTCCAGCGCTAGTATTGAAAATCCATAAAATATCCTTTTATGTCACTATCTGGCAGTTTACTCAGTCATGCGATCTGCACAATAGTGAGTTCTTGCGGATTTGATGGAGGAGGCGAAAGGAATATTTTTTCCGTGATCATTTTGTTGCGCATATGCCCCGCTCAGTGGGGCATGCAAAAACAGAAACAAATCATAACTAGTCTGAAAGCAAAACCCACATATACAAGAATTCACGGACAAAAGATGATCCATTCTCTGGTTGCAGAAGAGACACGATCTAAGAGGTGGTCATTCTCTATACAACGCAGGCGGTCTTCCATTCAACAAGTGTGCATCCCCAGTATCTTTACCGTGGTGGATGCTCAAATCTAGATATTGAATGTTGTAAAATTACCCTCTTTTTTATGCAGCCTACGATGATGGGTTCAAGTGTGAATCCAGAACATTAGGCGAATCGAATTCATGTTCCAATAAACGCAGCTCCTTTTGACCCCATCTGGGAATTACTGCGTAAAAGGATAATATAAGGTTTCCGTTAAAAATATTTGCAATATCTTAAAATAAGGCACTTGGAGTATGAAAAAATGCGCTAAGGCAAATTCAAACGTCTGGATGGTAATCGAGAAATTTGCGTGCTCTAATACTCCTAGAAGTCCTTGATTTGACAGTCCTTGAATAAATGACTAATTCCTAAAGCTCACCACATATCAATGTATGTTGTAGATGGGATATTATTCGTTTTGCCGGCTTAATTTCTCAGCTTTATTCCTTATTGTTCGAATGGGAAAGTAAGTGAATACTCAGGAAGGACCCTGAGTACAAACAGCCCTGTGTTCGTCCTAGTTTGTCATCTTTGGGCTGACATCTTATTTAATTTAAATAATTTGAATATTCTACGGTCGATCGATAGTCGAGTACCGGCTGGTCTACGACGGTCAATAAGGGGGTAGTTGACACGTTCATCTTCCTTGTCATTGATGCGTTCCCATTTTTCTTTGCTAATTGGAATGCGAGCACCTAACCTTATTCTAGATGTGAACTTCAAGGGAAACTATAACAGGCAACACTCGATCAGTAACCATCGTTTCTATGTGAAGTTGAAATAATCCCGATCGCAGTTGACGGAACGGCAACACGTGACCAGTGCGTCGGACTTGACGATCAGTGAGAAACTACGTGTAGACAGTTGAGATCTAAGTCTTACCCGACAAAATTTGATGCGTTATTCCCTGTAGATGGCGATGAAGTAAAACGGGGGTCATTACAGCCCATTTGTTCATTTTCGATATAATTTCCCGGCATCAAACAGAGTTTTATCGGTTCCTATATTTACCCTATGAAAACCCGTCGGATGCCTAAAAACTCCACTCTAGGACATGACTTTTTATGGAAAGTCGCTTATTGTGATCCAAGCTTAGCTGGCGTTGCTAGTTGAAATTTCATCAGCAGTAAAACTACGGCAAAAAAATCAGTCGTAACGTTCGCAATATGCTGACCGACGGTCAGTATTATAGAGATTCTGTTTGGTTTATCTTATCTGCAGCCAAATTATTAACTTACAGCCCACAAACTTGTTTGGTCAAGTGGATGTTGAATTTGGGGTAGCGGAAGGCTGACAGGATAGCTCAGTCCCTCTGAGAACAGTGTCAGCTCACCCCTGCAGTAGATGACCCGGCTCATGCAACAAATGAGCAAAATTTGAGTGAGTAGTTTAACGTACATTTGGTCTTGTTATTTTGGTAAACAATGTAGCCAAACGCTCCAATGTAAAGGAAAATTGAGTTCCTTCATTTTTAACAGTAAAAATATAACTAACTTTCAGGGAAGTCACATAGCGATCAAACGTCCACATTTCCCCTTGACTGAGCTTTGGAAAAACTTCAAGTCAACATGGGTTCGTCAGCGCAATATTAAGTTAACGCGCATTTCAACGGGGGTTACTTATTATAAAACGATTTTAATTGGTCTTAGGCATAATAATTTTCGACGCTTTTTGTGCACGTTCATTTATTTCGGCAATGAGCTTGCATGTTTGAGTAAATCTACAAATATGACATAACTGGCCATGCTCATTGAAAAGAATATCCAAAAACTCACTAATTCGATAAATCCTTTTAAGAAATATCTTATTTTTAATGTTTTGATAAACAGGTGGAACAGGATCTACATATGTTGCCAATCGATTGGAAACAGTGAAAATCATGAAATATTGACCATTATTTAAACAATTCTATTTAAATTTATTCTTTGGATTTAAGGTGATTTTTCACGTTTTCAGAAATTGCCATTTTTCCAAAAAACCAATATTTCTCAAAAATGTCATATTACTTTTCAGATTTCCTTTAAGTTTTAAATTCGCACAAGGTTGGTTATGAATACTTGAAACCATTGATACATGCGTTAATGCCTGTTTGCGTGTTATTATCAGCACCTCGTAAATTTTATCATTTTATTCTAAATGTGACCCTTCTTGCAGTAGCCTCAGGAAGGAATTGGGAAGAGGGCGCGTGTTGCACGCGTAGACTGTTTTTTTTGCCATGCCAATCATCAGATATAGTGCATGTAGAAAGGGAGTGTGGAAGATGCTTCGCAAGTCTGTCTCACTGAAGATTAATTCCCGAACAAGGTTGGGCCATTTGGCGGAGACCGTGGGTTGAGACGCCAGAAAAATCGTTAAAACCACCTGCCAATAGATTTTTCCTAATTGTTTAGAACAATGACTTAATCCTTGAAACTGAGAAGAAGTAGATGCGATCGCTGAAACAATAGCTTTATCCACCTGACGTTTTGGATCCCAATTCGAACCAATCATCAGAGACAGTATCAGATACGGGTAACTCGTATACAGGGAGTTGCAGTATTTAAAGGATGCAGTCACTATGCTATTGTACACTAATGGCAATTAAAGATTCCTCCGATCATCGACGAGGGGTGCGCTAATTGTTTAATGCAAGGCATGCGAGCCGCTATCTGCTGAAAGATAATCCTTCGTGTTGGAGGTTGACTTGATGATTGTGCGGCTATCTGGCTCACTGGCATTGGAGTTGGAAAGTGTGTTCGTTTGTGCGCTCCCCGAATGGCGGATTGTTTTGGCCAAACTGAGTCTCAATGCCATTGTACATTTCAATCAGAGTCAGTTCGACCGTCATAGTCTGACAATGTCCAACGTATGCTCCAGAGAAGGGTAGTGCAGGGGCCGTGATTTGTGCGCAAAGTAGTTTTAAGTGATGGTAGACTTGTACTGTATCTACCTCACTCTCTCTTCCCTTACCCACCTGGGCCCGGTGTCAAGACAGAGTCAAGAGGACCGGAGGCAGGGTCGGGCGCAGGTGTAGCATATCCCACCGTAGCCATAAATGGCGACGGTGGGTGATGCGGCATGAGCCACACCGACACGTGCCCATGTTGAACACGTGCACTCCATGTTCGCCATTTGATATGGTACCATATCCCAAATAATAATAACGCCTGCCGTGCCCTGATTTGGCCCCCGTGTTGGTCCAGCGCATTTGTCACGCGGCCCGTTTAGGGGGCACACTCTTATAGCGACAAGTGCAATGATCTACGCAACCCATAGTAGGTGTTGAGACTCAGTTTGGCCAGAGAAATTGGCCACTCGTGAAGCACTCAGGTGAACACATTTTTCAACGACAATGCTGGCCGAGGAATCATCACGCCACCGTATGACACGGGTGACGAAATTTCAGCGGATAGCGACCCGCATGCCAGCCGTCAAACAATTAACGCACCAGAGCGCAGTCATCATCGATGAAGGGGGAGCCGCTAATTGCAGTAGCATAGCCACTGCATCCTATAAATACCGCAACTCCCTGTGTACGAATTAACGTTACCTGATAATGTCTCTGATCGTGGGTTCTAGTTGGAATCCGAAACGTTCGGTGAATTAAGCTCTTTTCCCAGCGAGCACATCTACTCTTTACCAATTACTTCCTGGGACTCATATTTTTGCTTACATCGGCAATCCTTCAAACTGTCGATAAAACTTTTCTAGTTGTGCTCTTTACACAGTGACACCCGGACTAGGATAGTTGTCCTATGCGGGAAACATTTCAATCACACACGCATTAGGCTTTTGTATATTCGTTCTGAAGTTTTCATTTTAGTAGAAAGCTTTTTGACAAGCGGCCTTAAAAGTCCGCTTACTGAGGACAGCAAAGAGAAGGGTTCGTTCAAGAATCTATTTGAGGACAAATTTTGCGCATGTTTTAGAAGTCATTCTTGAGCAGCGTTTTTTGTCCTCCTTTCTTGTGAATGTTTAATGCTTTAGATAATCAGATAAATTCTCGTCTTAGTTAGTATAAAAGACAATAATCCTGTCAATGCTGCAATTTCCAATTTATTATGCATTGTCTCGACATTAAGGTTCCGTAAGAGACCAATACTATGCTCTTTAAGTGTGTCACAGACGTTAGAAGCCAGCGGTTTCCGGTCTCCACTGCTTTTGACTACTCAAAAGGCGCTGCCGTGCAGGGCAGTGGAGTGACCCAAGTGTGCTTGTGCCAAGCTTTTGTACAAGCTGTCCATTTGCTCGAGGATAGAAGATGCAGTTTTATATAAGAATAGGACTGCGGCACTTGACACCGTGAAATCAGGGAAATCGTAGGCAGAGAAAACGTTGTATGCATTTACTCGTCCAACTCCCGCAAAAATTCTGCTGCTCGCCAAACACATCCCACTGATAACACGAAAGCTCATAGAAATTACAAAAATCCTCAAAATACCGTAATGACAAGGCAAAGCTTTTCTCCTACAGATTACTTTAAAACCAGAACTTTTCATCCGATGATGCGTACAGCGAAACATAACAAGGATTAAATACGCAAACTCACCGTGTTTCATGACTATTAGATTCCAACTTACCTTTACACTCTGTGCTAGCATCTGCACTTTGTAGTATAATTTGTGAACCCCTAGTAGTAGAGAAATAGGGGAGGCTGAGAAGGATACGTAGACTGTGCTATGTTTACGTTCGTTGCTCCATCTTCCCCGACTACCTCCCCTCACGTCACAATGGTAGGAAAAAATATGAAAATCGGCAAATGTCAAGGCAGACAGCGACAGGTTTATTGACGCCCAGCATCAGGAGTGGGCGAGTTCTGGAACTCGCCGTCATATACCTGGGGCTGGCAGATACCATATTAGGCTGAGGGCGAACGGAACGAAGCTAGGGTATGATCTTGGAGGGGGAGTTGGAGGGACAGGAGAGGGCCGGTAGGGGTCCGAGCGGAGTCATGCGGTTGCTGAGACTGGAGTGGCTCTGTTTCAGTAACCTGTCAATCGGTTGCTAAAACGACTGCAACGTCTGTATTCCTGCGTGCACTCTGCCTATCACTAGCCGTCCATCAACTGGTAACTTCCGAATGGGCCCCTGGGGGTGAAGGTCTGAGGAATGTCGTCCATATCTTCTGGACATAGGGTTCGTGCTTCCCTCGACTTGCTTCCTTCTTTAACAGAGTTTCCTGTCTTTTCGCCATCCAAAGAGTGCGGTATTGTTAGTCAGCTCTTGCAGTTTTTAAACCAAGGCAAAATATTGTGATGGGTGTCTGAGGTAGGCACGGTATTCTGTCTAGCTGGGGAGGGTGAAACTGGTAAATTAAACCACCTTTTGGCTGTTAGCAGTGGCTTCTTCCAGCCACGACATTTGAAAGCCTGTTCTATATAGTCATGTTAGGTTAGACCAAGACAAGAAATGCGTTTTTTTCAAATTTGACAGGTTAACTAACGTCGTAAAAATATCATAGCCCCCCTTCCATGTAAGTAGTGCAAATCAACACTGTAAAATCCAGAGAGATGTCTCAATAAAGGAATACGTAGCTCTGGCTTGACAGTCTTTGGCAGATGCAAGTACCCAACCTGAGATAAGGAAAACCAGCGGCTTATAAACCTGTTCAGGCATCGTCGGTTCCACTGTTTTGAATTTGTGCCACGATTTTATCTGCTCCATTTGCTAGCCCATTTTTTGCATTAGATACTGCTATTTGATACTCTAATTAATATAAACTAGGATAAAAAGATCGTTTACAAATGCTACCTGCACCGTTTTATAGAAAATAAAGCGTATCTCTCTCTCTATCTCAGGTTAAAGTAATACGGGACCGGTTGTGGCACTAAAACGGATAATATAAGGGAATACAGTCCTTGCAACATTGCATATGTTGTTCTTTCTTCGCTTTGAATGTGCGAAGTCGATAGTGTGTATCTGTAAGAAAGTCTCCAAAAATCTGATAGCCATAGCGGAGAGCGGTTTGGAAGCCCCAGAATGCCTTTATTGCCAGTTTCACACGGACAGTCTGCGGTAGGATCCTTTTGCTTCGACATCGGTATCATAAGAATAATTGTTCTTGCGTGAACTATTTGCGAATTGCACACTTTTCCATCGCAGAACACGAACCTTAGCTTTCTGGCTTTCTTGGTGCTGTGCATAACCTACCGCTAGCAGTTTAATTTTACGAAGCCGGGAGTATTCATCCTAAGATATGGTGGATAGGAAAACTGATTAAGTGCAATAAACTAACTAGAACTGGCCAGTGGAGACAATTCTGGTCATGCGGATTTTCTTTATTAGTTTGGTGTAATGGGTAAAGTGGCTATTTACGTCGCATTACTGGTATAAAACTTATTTAACCGGTAGAAACCGGATAATTTAAATAGGCATCGACATTCATACAAGCCAAATTGATTTCATGTGGCAGAACCTTTCGTAAAGAACACCTTCTTGTATGCGTGCATTTTTATGTGTTTAAAATTAATTTAGGTGAAAAACTTCGGATAAGTTAACCTTTATGTACTCGCAAATCGATTTTTCCATCCCCACCACTCAGAGAAGACTAGACTTCCACAGCCACGTTTATACCAAGAAATAGGTCTATAATGGCTTGCTTAAATCGTAATTTATTTTGTGCTTTTATGCCCTGAAGCTCGGTAACAATTCCAACAAGCCAGCTTGCATCTTACCACGCCTGTAATTTCTAGATATAATGAAAAAAGTAGTTACGTATCCACCAGTCTGACCACTTTTGGGACGACTTATTTACAGCTACTGCATAATTTAGAATTACAATGGGAATTACTTTGTTTGGTTAAGTAGTATCTCATATTTACAGGACCACCCAATAGTACCCTCAGAACGGTGCAAAACTGTCTAAAAGAAAGCAACAAAAAACCGATCTCAAAATAAAAAGAATATATGGTTTTCTGGTTTGACGCCAAAAAAATATATCCTTGCCAATTAGCTAACTACAGTGGATAACCTATGTTCATATGCGCGGACAGGGTCAAGGTTCAACCTAACGAAGCTTTGAAAGAAATTAAAGAAAACAGTGATAATGTAGGTGAACCAGTTAATTCATTCACTGCTTAACGTATGGCTCTGATTGCCTATTCGATATCGATAGTGTATTTGCTAACCGTTATATCCACAAATGATCTTGCAATTATTTACATTCGTACAATTTGTCTGCAATACGTATGCATCCTCAGCGTCCTCGTTTCTATAGAACAGCACCTGTGCTAAACGAAAAGTTACTTTAATTTAAGTAAAATTCCCTTTTTATTTTGAAAAATAGTTCCTTTTTATTCGACTGTGAATCCCCGTTCTCATTCTAGCGAACATTAATGCGATACTATGTGTTATAGTTGCAATTTATACTAATATAGTACATTTTAACTGGTTTTATCCTGGACTGCAGCCTGGAATGCTCACCTTACATTTTAATTTGCTACTTAAGGTGTATACCGTTAAAGTCTTTTCAGAAGAAAGTTGAAATTTTTTATTAATCCTAAAAAAAAATTATACCTTAGTTAACGGTGCTTTCAGCTTTGTACCAAGGCTCGCTTGTTCACTATTAACATTTTTGAATGATAGATTGGAACTGTTTCTGGTGTACTTAAAATGTCTCCAATTCTTCCATCTCGTTGGACACACACTGGACGTAGAGATTTCACTCTGCGATCTCGCGTGGCTATTGGACGGCATAAATGCATTCAATATGAGCCTAAGCTTTCCAGCTAGAGCCCAAACAGGCAAGATGTATATCACAAAGCATTCAGCAAATAACAGCTTCAAAAGCCGAAGTTTATTGAAATGGAAGTTATCGTTTAAGGAACAGAAAACCACCTAAGTCTACTTGGGTAACGGTTTACTGTTCAACTTTCCCACTGTAAAAATTCAGTTCAGTTGGCCAGGGCTGCGAATCTCGGAACCAGTTATAACACAGCAAGGCCTAACTTTAGTGAAACTCTCTGTTAATCGTACTAGCACTTAGGCTAATCTTCGAGTCATCTCCATCTGTAGAATAGCCAGCATTACTTTGCATGCAGGCTAGCATTTTGCATTATTCTATTCACAAAACGAATAGTTTTTTGGGGGGGAGGGGAAAAATATTCCAGTAGTAGAGAGGAATTGTCCCTGAAACGCAGTCGATGTCTTTAGCGGGCCAGACGTTGTCATCAACGCTCTCAACATGAATTTAAAGAAAACTAGATTCATTTTAGCGCTTTGAGGGAGGCTGCAGATTTGTACGTGCTTGCAATCCAAAATGCAGTATAACCTGACTCAGTAGTTAGGTTTGGTAACGACCCTAGTCAACTGAAAGAACTATAAACGAAGTTAGCTTAAAGTGGGAGATATAGGAACCCACTGGAAAACTGTGGTTAACCACAAGCCTACAGTGGCCATGCCCGATATGGGTAACACAAACTGTTAACTGGTAAGCCTTTGAGGAAAATTCGAACATAACCGCAACCATACTTCAAGTCTTGAAACCCTAATGCTTACCCTCAACCCTAACTTAATTGCTTAAAATTCCAACTCTCGCCTCGTACCGAAATTCAAGCCAAAAGCCATGCCTTTCAACCCCTTAACACTGACCCTAGCTCTAACCATAGACCAAACCCCAACCTTGAGCCTCATATGGACAACTTTAACGTCAATTGCGAGGATGCAAGTCAAAATCCGCGCATCGCATAACCCATTTCACGATCTTTTGCTTGACAAACCGTAAAGAATCAAACCTACGTAAATAAAAAAGGTTAATTTTTGTAGAACCACCTCATCGACTAATCTAAATATGTTTGGAAAAAGGGATGGTTCAAAGTCCTAGACAGAGTTAAATACTACCCGGCATGCGAAGCCACATTAAACAAACTCCATCAGAGTAGAATGGCTTGCACTGAACTCTCCCAATTGCTGCAAGGAACTTGACATTTCCACTTTGTCCTGGAGCTGGAAGTCTATAACATACATAAGTGGTAGCACGGTGACTAGCATTCAATAAATTAGAAGTTTTTGTTGAAAAATACGGTGATGGTAAACCAGCGGAAGAATTCGAAGTGTCCTTAAAATAATAGGATAGACGAAGGATCATCTCCGAGTAGCACAGCCCAAGTTCATTGAAGAGCAGTTTTGTGGAAATGGCAGAGATTTTTCTGTTTGTTCCTATGCATTTTTATTGCAATTATTAGTTTATTTAGCCGGTTCTGTCTCGCTCGGGAAGACTACGCGAGTGTATACACTTTAATTTGGTTTTCAGCAACACTGCTTGTTCCACCATTCGTCTTATTCATGTTAATTCTCATGGGTACCTTTTAAGCCCCGGTCCAAGTAATGAGAATCGGAAATAAGTTGACATAGAAACGGTAATTAAGGACGGGACAGTTTTTTTATTCAAACACACGTAAGCTTCTAGATATGCTATATTTTGGGAATTTTAAATGTGACCACAAATGAGAGCAAGCGGTAAGTTACTGACAACGACGTTTTGTGCTGAGACATGCCAAAATTTTGCAACTGATTTTCTAATATTCTGCCTTCTTATTGTATCGTCATCCATCTTTTTTGGGTTAGATCCTCGGCAGTACGAAATGCTCTGAAGTGGAACTCACATTTGCCACAGTATTGAATGTCTATGAACAGGGATGACTTACTTATTTCATATTAAATATAAAAACCGATCGCCCATACGGTTTAGAAAACGGTTCCATTAAATGAAACAAAACTAAAAAAAAGAAGGAGGATCAAACAAACTGGCAAGGTCTCTAAACATTTTATATTCGAGGCGACTGGCTTCGTGTTCATCTGTTTTCTTTGCTGCCTGTTGGTCTAGACTGATCTAGACTGATTTTTTCTGGGACAGTTGTCACAATTCCATTAGCCAACGAATGGAAAAAAGGCTTAAGTCACCAAGGCAAGTTATTAAGAAGTTGCTATCCCAA
Organism: Schistocephalus solidus; assembly: GCA_017591395.1. Taxonomy (NCBI): domain Eukaryota; kingdom Metazoa; phylum Platyhelminthes; class Cestoda; order Diphyllobothriidea; family Diphyllobothriidae; genus Schistocephalus; species Schistocephalus solidus. Next base: position 324,496 of record WEDG01002421.1, on the reverse strand, counting down.
GAGGCTTAGAGTAAGCAACCACTCGGATTTAATCAGTTGGCCGTCACAGTGGTTCGGGGCGGGAAGTTTTGGATGCATTAATATTTATTTAGGAATTGTCAGGGGAGTTTAATTCCGCCTGCCCATTTATGTGCCTGCTCCAAACCTTTCTTAACAGCAACTACAGAAGTTCCTTTTAGACATCGATAGTGGTAAAAGATAACTATTCAGACTGATGATTCGAGGTAGAAAATAAGGGAATAATTAAAAATCTTTTTCGCGTTTGAACCTACGAGTATGCTGTGGAAGATCTTGAGAAAGAATATTACGAACACCTGCCGACTCACGAAGGAAACGCTTTTGTGGGTATTGTTTGATTGCCTATACTGCTACGAGCCGCTGGCTGAGCTCAAGAGTCAGCCTCAAGGCAGAACGAGACGAGCAAGTTCCATTTACGGTCGGTGAACGTTCATTAACGAAAGAACATACAATTTTCCATATAAAAATCATTTTAGATGGCTTTGATAAGATAGTTCAGTATGTTGTACTCACCCTGTACAACAAAATTTTAATCTCAAGAAGACCGTGATAAACTCCTCGGATTACGTTACTTGATGCTTGCGGTTTTCCCTCTGCCTTGACCTTACTCTTTGCATTCCTTGGTGGTATGCTGACCGACCATTTAAGCTTCTTCAGAAAAAAGGAGGTTACAAACGCAGAACAGTTGAGAGTTTTAATTACATGCCTAATGAATAATCCATGCTCATTTTTTGCTTCAATAGGAAGTGGATCTCAAAAAAGAAAGAAAATATGTATGCATAAATTCTACTGAGTAGCAATGATGTTTCTTCAATCATTTATCAAGCACCCATTTAGAGCTAGTTTAAAAAAATTGGATGTTAGAAAAATGTTGACAGACTGGGTTATTATGAATGCAATCACTGCTTACGGATAAGCTTAGATTTGAGGTCTTTAATATACCACAAACTAAGTAATCCTAAAGATTTGCAGATTATGCTTCCAATTTCACCGCGCGCACTTCATTTGTACGTGAAAAACCTGCTACTTGAAACTGTAACGCTTTTTTTATCTAGCTCGTATTATTGGCCACCAGACGTTCTCTGAGAATAATACGATTATGACCAGGCAAATGTGATCTCGAAGAACATCTGCTTGGATTGTGTCCTTTTTTCTTACTGAATGACGGATTCTAGCTACATAATCCATGTTAAAAAATGATCTCAAATACTTTTTTATCTATTAAGTGGATGACTTGCTATTGGGGTTCAAATTATAAAGCATGCCTCTGAGTATCCTTTACGTTCAATGTGAGCTGAAACCGGATAGAATGCTCTAAAATTTGCAGTGCAAACTTCATCCGTATCTATCGAGGGAGAAGAGGACGCAGCTGAGATGAGTTCTCAGGATAATTCAGATTTTTTCGGAGAATATTTAGGAAAATCTGTATTCATTTTACGTCATTTGGATGGAGGGCAATTCTGGAGACTATCATGTGACAGTACCAAATAGATATACTTGCGAGGGCGAAAAGGATCCCAATGCCGGGAAAAAAAAGAAAATTGGGATTAGGTGAAGAAGCTGCAGAAGTAGGAGGAGGATGAGGAGGGGTAAAAAGAGTATTTTGCCAAAGATCCGCAATGAAAGGCTGATGTGCAGGCAGTTGGATTTGAACCGATGGCATCCTTTACTCCCTGCCGAGATGTCTGCAGGTCTGACCTTTTCCAGCAGCTGAGACAACTGTCAGTTTCTCTCACTCATCCCAACGGGGGGACAGTGGCAGACAAACACATGCACACAGGCTCGTTTGCTTTGGCCTGTTATAAGACTGCAACTGCTGTGTTGTCGACCTGCGAACTTCCCAGTTTACAGCACTTATGATGCACCTCCTATGGCGCGGAAAAGAAATGAGCAAAATATAGTGATATTTCGACCACCCGAGAATCTGGTCACCCCTCAGGTGTGCGTGAATGCGAAAATGCGTAAAGGTTTCCTACTGCCCAGAATCTCCTCCGCATTTTCTCGAACCCCTCTATTTTTTCCTGTCAACACTAATTGGGCTGTCTCTACCCAATGCGTGGGTACGCATCGGAGTTAAGTGGTCGAGCTGGTTGGCAGAAGACTCCTCACTCCTGTTTTCCAGTTGCAAGCATTGATCGTGGCAACTTTTTGCAAACTTAATTTTCTCAATTAATTTGTCTCTTGGTGGTATTTATAACCATTCGTATGGACTATTTTGGAGGTGATATTTTCCGATGGGTGCAGGGATGGGACGTTTTCGTTGGAACAAATCAAACTTCAGTTGTGGTTGATTTTGGCATAGGTGGAAGATGTAGAAAAATGAGACAAGTTATGCCATTAAATTTCCAAGTTTGTAGCGAACACCATCAGCAAAATAGGATGAAGGTAAATGATTACTTTACACGAAGATCGAGTTAAGCGTGCCTAGTAATTCATTTCATCTGTCAATATTGTCAGCGTCTTGCTATTTCTGCTCACTGTTACTTAATCTGTCAAGTGCAAAAGTTTTACACATGTAATTTTTCCTTTTGAATAACCACGGATTGATGGATAAAAATTGACTCATTTGTCACACTGTATATGTCAAAAAGAATAAAGCCTAAATGAAACATTTATACATATACATTGAATTAACAGGGTTATATAAGTCAACGATCAGTTAATGCATGTGCAACAATACGCAGGCTTTGAATTCAACATCCCTTCAGCAACCTCTGCAAAGCCATCCCTGGAAGAAAACACCCCAAGTTCTTTATACGTTTTCTGTTTACTTTCCATTTTTACATCTACACAGTTAGTCTCCTAAAAAGTACCTAGGGGTGTGTTGGATATTGGAAACTTTCGCGAGTTATAATCAAACAATTAGCAATGACCCTTTAAAGCAATGGGTAGGCGTGCCTTATTTAATTTCAGAGGAAATTAATGCTCGAACTCAGAGTAAATCCTTCGGAACAAACCTTTTTATGCTCATTTGGAAATTTGCTCTGAATATCTAAGCTGAAATCCATGACAAACTGCGGAATAATCATGTAATAATCACAACTGGCCAAAAGAAAGTCAGTAGCATAATTTAGAAATTATTTATCATACTTACAACACAGGTACTAGCTAAAAGCGCAGGCACAAGTGTTTCGCCGATCTTGTGCCATTACATGACGCAGTTGTGAGGGGTTCCCGTTCCCCGTTCCTCGTAGATTAATCAGTACAGAATGAAACTGAAGTCCTTATAAGAGAAAAACACGGGAATGCTGGGGACTTAAGGACGAGCAGAGCCCCCCGCAGCTGCCTCATACAGCGACACAAGATCGGGGAAACATGCGCGTTTGGGATTTTAGCTAGTGATTAGCTGTCAGTATGGTAAATACTTATGCAATGGATAGAATTTAATGTCAGTCGTAGCCGCCTAAGGAAGTTTAACGATAGTTTACAAAGAAACATAGTCTATTAATTGTACTTTCTATAAACTTATCTTATAAACAGCTGGGAGCCAAAACAAATCTGCATGTTTGTGTTTAAAACACTTGCAATTTTGAGAAAAAAGGAAGGAAGATAATAATAAAGTATGCATTCCACATAGCAAATATAAATGAAATAACGTGGGTACAAAAAGCACTGCGAAAGTTTGTTCAATTTTGGCGGCTGTAATTTACATAGGTCGGTAGATAAATGGGTTGGTTTGCCTTGTATGGCCGCGTAAACAGGACACAGGAATACGAATCATCCACAAAACGTGTGGCTTTGCGCCAAATTCCAGGTATATTATGCTTAAAACAAAGGGGTGGGTTAGGGTTAAGATCAGGGTTAGGGTTATGGTTCTGGTTAGGCGGCCATACAAGGCATCCCTACCAAAAAATGTTCACTCCAAAGCCAGCAAGATATTATGTGATTTAACTTGCTTTTTCACTGCGGCTAAGCAGTAAATTAATATAATTTAATATTAAATTGATAATATTTTGAAAACTTGTAAGTTCAAATCTCATGTTTCTACGTTTATTTATTTGATTTTTGGTTTTCGCCCTCAATAATAAGCCCTTGAAAGAATGCCTTACTGGTACACTATGTAGGCTTTCATGATAAATGAATCCTCTGTTTAATGACTAGTCTTCCGAGCTATATGAACAATCTCTCACCAGCGTGTTGATACAGGGTTTTAAGATATTGACAGCTTCCAACTGTGTACTTGCAATAGAGTTTCACGACTAAAAATTTGTATTTCAGGGGTTACGTATGGTTTTCGAAATTAAGATAAACAAACAGCTCTTTTTTGGCCAGCCGTTTTAAAGCAAACACCGAGTGAATTAGGTTGGATCGGATCAAATTCAGCTACTCTCCGCCATTTTTCTTTCGTTAAGAAACGAGCAGTCCTTGCACTTACTCCTATAATGTGGAGGTATGTTATCATTTTTTGTCCAGTCCTTTGCCTTCTGAATAGCTTCTGAGGAAAAATGAGCCGGCGTTCACTTAATTAGAGAAAATACAGTGCCTAAACTGTGTCCCGGAGAAGATAGAAGCCATAGAAGTTTTCTGTCAGGCTTTATGAAACAAAGTGACGGAATACGATGCAGCTTACGGTCGAAGGTCCCTCTTGAAGTTCGCTTGGTGCCCAGCTACTGCGCATTCCTCGTCTTGTTGTCCTAGGCAACCCATTATGGAACCTCGTGTCTACTAAGCCCCTCTCACACATTTATGACAACAAACGTTCAAATCTATTTAAAGAGAAGCAAACTATCATAAAATTAACGAACTCATCTATTTCTGGGACAAATTTGAGCATCAACTTAAAGATAGCTAGGCTTCTTTATTTACCAACACATACCACTCTAACGCTAGCTGATTTTATTACTTAATTTTAAAGGGAAAAATACATGCGCTGCAGTCCTGACAGGAAGACGTGATATTGTTTTTGAAAAAAACGTGATCAACAGACACGAGCCTATTAGGCAATCGTAAAAACTGAACTGTGAATGGCAATTTATGAAGATCTATATAACTTTCACGTAGGAAAGGAAACTTGTGCTGTATACATAACAGCTAAAAGTATTTCTCTAAACATTTACTCGAAGTCATCAAAAAGATAGCTACCACCAAGATCACACTGTTCTAAAAACAGATCAACCCTTTCTGACACCGATAAAATGAGTCTTAAAGAGCTACTGAGTGCGCTAACAAGGGGCAATTATGAACATTTTTTCAAAACTTTATAAAATATTGACAACAGTTCGTTTTAATAACCGGATTTACCTCTACCTGCGTCACCTTAAATGTAGGCTTGGCCCTAACCAGCACGCTAGTGTTGTCGAGAAGTTAATCAGAGTTTTTAGAACACATTACCAACACTTGTCTCGAATACTTTTTTTGAGTGCGGAAGAAAGGCTTTGCAGAAACTGCATCCATACAATGCCAACAATATTCAACTTGCAGAGGAGAAACAGCTAAGAAGGAAAAAGAACACTGAAACCATTAAAGTGATCGTCTATTTGATCATGCTTAAGCCTGACGATTGGTGCTTTGGTTATAAGGCTTTTAAGAAAAAAGTATGCAATAGACTTTTACTACTATTGATGGCTACTCAGTTTTCGTATTTTTAGCCTAATAAGGGAAAACATTTAATTATTCTGAAGTTTTTAGCACGGACTAGGCAACTCACCCAACACGCGTTTCTGTAACGGTTCGGACAGGAGTATTTGCCTCTATTGGCACTATGTTCTTCCGTCTCATTCTTTGCATATCTGCTTTGACAGGGTATAGAAGGTACTCATAAATATGTCCGTGGCTGGAAATTTATAGAATAACTTTGTAGTGCTTTTTAAATTTACATAAAACTTTTTGAATTTTGAACTCTTGCTGAAACGAGCGAAAATGGGAGTCCCAGAAATATATTGAGAAGTACACGCGATCGTTGGAACAAGAACTTTATTCCTCTGAGGTCTAGGATTCAAGCTGGAATCTCACTTAAGAGACAGCAGTAGATACGGCTTATTACTACACGGGGTGTTGCAGTATTTAGAAGATGCAGTCACTATGCTACTACATACCTATGACAATTGATGGCTCCCCTTCATCTAGGATGACTGCCTCGGGTGCATTTATGAAAAGCACTTTGTACAACTTTACTCGAGTTTGTCGAAAATCTTGGTAACATTAACATAACAGTTCCCCCCGCTGAGGTGATGGAATCTTTATTAAACATTACTAATAAAAACTAGGATTGCATATGACGTCAGTCAGCTAAAGTACATCTGAAATTGGCAGACCTGTGAGGCTGATCCATCGTGATAGTTATTGGTATCGTTTTTGATTTTTGATTCTTTCGCTGTAAAAGCCGGAGTGGTTCCTGGAAAGGTTTCCCAGGGAAATGTATTTATCCCTGATTTCTGGATGGGTTCTCGAGCTCCGTACTCATAGAGACTGGTTATTCCGGTCAGCCTTATATGCTTTGGCAGTAAATTTTGATTAATATTTACCAGTTGCTATACGAGAGCTATCGACTAGAGATCCAAAGCTCAACGAAATCGTTAACTCCCTTTCTGTCATCATGCCATAGGACTGAACTCCGTGCACATAGAAAAGTATTATTTTTACGCCAAACTTGAGCATACAAAGAATACAATTGGAAAGTCCTTGTTGGTACTTCGGCGAAGAAATCTCCTAAAATAGATGGAAATCTGATTTGGACCTCTTCATTTTCTTAACGGCCATTATGACTAGGATTTCATATTCGAAAACGATAGATTTCTTGGGTCTGCTCGTTAAAGCTGATCATTTTATTACTCATTAAACGGACCTCCATACGCTTCCTATTCAACTTTGTTTGCCAAATTTCATTTTTTTCTAACCAGAAATTAAAGGAAAACTGGAAATAAAAATTAATTAAAAACCTATTGAAAATAAAACAGTGACTTCATCCAGGACTGTTATCGTCTTCTTTTCATTCCAGAGAGATATTGTACATAGCTGCAGGTAATATCGTCAACGCCATAAGAAGAACTAAGAGAGCTGTTTATGACTCTGATATTTTAACTGTGATCTATCTGCATATTTTATATAGAGTTGAAATTCCAGCCTTCGCTGAGAGTTATTTGATTTAAGAAGTCGAGTTTTGGTGAACGTACGCTTTCGATTTTTCATCATCAGACCTTTACAATTATATGAGGGAAGGGTAGACTAACAAAAGTTTAAACATCCAACAAGCGGTAAGTATGTGGGAGAGGGTTGAGGGTGTTCGGAGGTCAAGGGTCATAGTCTGGTCTTATAAAGGGGAGGGATGGGAGTGAACCTTCGGCATGTAGTCAACTGGGAACCATTTGTGTTCACTTTGTTCAACAGCAGCAGACTACGTTCGCAGATCCAGGGTGAAGCCTAGGCAAGAGGTATGTACAAGCTTCCTCAGGACGGAAGAAAAACCAATAATGCCTATCTCTTGCGATCTTTGCTTTCGAGTTTATTGTCTATCAAACTAGCAGTGACTGAGAAGTAGAAGCAGTTTTACCCAACTCACCACCCAGTTTCTTGTCATTCTGCCGTCTCCTCCTTTAAATAAGCGATATTGTGAACTTAATCCATTTTCATGGATGAATATTAGTAGACCCGATTAGCCGCACTCAATATTCATCTTGCCCTGAAAAAAACTGTGGTTGAAATGTAGGTCACGGTGGCTGTTAGAATCCCCTCCTATGTGATGAGAGAAGAGTTTAGTTCTGGAAAGTTTATCCCTTGGGATAGCTGGGAAAAACTGAGAAAAGCAAAGTGTTTAAAACTTTCTTATTTGATAATACCATAATACCCGTCCAGAAATATTGTTTTACCGCCATGAATTCAGCTTTCGTGTTATAGTATTATAGGCCATAGGGTAATTTTAACATAGACGTAGGGGAAGTTTCTTAACTTAAACACGTAAGTTGTCATAAATGAAAAATAAAAAAGGAAAATCTATTCCCATCACAGACTACAAATTCATTTTGACTATGCACTATGGGATTCAGTTAAATTGGAAGATTTAGAGTGGAATTTTGCAATCCTATGCACAGGGATTTCGGGGTCACATCGGTACAACTGTCAGGTTTGACTTGCGTGACAGAAACTAACAATCGTGACGATGTGTGCACTACCATCAAACTTTTCCATATCAGACAAGTACTTTCTACGTTTTGGACAGAAAGTGAACGTGAGATTTTTTCTGGAAACTTGAACATCGCTTTATTGGGCGCGAAAGTTCATTTATGTAAAAACGGACCATTGTCGTAGAGAAGAATCACCTAGGACCTGAAAAAAAATAAAGCAGGGTTTCCACCTCTATTTTCACCAAAATTGCTGGTAAATGTAACGCGAGCCGAATTGAAAATTAAACTCAACCTTGGTGATTAACTGGTAGAGCTAAAACTGCTATTCATATTAAGGAAGCACGTCCAGACTGAGTGCTTCGAATGGATGTTATTTATTTAAAAGAAGTAGACGCGATCGTTGGAACAATAAGTTTATGTTTCCTATCATTTTAGATTCCAGTTCGAACCCATCTTCAGAGACAGCAGCAAATACGTGTAATTCGTACACAGATATTTAGCGTATTTATAGGGTGTGGTCGCTATGCTACTGCCAGCCTATGACAATTAACGGCTCCACTTCATCGAGGATGGTTGCCCTCTGGTGCGCTAATGGCTTGGTAATCGGCATGCGGGTCGGCACAGGTACTGTCTACATAACTTCTAATGATCGTTTTCTGACACATTTACTCGAAGTCGTCAAAAAGATTGATAGGATTAACATAACAGTTCACTCCTCCAAAGACACTTGAATTTGCTGACTGTTTCGCCGTCTCAAATTTCTGACCGCTGTTTTGGAAGCCAAAGTCAGCTCCTCGGCACAATTCTTTGACAAACTGAAAGGGGTCGGGCTCCTGCCAATTGAGGTCATGGTATCGTTTTGTTTCACATCTCACTTTACTGCTCTTTCCCAGGATCTGGTAATCGCGACAGTTGAACTACTGTTAAGAAGATAAATACGATGAAACAGAGAATCACCTTGGACACACCCATGTCCTTCATCTCCTGAGGTTCTGTCTCAGGAGTTATTTGAAGTTTGACTAAACAATCTACGATCAGGTGGAGGGAAAAAAGATTGGTTTGCCGACGTCTGGACTCATAGTCAAGGCGGTCTTACAATGGTTAGATTCGCTTGATTTCCAACACCACAAGCTGACATTCTGGGTTCAGTATGTAGATGACACCTTCTTTTTCATCAAACGGGATCAGATGCTCACATTCAAAGAGCCTACCAACAGCGTTTTACCGGATCTACAATTTACGATGAAGGAAGAAAGCAACCAGCTCACCTTCCTCATTGTCCTCGTCTTCCACAAAGATTATGGTGGCCTAAAGAGCAAACTTTTCAGGACGACGATAAATATGATGGAAGCAATGAACTTTCACAGCAATCGTCCAATCCGCCACAAACGCGGTTGCATAAAAACGCTATATGGGCGTGTCGAGGCGCACTGCAGTGAACCAGAAGACAAGGTTATCGAATTGAAAAATCTTAAACATGTGTTCAGAAAAATGATTACCTGCACAATTTCGTCAACAAGTGCAATCGCAAAAGAGACCAGCAACAAAATCGCACCGATCCCAACTTCGGCCAAGCTATTTAATACGACAAAAACGTCCCGGAGTACACCAAGCGCCTTCTCGTACCACATGGAGTTAGTTTCACACAGACTAGAGGTAACTATTTGGCAACAGATGAGACCAAAGAACCCGTTGACTCGCCAAAAAAACATTTGGGGTCAGGTATCAGATCTGGCGCAGTTGATGGCAAAGCAGCTACGTCGGAGAAACTGGAAGACTGCTCTGAAGGTGAATTGCCGAACATGCGGCAGCAGTGTGGATAAATGACGCCAAAACTCATGTTGCGGTTCACTCGGTGAGATCCGGCCACGCACTCATGTTCGATGTGGCCAAAATTCTCGATAGAGGCAAGAATGGCATGAGCCGCGAGTTGGTTAAATCATGATTTACGGGTCCCAACCCATATTTGGTGCTGAGACTCAGCTTGGCCAAAGCAGTTTACTACTCGGTGAGCGCACGCGCAAGCAAATTTTTTAACGCCAATGACGGTGAGACAGGCGGACGAGCCACCATACCGCCAATGTACAACACGGTTAATGAAAATTCAGCAGGTAACGCACCGCATACCGGCATCAAGCAATTAAGGCACCAGAGGGCAATCATCTCGATGAAGAGGGAGCCGTTAATTGTCATAGGTATGCAGAAGCATAGTGACTGCATCTTATAAATGCTATAACGCCCTGTGAACGAATTATCCGTAGCTGCTGCTGTCTCTGAAGATGGCTTCAAGCTCTCCGCACCATCAAAGAAACGAGGGCGGGGTGAGTCGCCTATTCTGTGCTAAAATTCAAAATAATAAAATGATTTCCCTGGTTAGGCTAAAAATACGAGAAACGAGTACCCATTTATAGTAGTAAAAGTTTAGTCCATACTTTTTCTTAAAAGCCTTATCAACAAAGCGTCAATCGTCAGGCTTTAGCACGATCAAATAAAGGATCACTTTAACGGTTTCAGTGTTCTTTTTTCCTTCTTAGCTTTTTCTCCTCTGCAAGTTAAACATTATAGGCATTGTATGGATGCCGTTTGTGCAAAGTCTTTCTTCTGCACCCAAAACAATCTTAGGGGTAAGAGCTGGTGATGTGTCCTGAAAACCATGAGTAAGGTCTCGACAATATCTGCATGCTGATTAGGGCCAAGCCTACAGTTAAGGTGACGTTTTAGAGGTAAATCTGGCTATTAAAAAGAGTTAATGTCAGTTCTAATTGAATTCATTCCGTTTCGCAACCCAAGTTGCCACTTGTAAGTGCACTCAGTAGCTTTTTAATACTCATTATGTCAGAGATCTGAAGGATTATTTTGGAATAATCAGAACATTATCATCGTTATTAGTTATTTAGAATGCCTGGCCCTTTCACTAGTGGAGATTTCTGACATGCATACCGAGTCTTACGTTATAATGAGTACCATCACGCATAAAGACGAAGGTGACAGTCCTAAATTTTATTTTAAAAAATGATGGATCAATTATATATTGTTGTCTAAGTCTTCAGATTCCATGAGCTGCCCGTCACAGAATGCGAGAAACGAAACGAAGCAAGTTTGCAGCCTTTTATGTTTTTTTCATCGCGTGTCCGTTGCGTACGTCCTTCATTGGCAAACGGGTCACGCCATCTAGACGCGATAACTCAGCAAATGATGGGCTGAATGGCAAATTTGCCTGTCTGTTTGCAACGAAGTTGCACTCGTGATTTCAGGTCTTAGTCAGCTCTTTAGTTCTAGTTTCATTGAATCGTGCCATTGCTTGTGTGTTTGTCAAATTGAATTTTTGTTGGGAGCAGAAGGTAGAGATAGTGGGCAACGCGATTGCACAGGTTTTTAGTGTATTCTTTAGTCGAGGCTTTCTAAAAGCTGGCACGTTTTCTTGAAGAGATAAACATCGTATAGGAATATGTTAATTTGCACTTAAATTTCGTGCACATTTTTGTGCATAGTCGCTTCTGACTGATTAATGTCGTGACTACTCCGGTGATCCGGGTCTTTCTGTTCAATCCACATTAAACCGTTTGACGGGTAAAAAACTATTCGATAGACTTTATATTTTTCCTTCAAGTTTACTTTAAGTTGAAAAAACCCTGAGATATTTCAGACAGTGGTAATCCAAAACTCCTGCCATGTCCTCTGTGAGCCCTCTTCATTTTACAACGACAGTGCGAGATAAAGCTTCGGGAATACTATAAGTAAGGAGCACCTAATTCTATATCTATAACATGCACTGTTAGTAGGTGAAAGCAACCTATAAAATAACAACTGAATCTTACTTAAATAAGCATTTTTAGAGTAAATACATCCATAAAAATATGAGAATTTTGTTCGTGCAGTGACCACTGATACACGATGTAAAAGGTTTCTTAACTGAAAAGGATTATCTACTTATTAAATAACAGTAGCCAGTATATAGGACATACAATGACCTTCTCATATCACGTGTAACTTTTTGAGAAACAGCGACTTAAAAACAACCCAAGTGGCTTTCAAATGACGACATCTAAAAAAGTTGGATGGGAGGTTTGTTCAAATAAATATGTTCTGTTACAGCGTATGGAAAACGTCGACCTGTAACGGACGAAACTAACGAATTCACGTCAATTCCTCCAACCACCTGACACATTAGTGTTGATCCTTCGATCGTGCGAATAATCACTTTTTATCTAGCTCTGACTGGCAGGACTAGCCAACATGGTTTGGGCTGAGGAATCCATTTTTAGATGTCATATCAATTTTATAGTAAGGATGTACTCCTTTGTAAAATTCTTATCTGGTCAAACCCAGAATGCCCGTAGGCTGATGCTGCATTTTGAATTTGCTTTAAGCTCGTGATACAGATTGGAAAGAGTCCGTTTTTCTGTCAAGATACTGTTGCTATAGTAGCCCTCGTAAAGGCAATTCATTTAACGGACTTGTCCATTTTGATTTAGGCCTCTTTATCATTTAAAAAAAAACGAATGGAGAAAGTCTATATTCCGCATTGACCCAAGCGATTGCTTCACGGAACGTATAAGAATAACCACATTCATCGGTGCTTAGCTGCGTATATCTCCTACTATAAGACGCATGCTGACGTGGAAGTGGCGTTCACCAACACAACTTTACCCTGAAACGGATTATGGCTGTTACGCTCTGCCATCGAAATCCATTGAAATTGCTTTTTGGCTGTCACCTACGGAGGAGCAAACAGTACTAGAGCTAAATACTCGGCAATGGTAGGAAAAGCATGAAGAACTTACTTCGTCTTATGTTCTGCGATTGGGCAACTACCCCCCACTTGCAGGTCAGACGGACGCTTGGGCAGAGCCTTAGTCAGTATAGCATGTGGTGGAACTGATAAAAACACAGGAACCTTCACGAAAAATCCCGAGTATCCTTGAAAGCAGCTCAAAGCAGCAAAAATCATTGAGGTTGCGTGGAGCACCTTAAATGAGCAAGATCGTTTCTAAGGCATAAGTTCAAACCATAGAAGTAGAGTATGTGCGCTCCGAAAAATATCGGAATAATAAAATATTTTATGCGTAATAATGTTTAAAAACCGCTCCAGATAATAATCGGACTAAATATTATGCAAGAAGTAATGTTACTCACAATTAAAATTGCCAATCAATAAGCATTTTAAAAAGCTACACAGGGTTGTATTGTTGATGGATTCATTGATTGTTTGGGTACAGGTGATTGGGCGGAAAATTATTTTACCCGATATCCCGTTCGCAAAGCCAACAGGAATGAAATGTTTTGTGAGGTCACATGTGGCAGTTTATGTATTAACAATTATTTTTTCCCTATAAGTACTATGTACCGTCTGTGATGGTAGCAATCATTGATTATTGACGCCGCCTTGCAAGGGTAGTTAACATTTTGTTGACTTCGTTGCCCATAGTCGATCGCCAGGAAATCCGTTTCCACGAATGGATGGTAATATTTGAGTTTAAGGTGTTTCGTAAGAAAATGAGAAGATTGTTTAGGCATCGGAATAACTAGTTTAGTATTCGAAGCTTTCAAACTCGTACAAGATTCCATCGTCAGAGACAGTAGAAATGACCAAACACGCAATTTATAAGGAGTAAAAAACGATCAATGATGCAGGTCTGAAGGTGACTGCAATGCTCTGCGTGCTGGAGTCAGACAAATTTATTGAGCTCCATCCAACAACCAGTGTTAAATCATTTCTCCGCTCGTCTGGTTCCAATGTGTGCAATTAGCTTTATTGTTGGGAATTTGACCTCATGTCCGTTTTGTAGGTATGGGAAGTCACATGCGATAATTGCTTGCCTCGTCGATATGAGCATACGTAGTTTCTGACCTGTTTTATTACAAGGTCACTTGGTTGACAGTGGTAAACGGGTAGACGTCAACCCAGCATTCCGTGCCATCCATAAAATGCCGATGAAATACCCCAACTTCCTGCGTCAGCGGATACTTGGGACGGCAGAGGCAGTGGCCATAACGTTAACCAGCCCAACCTTGTGCTCGCAGAAGGCGTTTATAGTGGTCCTAAGGCTCCCTTGGCCGAAGATGAACTCAGCATGCCTGCTCACACCTGCCACTTTATACTACAACGACGAAGCAGAAACCTAGCTATTTGTCAGACACCTCCTTCTCCCTCCCTCTCCCTCTACCCCTCCCTATGCCCAATGATAGAACTAGACTATAGCCCCTGACCTCTGATTCCCCTTGACCCTCTACCCCACACTTGCTGTTTATTGGATGTTTAAACTTTTGTCACTCTGCCCTCCCTTATATTAGTCGGTTTATTGCAAGTGATCTGAGCTCCGCTCATGCACTAGGGCGTTGGAGTCGAAAATTTCACTTCTGCCTCCCATTCGCGAACGTACTCAACTGAAAGCAATAGTGCCCTGGAGACCACTACCGTATTTTTGGAGCTTTTTTTCCATTACCTAATAACCTAACACTTTGGAAACGAATATTCTAAGTACATTCTTATGGTTCGCTTCTTTGACGATGGGAATTATGCAATCAACCACGATTTAGAAAATTAGAAAAACTGAATTCTGTTCTTTCAATGCCGTTTAGGATTTTGAAGAAGGGCAACGATTAAGATGACTGTTGCTCCTTTTTAACGACAATTTTTTCTAACAACTTGCTTCGTGGAAAATATAAACCTTGACAGCTATGTCTTTTAGCCTATTTTCCATACCAACTACGATCATGTGAAGGATCCGACTTCGAAAAAGTGAATTATCCGCTACTTAACGTTGTTGACTGAGACGTTACCGTGAATTTTAAAAAGCGCCCTACGAAAAATAGTGAAATCGCCTGCTGCCGATGAAGCGAGTTGAAGTATTTTGGTATCTTACTTGGTCCGACAATGCAACCTCCAGAACCAACTCGCGTTGGTTGGACAAAGCCTGCTGTTGCTTCAGCTGACACAATAATCTTCATCATTTAAAAGTTAATTGTCCTAGTAATAATAAAACATCCGAACCGAGTACTGGTCGCAACCAGTGGCCACTTAATAGGTGATTGTCCACAGCAAAGAGGATAACGATTCTCAAATACAACTGGTAACTTTAATGTGGTTCCCACTCCCGACCATTTACTCTCTCCGAGTCTTTGTGTAATTGCCTGCCTTTTTTTCGGGCAAGTGCAAGATTTTATCAAAATAACGTTTTAACTAGATATCTAAATTTATAACTGATTGATTGGAATTGGAAGGTTTTGGAGAACATCTTTTAAAACAAGAGGAGGTCTTTTGACAACCATCGAAGACGATTCTATGGTCTGTGGAAGTTTCCGATCAAATATCTGACGCCTTAGACGGCAGTTCTTGACGTGGAAGAAAGTAGGAGTTAGACCACTCCCATGTTCAGTCGGGCACATAAAAGTGGACTCTGACTTTTGATAGATAGTGAACCTTTAGTAGTAATTAAGCCAAAATGTTATAGAGAATATTGCTAATTTCAAAAATTTCCATCATAAAATGGCAGTTGTTCCTGAAGCAGTGAGTAAACGGAGATAGTTTAACACACATATAGATGCTATTAAACTCGAAGAAAGAATGAATTCCTGCTTGCATGGTAGAAAAGCCTATCTCTAGCCTTCAGGGAGTAGGAAGCAATGATTATGGCAGTAATAGTAGAGAAAATGTGATGCCCAGGCTGTAAGTCAGAAGAAGAAGGAGCGTTCACCGGGAGAGGTATATTGTTTGTCTGACGTTTCGAGTAGTTGTTTCGTCTATCCATCTTCAGAGACTGCAGAGTCATGCTCATTACTCCCATTATATGCCAGCGCACAGTATTGACAGGCCAGGACCAATGCGAACAGTGGCATATAATGGGAGGTGCAAGCATGACTATCCAGTCTCTGAAGATGGGTAGACGAAACAACTACTTGAAACGTCAGACAACCAATATACCGCTCCCGGTTACCGCTCCTTCTTCTTCTTCTTCTTCTTCTTCTTCTTTTTTTTTCTTCTTCTGATTATGGCAGTATTTCCTTACAATCACCCAACGTCCGAGTCCTTGTGAACTCTTTTCAGTTTCCCTTCCACTTTCCAAGTTTTAATTTCGACGGATTGTTTGTCCCTCTCACAAGCTGAGCTCAGTATGATATTCATGTACTATGGGGTCTGTTCATTTGTTGCATTTTACTCGATTTGTTTTTGGAACTTATCTGTTTCCCTCCTGATAAAGAGAAAAAACACCGCGCGACATATCATTTAATGTAAGTGTGCTACGTTTGCAGTCCCTAGACTGTCCTTTTTGGACACGTGCTTTCAAAAAGATCGATAGGCAGAGTTATCTTGACTGAGTAAAGCTAGACACGCATTGGTAGAAAGCATTTTAGAAATTGGCCGACCAATCTCATATTGGGTTGAAGTAACTAATGCACTCCGAAAATTGGACTCAGGTTAGACGTGAAACGCAAACATCTTTCACTTTCTGGTCGTGAATCAGTTTGATTGAGTAGGAGTGAACAGTCATCACCGAAAAAATGCCCGGGGAGTTATGCAGCGGTAAGGAAGTGCAGTTTCCAGTAATTAATAGTTAATTTGGAATAAGCATTTATTTGACAAAAATTAAATGAATGGCCTGCCTGCAAACGCACATATTTTTCGCGTTTCAATGGAGAGATACGGTTGATGAGGTAGACTCGTCAATGTCCGCACAGCATTCTTAAAAAACGCGACTCGCCTTTGCAAGGAAGATGAAAGGATGTGCTACGGACCAATTAAGCTCAGTTTGTTTGAGAATCTTATTAGCCCCAGCAAAACTGATGACACCCAAAATTTTGTTTCATCAGACACAATCTTGCTAGAAGTAATGGCGAAGACAATGTTTGAAGTAATTATTTAAGTAATCGGAAGGATGATTCGTAGCCGAAACAGCGAAATTAATGCTAAGCACGTCTTCTATAAGTCAGTGAAAGGCGAAACACAGTATAGGTCAAAGATACTGAGAGTGGTGTGCTTAGACATACAACACGTGAGTAAATTAGGTAAGGGTGCCTTTTAGGTCAGCCTAAACAGGACATAGGAATAGGAACCGCCCCGCCCGCTTAAAATAGGTCGCCTGGCGGTAATTCTCAGGAAGGATAAATATTTTCGTGCCTTAACTCTAACACAAATACTGATATGAAAGTAGAGTATAACCTCAATTGTAACCCTAGCCCTACCCTTAACCTATAACCTACAGTTAACATGAACACAAAACTTAACCCATCGAATGATCCTGACCCTAAACCCAACTCTGATCTTAATCCCAAACTTAAACTTAACCCTAAGCTTAACCCTAATCTTCACCCTTATCCTAAACACAATTTTCTTAGAATTTAGCGCAAAGCCACCTGTGTTCTCCGTGGTTCCTATTCCTATGTCCTGTTTAGGCGGTCATAAAATGCATTCCTACCGGCTCCCTCCTTTAAAGAGGATGATTGCCTTTTGGTGCAAAAACTTCTTGATGGCCATCAGTTGAGTCGTTAATCTGCTGAAATTTCATCACCCATGTTGGATATTGGCATGAGGATTGCTCAACCATCTGTCTCACCGGTACTGGTGTTGGGAGCAGTCGTAAACTTTGATACACCATCACTGCAACATGCGCTTTATTGGCCTGATATATTGGGTTCTCACTCGAACCCATCACAGGTAGAGGTCATTCGGTGGTTGACTTCATCGTTTCATAACAGTGGCGTTTTCTTCCAGAGCATGGATTTCTTCCAACCGAAGCTACAATTAACAGGTAAAATTTAGCAGGTTGTCGAATTATTATTTAATCAAGTGCTTTACTTGCCTGTTGTTTACTTTCATTGTGAACACCTATCTAACTGCGGTTAAAGTCCGATCTTAGGGAGGAAAAGGCAGAAATCCGTACAGAAGAGTTCACCACACATCATCTCAGTCACTAGCAGGTCACTAAAATGACGCCTGCGAACGGGGATGTAGTTTAGTAGCTACCAATGGCGCAAGCGGACATTTATCGACTATCGGAGGACTGCCATTCGTGCAGGGTTGTGGGAGAAGAGGCCTAGGGCTGTTGAAACGGCCAATCCCGTGGTAACCTAGCGTCTGTGCCGAAGTAGCATTACCTGTACCCACGCAAGCATTTCAGTCCCCTCCGAAACGGTCTCTAGGAGGGCGTGCAAGTTTTCGCAGGATTTGCTCTTCATTAGGGAGAGACATGGTCGCTTGATGCTTTGTTCCCCAGAAGACTACGTGCGGGGTCATGCGACGGTCGTTGATTGCCTCGCGACAAATTGGCAGTTTTCCAATGATGTCGTTATTGGTGGCTACACCGACGTCAACCTGCCTTCGGACGTCCACTCCAGAAGGTGTATGCGACACCCACCCTCTCCTGTTGTCCCTGTTCGAAGAAGCGGGACACTGAGAACCACAATGTCCACATTTTTGAACGAGCCAGTTCGCGGGCAACTAGAATTGTCAGTTTTTTCGGTTAGTTTTCCACGTGATAACATGATGGGCGACGCAGATCTCCAGCTGCCAAAATCATTCTACCAGTTTTGGCAGTATGTCGACAGGAAAGTCAACCGGGGCGTCGTTGTTTTACTGCTTGATACGATTGCAGATTTTACGTCCATAATTCATGGTTAGGTTGCTTAGTCATCATAGCTGGCAGTTGAATGCTCTTAGTGTTCACGATTCTTGCTTAGTGGGAAGACGGTCCAACGGGCCACCTACATGATTGCATGTTACCCTCTAGAAGGGACTGTATCATGGCGTCGTGGGAAGGGGTGGAGAGTAATTCAGGAACTGTCGCGAGTTGAGACACACACACATACGCACTGGAAACCCCCGACTGGTTTAGCCCGCCGATCAGGGACAGTAACTGGAATCACGTGCAATTCTCACGTTTGCATTGGGTATCCCCTCACTAAATTTATTGCCGCCATAGAGGCTGCCTCGCATACTCGCCACTCGACCTACCTGATGTAGGGCTCCGAGTCATCTTTTATCATGGGCGAGTAGAATGCTTCGGGATGCTGGGTACACAGCGCTATCTTCAGAAAATATGCATCAATATACTAGACTCCTACCCTCTGAATTCTTGTTGTGCAACTGCTGATGTTCTGCCACTGAGGATTCATTGGGGCTGCTAGCCTGCTTGCTCTAGAGGCAGTCGTTTCTGTAGGCTCTACTCTTCGTCAGTGGACACGCTGAGAGGCCAGCAGTTAGGCGCGTGTTCTCCAACCCCATAGGTACGGAATCTAAAATTTCAGAAAGCAGTTGCATGCTGACCCAATGAATCTAAATGCCAGCTTAGAGGAAACAGAGTACAACTAAAAAATGAACAAATAATCATTATTGCAACATCAATATGCCTACATGGTAGTGTATGGTTATAGGTACTCCCTCGTGTAACAGGTGATGCTGCGCTAAATTCAAGGAGGGTTTAGGATTTGAGCTAGCGTTTTGGTTAGTGCTCAACTCGTAACACGGGAAGGGGTACATTCCGGAATGTAGTGCAAGGCCACCTGTAGTAAGGGGTGTACTTATACCGATGTCCAATCATGTACACAATGTATTTTAATGGTGCATGTCCGTCACACAACGTTTAGCAAATTTTACCAGGCATTTCAAAGTGCATACAAACGGCGCAGAAGTCAGTTTGACAACGATACGGTATGTGGCCCCACTCACAGAATGGGAGGCAAGGACCCCTGCAATGCAGTAATGTTGATACAAGGGGTTTTATGGGTGGCGGGAAAGAAATTTCTTGCGGGGAGTAAAAGATAAAACAGGCAACGATTTCAAGCCTCGGGTGCCGCAAAATCTAGGGTTGGTTACGACAACCTGAGGATGGCTAATAACTCAAAAATAGTTATTCCAGTCTCCCTTATCTTTGTCGATAATGTCATTCTGCCTACAAAACATTATATTCACGTCATTATCTTGTTGAAATAAACCAAAAAGCGCAAAACATAAGAGTGCAATTTAAAATACTTGGAATTAGGAACCGTAAACCGTCGAAATAATCCGAGCACGCTGTAGTCATCAACGTATTAATCAAAGACGAAGACTAGTCTCCACTGCCTCCTCTCTCAAAAAAATCACTGCGAACACTGCAGGAGTGGTCCCGCAGATACAAAAACGGTAATGTGAATAAGGCGCAAGAAGTGACATCCATCACTTTTTTTGACGAGATACCCAACATGACCCTCCTTGTAGTTAACTCGTCCCTTTGGCAGGCTCTGCTAGTGGGGCAGTCCCTGTGCAAATATGTTCGCAAAAGAACAAGTGAGTCGAACGAATTATTTAAAAGCCACCAAAATCCTCTTTTAATTGTGCCTGGCGGACTCTAGATTGATTGCTTAGGAAATCCTCCTTGGGCAGTCAGCTCATTGTATTAGAATTGGTGGATTCCATACGTTGCCGTAGGCTGCGCTGGTAAATTGACCCAAGTGCGATTAAACTCATGGCTCTCGGTGGGGCCTTGTAGCTCAGTTGGCTAGTGTTAGCTGTAGTAAAGCATTCCCCTTGCTGGCGTGGGTTCGAGTCCCACCGAGGCCACCGAGATTTTAAAAAGTGGGTCAAAGGAATTATTCAAATCTGCCAACATCCTCTTCTAATAAAAATTGATGTTTAAAACCAAAGGGGCCATCGTCCGATTTCCAGTGAAAACAATGGCTATGTTGACCATGGAAGAGGCACCGGTGCTGATGGAATCCTTAAAGGGCCACCCTTTGCGCAGTGACAATAAATATAAAATCCCCTTAAGACACTCCTCACCGAAACATAGCAGTAGCAAATTGACTGATTTGCAGTATAGCTAAACAAAACAGATATCATATTGGCTAAACTTTACAGCCCCTTGTTGACCATCCAACATTTCCTTTCGAATGTAAAATATAGAGAGGAGTTTTCCTGGAACTTCAAATTACTTGTCCAAGATAGCCAACAACTACAGCTGCACCCTTTGAAACCTACAGCTTCAGCCAATGTGGCAAGGAGACAGAAAACCGAAGCATTAGAGACCATTTTATATTTCCCACTTTATATTTATCAATGGTCACGGAGCAAAACTACCCAAGCGAGGCTTTTATGGGTCGAAAAAGTGAACTTTATGGTCACAGGAAGTTGAATGTACACAAGGGCGTAGTAAATGGAGGCCGAAATACAGTCGTATGTTGAGCGTTAGGATCCCTCGCAGGTTGGTAGGGGTTCACCGGGACCGTCAAAGTTTCGTACACTTCACTCAACTTACAGTCTGGACGTGAGAGTAGTGCGTGAGGTAATGTGAGTGAGTCAGTTAGATATGTGCAGTCTGGCCATGCTTTACAGTACGTCAGTCCCTGTGTCTTCGGCGTCAGTGTGCCCTGGAGTGTAAGCTTACAGGTCCCTCTATTCTACATGGGCAACGGCAGTGCAGCCACGATAGTTCTCCTCATGGTCAGTGTAGTGCAGGTTGGGGTTAGAACGTCTAGACACGTGCATTTCAAACCTGTCCTCTGGTGGATGGCAACCCGGCTGGGTCTGCGCAGGAGGCACGTAGTCGACGGTAGACAACCGCGATAGCGACGCTTGTCGTCGACGCCGTGGGACGCGTGGCGCCGCTGACTTTGATTGACTTATCATCTGTAGGAACTCGCTGGCGTCATCGTCTTCCTGATCTACAAAAGCCTGGTGGCAGTAGGATCTGCTCGAAATGGGGGCCTTGTTCACTGGGGCCAATGAATTGTTCCATCGGGGAGCAAGTTGAGCAGATTGATATGGAGTCACATCATCGAAACAGCTCTCTTGATCCCAGCTGTCGCAGATGCTGTCGCTATCCTTGTAGACGGCAATAGGTAGGGTGGCAACAGACGCAAGGCTACTGTCTGCGCGTGAACAATGCGGTTTGTTGCAGTTGCGCTCCTTCGTGGAGATTTCAATCTTTTGGTGGTCGTAACGATCCACAGAGCTTGCAGAGGTCACACTAGGGGGTTCATCCCGAGGCAGGGGCAGCATACGTGGTGTTGTCCGTTGTCCGGGCTGCATCCAATTGTTGTTTGTGGCCACCGGCACTTCTGGGGAGGCAAAGATACCCTGGGGTGGTACAATATTTCGTGCCGAAGGCTGAGGAATAACGGCATTCTCGCGATAGCTTCTCAAACCTGAACGCAAACTCCCATCACGCGAGACAGATCGGTTTGCCTGCATGACACGACCCATACGAGGCTCATAGACAACCCGATTGTTCTGGTTCATGTTCTGTCGCCCGAAACCGCTAGGTGGCAACGCTGATGAGTTGTGACGGACCACATTGGCGTTGTTGCCTTCCTCCTCTTCCTCCACGTCCTCACCAGAGACGGCGACAAGTGAATTGTAGTCATCGTGTAGTGTCTGCAGTTCATCGCGCGCTTCCTCAAACTCGGTCTCCTCCATACCCTCGCCGACAAACCAGTGTACAAAACAGCGTTTCTGGTACATCCTGTCAAAGCGCTCATTGTTGACAGCGAATGCATCTGCGACCGCCACGTTACCAGCCACCATACAGACGGAGAGTGGTGACGGAGCGATGGCTTCCGTTGGCATGGCAATTGGAGGCATGCTGTTAAGACCAATCTTAAAGGTTGAGGGGCACCATTCAACAAAACTGTTCAGCATTCGAGAGGCTGGTCCTTTAACGTACTGCAGAGCATCATAGACTAGCTTGGGACTTTCGGCTCCCCGGTAGAGCATAGCGCACGAAATGAAAGCTTTGTCGTGAATTGGCGTATCCATGGTTGCGGCGGCCTGAGTGAAGGCTGCAGTTGTAACCTGCTTTATTGTAACCTGCTCGTGAATAAGTTGATCTCTTGAGCAAAACGGACTGTAGAACACCATCGGAAAGTGAATTCTAGGATAGGGAATAAGATTTGTAAGAAGTTCAGCACAGTCGGCCCTCTGTGACCCGGTGTAGATAAACCGATGGGAGAGGAAAAGCGAGCTCATTACAGAGGCTACCATTCGATTGATGAGTGAGAGTGAGGGCTTATCATCGCATATATTCTTCACGCACTGGTCATAAAGGGCCTTGTTATCCAGGACCACGTTGCAGTCGATGGTCTCCATAGCAGCGTGAGTGAATAGAATGCTATTATAAGGATCAACTGTAGATTGTGAGTAAGCAGCTGAGGGGAAGATAGAGGTCGTGAATCTGAACTTTTTGCCGAACTGGTCAGTCAAATGTTCCGCAACTAGGGAAGTCAGACCGGACCCAGTGCCACCGGCATAAGAGTGGACGATCTCGAAGGCGGACAGGGAATCGCAACGTTCCACCATTTTGAGAACCTCCTCCGCAATCACGTCCATCTTGCTCTTGCCGACAGTCAAGTGACCTCTAGCATAGTTATTGGCTGCATCTTCCTTTCCGTTGATAAGACAGGTTGGGTTCCAAAATTGCCGGTAAGCTCCGGTCCTCAATTCATCTAAAAATACAACACGATTGCAATACATAAGAATCGTCTCTATTGGACAATCTGACAGTTAAATGAAAGCCTCACGTCGTTTCATCGAACCGGATTAGCATATTTTTCCTTTTAGAGTTTGGCACACTTGAGGATAACGCAAATTTATACTCGAAAATACCCTAATTTCGCCAGGATTCAAAAGTAAGAGTTTAAATGCGCTGTTCGGGTAATGGAAAAAAAACACGATATTTATCCTCCTCTCAGTTATCTCCATAGTAAACAAGAGCAATAAGTGAACTAAAATCAAAATTAAAGAATGAATACGATGAAATTAGCAATATGGCTCACATTTTTGAGATAACATCAACCAAAATAATAACTGATCCGTTGCGTAAACTACCTACTTCCCTTCCTGCATGTTAACGTATTATCCTAAAACTCATTTTTGCACAACTGTAGACACAAAAGAACTACAAGGTTAAGACTTCCACGTGTAGAAGCACTTTCGTTTTGTTCTGTGGAGGATGAGAAAATGACCGACAATCAAATACTCTGCCATCCTTTTGAGGGGTAGGTGCAGAGGCATGAAAGCTGTGTTGATATAATTCCTTTGTTTTGATTACTTTCCATAGTTTAGCCATCTACCTGAAGCGCCCCTGCACTGCTCGTTTACCGCCTAATTCCGCAAAATAGTTTTCCACTTTTTCTTTGTTTCACCTTCAAGGTGCAAATATGTTCACCAATAAAGCTGGAATCAATGGTTTTTTTTGTCCAGCGCATTAAACTTTCCTGGTTGCCTAAATTTCCCTTGTCCGCAAGTCCTTATAGAAATCCCTAAACTTTATGCCCTTGACGAACAGTCAGATACAGCGGGAATGTCCATGATAAAAAGACAAGAGAGTTAAAATATGTAAGTTATAGTTGAGGTTGTTGTTAGCTCACTTTGTATTGCACAGTTAGTCAAATATTATAGTTTAAGTTATTTTCTAGATAAAAGCCAGTGGTTTTCATTGCTTTGGAAGAAAAAGCTTTTACAAATCACAACTTGCCAATTACTGTTGGCTCCAGATCAACCATGATCGCCCTGGGCACATATCTGCTTTTGACTTCGTAGAAGAAACACTCGGGTTGTTCGAATGCACTTTTTGGTGCGCCGCTCACCGGCTGCCCTTCCGTGTCCAGACCGTGTTCGAACGTCAGCAGTTCCCATATCGCGCTTCCTAGCTGGACGCCGCATTGTCCCAGATGAATAGCAATGAGTTCTCGGCCCATTGTGCAAAGCCCTCTTTACCAGACTTTTCTTCCCTTCAAGTCTGCTAACGGAGTAGGTTAGGCTTTGCCAATACCGACTGGATGGTTTGAATCATGCGGTCGATAATTTTGCAGAGAGCAAGTTTTTGATTGGTCTGCTACAAAAGCACACCTCGTATCCCTGTTCATTAAAAAGAAATTATAGTTATTGCTGGGAAAGAAGCAAAAAGATGTCAAGAGGCTGCCAGCGAACGCAAAGGCGCACGAAGGGATGATTATTTACCCACTGATGTAGCTGAAAGAAGTTGTCGTATATTTGCCCTATAGTAATTCAGGTTTGAAAGGTGCTATAGGGTTTTTTCTGTCCTGAATGTCTTACAGAGACTGTAAGCGACAACCTTAGCAAAATATTAGTGAATTGGTGCCTCGAAATAATAGGAATATGCAAAATTATTCACGTTACGTTTTACCAAATTCAAAATGGCCAAACCCATGAACAGGTATCTGCAGTTAAGACACTAGAGGACTGGTCATTAAAAAATCCACCACTGAAGAAATATGGAGAGCTGAAAACTTGTCAATTCATTCGTTATTGGATTAACTTGAATCTGGTTTCCAGTCTTGAGAAATTGAAATTGAGGAGGGCCAAATCATATGCTAATTAGCGAATCATCAATTACAGATAAAAGCACATTGCAAATAACACCAAGATCTGGTTGGCATAGAATTTGCGTGGTACGACTCAGCCTCACGTGCAAATGAGAGCGCAAACAGTTGGGATTTACAATAACCAAACACTGGGCCGCAGAGAAAGCAGAACGTTTTCTTAAAGCACAGGTGAAGTTCGCTGAGGATGGTAGGAATAAAATGCCATACATGGGCAATTTGCTGGTACAACTGTAGAAGAATGAGAGGACATAAAAAGCAAGTAATCAGAAAAATGGGGGCGTAGGCTGGACCTAAATGCATGCCAACTTTGGAATATGTCGTCGGAAAGTCAACCGTTTCTTTTATACCTGTATTTGCATAGATCTTAACTGAGCGACCCCCACTCGCAGGCGACATTACATCAAAACCTCGTAAAAAGGTACGGCACAAGTTTCTGCTTATCGCACTGAACGAATCGCCATTTACATGAGTCTCCGCAGTTTCAAAGTGTCAAATATGCCGTTTTTCGCATTCACCATTTGTATGAGCAACCAGAAAGTATAAATACGGCCGTTTTAAGCGGAAGATCGCCGACTAGGATGATACGCCCATCTTGGACTTCTTTCAACTTAACGGAATAAAAAGCATGAACAAGAAAAACATGATGTATGCGAACATGACAAAACTTTTATTTTTTTTCTCAAGACCACCATGGTGGCGATAGTTAAGAACGTCACCTGTAACGAAGTCAAAGGATGATACAAAACAGAGTTCAGCGGAAAATAAATTAAAGAAACCGTTAAATGGGCACCGGCTGGCGAAGGGGGACTGCAAAACACACAGGACAAGAAGCCTGGCAGTCATCGGTGGACATCACTCCCGTATCATGTTGCAGCGGAACAATGTACACTTCCCTCAGTTTATTTTGTGTGTTTCAGTAGCACTTCTGAAATTTAAACGTTTTCCTGGATGCCATAAATGTTTCAGCATTGACCGAATATTTTCGTTGTTGTAGGAGGCCGCTTCCGATTCTTTGTTATGCCATTGCAAAAGGCTTGAAGCAGACTTAAGCAATTCGACTAGAACCGAGATTAACCTATATAATTTCAGCGGATGGCAACTGTAATGCGGTTCTCTTGAAAGGTAGCCACTAAAGGACAAGCTGCTGCTGTTGACATTGGTGACAATTTTAAAATTAACATTGCGGAAAACATCATAACTCTCAGTGAAATACTTTGAAAATAAAATATAATTTCTGTCTCGTACACGAACAGGTCAAAAAAGGCGGGTGTTGGCTAAAACAATGGGGTCAAAAGTGCTGTAAATCAGTATTCAGCAGAGTCCTCACTAAAACACACGCACGCTCGTTCAGAATTGAAGAGAGACTGAGAAAACATATTTTTATGCTACAGTCGGTTGACTGAGCATACTGTTGTCGGACACAAAATCTTTCTGGTTAGCACTTTTCTCAGATTAACCTACTATGAGTCACGAGAACACTTTCGATAATACGTTCAACGTATCAGAAAACGTTTCGTAGGCCAAGAATAGTCCTCTTACTAACTCTTCTAAATAACTGACAATAGGTTCAACAAAGAGGGGTTCTGAATCCCTTCATATCCCCATGGTCATTAATACGACACTTGCATAAAGGACCTCTGTGCGAAACGTGTTAAGGGACTATAATTAAGATCACTAAAGGAAACATAAATTTGGACACACAAATACAACGGCAGGTTGGAGGCCAAAAACTGGAATTCCCGCCCCCCACTGAGGAACATGAGCTCAGGTCATGTGGGCTGTTGGCAAAAATCACGTTATACGGTCAACTGTATGCTTGTATACTTGGGTATTCATATTGCGCTTTTGATAATCATAGAAGACAGTTCATTCGCCCAGCAGTTGTAGAAGCCCACGCTGTGAATTAATTTTCATTAAAATTATAGAGAAGCATAAAGGTATTCTCACAGCTTGATTGCTGTGCCCTTAAACAGCCTTACGTAGAAGGCATCCTCCACATCTTTGGAAAAATTTACTACTTATCGGTCTTAATAAGAGAACAGATTTTAGAGCGTGTTTAGTGTGAAGCTTGCTTTTACAGAAAAGCTGGCCAAACCTGCGTTCGTTTTTAGTCGTAAATAGTTGCAGAAAACACCAAGCTACGAAGAGTCGGACGAACAATTACGCTCACAGGGCTGATATTCTTCGCGTACCGAGGCCGATCGAATTTTAGGGCATAGGTCACATGCCCGGTGAAATCGTATACGCAGTCTCAGACCTTTTAAATATTGTCGGCCTCTCCAGCATAACCAAAGTTTGGGAAGCTTTTTATAGCATCTTCAATGGTGAGGGGATAGGCAATGATTTTCTTATTATCACCTTTTAGACACCTAAAGCGTTGTTCAGTTACAATCCTTTTTACCCACCCATGGTGAGAAAAGGGCCCAAATTAATCTGCGTCGCCAATGAGAGAATATCCAAGTCATCTTTATAGATCTTGAGGTCTGCCGTTGCTGAGATGAGTACGGTTAGTAGGATGAAGGTAACGCGCGTTAGGTAGATAACATTGAGGAAGGTTTACCTAGACACGGCAGGGCTGGGATATGGTGACCGGAGCTGACATAGGCGCAGTGGCTAAGTGGTATAAGAAACCCGTTCAGACCTAATTTCAAGAATAATGGTACCTACCTACCTACCGAGCGAGACAGACAGACAACGCACAAATTCACCGGCTTTGAGAGAAGCGGCAGTTGACCTGTTCTGACCGGAATCATAGCGTCCAAAAAGCTGATTTCCGCCTTTTTTGTGAGTGCCCTCATTCATGCATCTTCAGTCTGTGAAAAGGCGATCGATTGAGATTATTAACATGTAAGCACCATTAATTTGGAACTGCCACAACCACCAAGAGGCAAAGCACAAGGTGCCGAATCGATTACAACCTAGGCAATATCCAACTTCTGGAGAAATTGACATCTCTGCTACGGATGCAGTAACAAGAACGACTTCACCATGGGTTTGGCGACACAAACTAATTCTCCAGAACTTCGTGTGTGCCACCTCACAGGTACCTCTGCAAACACAAAAGGAACCGAAAAGTCCGCTTCAACTACAGAATCCCTTTGCTTTACTTAGACAAAAACTCAGTTGATAAACTGTCTTCTTTTCCGCCACTGCCCTAGACGAGATGAACTCTTACGAAAGACGATGTACGAATTCAACAAATTGAGCGAAGAATCAATGCAATCTTAACAGTCTATCATCTCACCCATCTTTCTTCGATGACAATAAAATGCCAAAATGACCGGAGGTAAGCGCGCGTGGTAGTGACGGACAATTATAAATGGCTCGTCTACGCGAGCCAAACTCGACCTGGTCGCCAACTCGTGCCAGCGTATGAAGCACATAACCCTATTATAAGAGACATACAGCTAGAATTAACCCATTTTGCCCCCGAAGGATAAATCACCGGTCATCATTCACAAAATGACGGCAATTAACGAACATCCATTGCTAAACGCTCACCAATCACTAACGGACCTCACTCGTCGCGTTCTGCCTTGGGGCTCACTATCGAGCCCAGCTAGCAGCCGCACAGCGGCTTGTGTTACTATGGGCAAATGAGCATGCTGGCGAAGACAAGGGAGACTTTATCTTTGTCAGCAGTGTTCACCTGCCTATAATTAACGAAGAGGCAGGTCTGACAGAAATGGCCATTCACAATTGGCAAACCACTAAGGAAAATTTTGCTTCTTTGAAGGGAATGCTTTCCAAAAGCATCCTAATCAACTACGAAATCAAGGCCGGTGTCCAAAACTTGGCAACTTGCTATCTTCAGCATGCAGCCGTCGTGGGAGCACGTCCCAAACCAAGTTGGAGATATATAACTCCACCGTACTAATGAGTGTTCGCCACAATGCAGCAAAGTTCACCCAATCTCACCTCAGCCTTCACTAGAAACTTCTAAAAATGAAAAAAAACAGCTGTCAGATGTGATTAGCCCATTTCTGGAATCGGCTAGCTCAACGGCTTCATAACTTTAGAGTACATCCAACTTCAGCGAAGTGGCCGTATCATACAGATATTAAGCCAACGTGAAAATTTGTCCGCTTTAAGAGTACGTAGCAGCTTAGGCCGGGAAAACCGTAATCAGACACCTTTCAGACGTTACCCAAATATCTTGGGATCGACCAGAATTCCCACAAGGCTCCTGGATAAAGTTCGGTTATGTAACCCCTACGGTTGTTTAAGTAGGCCTTGCTTGGTTTATTATTTATCTTATTATATTATAGCGATGGGAAGCAGCCCCAGGCACGTTCGAGCCGCCTCGCCATCCCCAAACGATTTCTGTTGTCGACCTCGTACGTCATGACTTACTTCTTCCAAACGAATAGCTCCTGAACGAGATCTGTGCAAAAGCTGGAGAAGTAGCATTTAAAGCTAACCGTAAATGTGCCAAGAACAAAGGCCAAAAGTTCATGGAACATCGTCACCTGCACCCAAATACTTCCCACATTACTGCAAACAACTGAACACTCTCCACCGGGATCTAATTTCCTGAATACTCTAAAAATATGGAAACTGCATCGAGGAACCGCTTCTACGTTAAGGAGACTCATCCTGTAGGCCAGTACTGGTAACACAAGTTATACACTCGAGGTGAATTAGACATTGATTAAACTTCGATGCAATCAGAACTTCCTCCGTCACAAGGGTAGCACGAAATCAGGGCCTAAATTTGCATGACACTAACCTGTCTAATATTCCCCAACCTGTGACCCGAAAGTTGCTCCATGGCTTGTTCCTCACCAAACTACATTGCACAACATACCGTCCCTGTCCGACGTCCGCCCGCAGTGAATATCAGAATATTTCGCGAACCACCACCGCACTAGTCCCTGCATATTCCTACGTAGGTGCCGATGCAACCGTGATATTACGATTCCCATTTTTTAAAAGCACCACATTTGCCACGAGAGCCAAACGCTCCTGTATAACCCACCTCTGCATCTAGGTTCTAGCTATCTATGTCTTGCCGGTTTCAATCGGGAATATTAATTATGGATGCCTCCTTGTCGTTCATGTTATTCTGCCTATATCATTAGCCGCAGTTCGGCTGCTGATGGGGCTCGAGAATGAGTCCAAAGCACCACGGGACGAGTGAGTTCGGTAACCGATATGCGAGCGCCTACTTACCATAGTAATATTCCCCATCGAAACCGGCAAGACAAAGAGCACCTGGCGCAGTGGGGATAGCGTTGTACTTTTAACCAACAGGTTGCGAGTTCGAGCCTCGGGTGCCATAAAACCTGGGGTTGGGCATGACAGGCTGATGTCGGCTAATAAATTTGAAATGGCAATTCCAGTCTCCCTTGTCATATTATTCTGCCTAAATGTATCGTTAGATCGGACTCCTACTAAGTAGTTGGTCCTTTAAAGGCTGCCCGTTTTTGTCCACAAATCACAAAGAGAGCGTGTCTGGGACTCCTATGCAGTGGCACAGACTTATCTGCATTTTTCAAAACGGCTCTGCTTGCAGAGACTTCGTTCTATGCCAACAAATCGATCCCATTCTTACCGCCTGCCAGCTTGCTACGTGTGACAACGAACATTGTGCCATTGGACAGCTGCCACATATAATGCAAAGATAGCACGCTAAGAATGCTAGAGACCAGATGCAGACAGCTGTTTTACGGTCGCTACCGACCATCAGTACGCCATAGGTGGACGGACAGAATGTGATCGAGCAAGAACCCAACCACAAATGTGAGGCTGACACGCTTCCCTGACTCGTGTAATTACCCCACCTCATAAGGCCTATGGCGTGCTGACAAGTCGTAACGACTGTGAAACAGCTGTCTGCGTCTGGCTTGTTGCACCCTTAGCATGCTATCTATAGTTGAATTCAGATACTTTCTTTGGGGATGAGAATTTACTGTGTAAATTTTCGACACCAGTTCCTTAGGTCGTCGTCATACGCAGAATAGGGCAAATTGGCTAGAAAAAGCTAATATCGTGGCGTTTGCGCCATTAGGCCGTCGTCGTGTCCCTCATCCTGTTCACGTCTCTCGCATTTCTGCCTGAGAGTTTTGTCTCTCGCGAAGGTACGCCCAGTGTCCAGGGTACGCATAGCGACTTAGGACAGGCGGTCTCGCCCCCCCTTAGCGCTAACTGATGTTCGTGAATGCACGCAAAGGCAGATTTTCCAGCCTGACCACAGTAAAAGGTATCACATAAGTCACATGGGATCTGGTAGACATCATCCGTGTCCAAATAGTAAACCATATCCTTAGGATCTACGAGTTGGGTGTTAATAGACCTTATTACTGCCCGATTGAATGCAATAGTTGCTGCAAAAACGTTCAGGCATTCACAACGTGCATACGAGACGCATAGCTTAAAGGGTGGCAAGAGATCGATATCAAAAGGTCAACCGAAAGGAAACTATCCGATATCCACCATCTGAAACAATTTCGAGGGTATCCAAGGCCAGCGTTCGTGACGTAAATTTTTGCGGACTGTGTGGGACCTGAGCCAGGTATAGCGCACTCTAAGTGGGCCGCACCAGTCATCTGCGCCCTCTATCGCATGCGGTCCTCTTGACTTGCTCATGATAACGGGCCCAAGCGGGGAAGGGTGAGGTATAGTGGTCGACACAGCGCAATTCTACTCTTACTGCAATCTAATGTGCACGTCACCGCACCTGCTTCCAGCTCGCTGTTAAGCACGTGATGGACCACGACGGTCGAACTGCCGTGTGTTAAACATCGCAACTGAAGAGGGCACGCAGTGAAATGGTAACATCTTCGCTTCCAACTGTTCCAACCTCAGACTGGCCATTAGCATGGAGCTTGCGATCGTCGTCATGCACGAACCAGTCCTAAATACTAACCCCACCAAACCCCGTACCATTGTCAGTAGAGCTCACCTGACAACAGTGAGGACATTTGCGTACTTGAGGCACTGATTCCCGATAAACATAAAGATCGACGACAAATGGCGAGTTGGATCTTCAAACACAGCTAAACCTTCAGCCGGCTAAAGCATTCCTTTCGAGAACGTTGTGGCATCCAATTCAGCACAAAACTGATAATATAGAGGATTGTTGTCCCAATAATGCTGTTGTACGGGGCTAAGACGTGGACTGTCTATGAAGGCTAAGCAAGACAACTCAACCCTTTTCACCTCAGCTGCCTCAGAATAATATTGGAAGTGGCAGGAAAAGATTCTGGATAGAACCGGTGTCCGCAGTATCCAAACCATGCTGAAGCAGATACAACTGGGATGGAACGATCACATCGTGAGGATGGGAGAAAATCGTTTGCCCAAGCGGCTATTCTGCGGCAACGAAACTGTGGGTGCTTTCAAACAAAAGCAGCACTGCGAGAAAACCTTGGAGACCTCCCTTAAGGACGTGCAAATCAATCCGGAGACCTATGAGGTTGTCACTCAAGATCGACAGGTGTGGAACACTGCCGTAAAAACTCGAACAGCCATCAGACAAGCCGCTGCCAAGGTAGATAGAGAGAGCCGGAACACTGAGGTATTGCTGAACCACTGACGCCAACATACAACCACTGACATCGTTTCCAGTCTGTCAAATGGCTTTCCGGGCGCGGACCGGTCTCGTTGGACGTCTGCGGACCCAGTGCACTGCTAAGTGGATCGACCCACATCTTATCACACAACGCACCATCGCTAGCATTCCAATGAGGAACCTCCTACTGGATCCGCTGAATCGGAAGGAGTCCCTAGCAGTGGACGAGCAACCCACTTACTGGCTTGACCTAGTACTCTTCGGCTTGTCAGAACAAGCACACACTTTCTGACGATTTCAAAACACGGAATCGAATCTGGAGCAAGGTGGTCAGTCTTTTCAAACAGACCTGTTAAAAATTCCGGCAACTGGAAGAGTAGAGAACAGTATAGAAACGAAAATTTAAAGGGTTTGAGAAATACACGTTTACGAATGACATGTGAAAAAAGAACAGAGTTCGAAAAGAACGATGTCTTAAAACGGGAGCAAAAACATGCAAATGCGCGCATCAAAGGAGGATAGATGGCAGTTAACTGACACAGGAATTGGAGAGAAACTGAAAGATCAGGGGAGTCAGAGACATGATTGGAGTATATAATTTATAAATACAAATAAATATACCTTTATTATCCTACGTCTACGAATGTTAGTTGTCCACACAAGTATGTGCGCATACACACAGAAGTGTCAGGAGGAACGGCTGTCAGAGGGTCAACTAAATAAAAAGGAGTGGGGGGAGGAGGGAAAGTGGGATGAGGGTTGGCGTTTTGTAGCAAAGCACGCCACAGTGTAACAGTCGGAAGAGTCAATGGACGCATTAAAAAGCCATAGTCAATAAGAGACTTCATAAGAAGATAGGTAAATACACTACCGATTGCCATAGCACCAATCACTATGAAAGAGCAGAGATGAGAGAGGGAGGGAGAAAAAAAGAGGGACATGACAAGTAACCGGGTGGCAGAGAATATTAGTATCCCAAAGCGAAAAAGCTAGGCTATTCGTGGGAGGTGAAAATGAGGAAAAGGACAGGGAGGAGAGGAGCAGGAGGATGAGGAGGAAAAGGAGCATAGGGCCGATACAAAAACAGTGGTAGTGATATCGTGTGTGGGAGGGGGCGACGATTGATGACAGAGGCGGGGGGTGGTTACTTAATTTGTTAGTTCTCGACGCACGATCCACTGGTCAAACTTGGAGGCAGCAACGCGGGCAGAGGCACCGACATTATCAGCCCCAGCAGCGGTGGCTGCAACGCTCGGCGGATGGATTCGTGATAGGCCGGTCTTCAGAGGCTCCGGGTTGGAGCCTCGAACAACACCCGATACACGAGGTCCAGTTTGAGAGGGAGTGGCAGCCGACGGCGCTGAGACGCCGGCAATGGGCACCCTCAGAGGAGGCTTTGGCAGCTGAGAGCCTACAGAAGGAGGCTTGAGACCGGAAAATTTTAGGGAGCCGGAAGAGGACTCGCTGGCGGGTGTGGGAGTGGCCGTTTCCTCATGATGATTGGCTGAGGCTGCAGACGTAGGAATCGTCCCATTCGGACGACGTGCTGTTGCTGGAGCCGTGGCCGGTTTGGCCAACCCAGACTGCGGACGGGAAAGAGGTGCAGAACGGGCCTTGGCTGGCGCGGGGGAAGCGGAGGCAGGACGCACCAGACTGGAGGGAGTAGCTGGGATGGCGCCAGTCGTACCTGGCCTCCGACCTACATTAAGAGAGGCGGGCAAAACGAGCCCTGAACATCGAGCCTTTTTAGAAACAAACAGCAGCATCCGCAGTACGCCAGAAAAACGGACACCCGGCTGCTACTATTTAAAGAATCGAAAATTGTCCGTCACGACACATTTAGACGAAGTTTTATGGCCATGTTTGCGATAGGAAGTGCCTGGTTTAATAGTCAGTTTTGATACAGTATTACAGCCTCGGTAGTAATGCTGTTGGCTAACGACAGAATAAGGCCAAAACGGAAATGTGCAGTTTCTGCAGTCTTTGCTTATAATGTCCTAGATTTTTAATTGTTTGTTGCAATTCCAACGCCCACGTGGGCTTAATACAGGATGCCCAAGGAAGAACGAAATCAAAAAGTTGAAGCTGAGTCAACTGGTACGTCGGCCCTAAAGATGGAAAACTGCAGGGTCAGAGAAGTTCTCGATATCAGCGTCGACTACATTAGTCCACACCTTCAAGCTGAACTTCACTCGGGCGTCTGCCATCTGCGATCAACAACAGGGCCTGCTCCTTAACTTGACTGTAAGCAACCCGTCGGGCTCACAAGTGGAGATTAGTGGAATGACCTTCAAGGAAAGCAGGCTAGGGAACAGGCATAACTTCAGATCTGACGAATCATCAGTGGTGGACTTTCCAAGTGCGAGTGGTGCTAAAAATACGTTTGTTGTGCAGTAAAAACAGTCGCCAGCGGATCGCGATGGAAGACTGTTATTCTTGATACGGTAAAGCTGCAATATGGAGGCAGTAGTTCGTCTCTGTTTCAGAAACGGCCGTGCAAATTATATTGCGGAGGTGAGGAGGACTAAATGTTACCGCCCCACCCGGTATGTTAGATCCAGAGCAAATGAGGCTGCCAGAGCAAATGCTTCCAACTAGGGAGATATGAGAAAAATGCGGAGCCGGTGCCCGTACGCGAGAGTCTACAGGTTTGAGCCGCCCAGCTGTGCACATATTGGCGACATAATACCGATGACTCATAACAGGAAATTACCATGGCTGTTTGTTATCGCGGTCTTTCGCGAAAAGAATGAAAGCCGGCAGGTTTCGCATGCACCTGACGATTACGCGTGTAGAATGGCCTCCAGTCTTCAACCCAACCCCGCCGGTTTAACGGGGTTTTACAACGTGCAATATCCTCATTTTACTATGCTTGTTAACAGAATATCTCCATTAATCTCTGTTTTTCTTTAAATTAAATAATCATAACCTACTTTGTCAGTTCTCGTGAGTGTTGACCACTGTGATTGCTACTATTTGCTGCCACTTCGCGGATCGTATTTGGCCGAGGAAGTGACGCCCGCAGACTCAACTAACCACATTCCCTATTTACGTTAAGTAACAGGGAAATGCGTTGGAAAACATTCCGGTTTTTTTACGCCTTCAACAGAGCGTCAATTAGCAAACTGTCTTACAGGAGAGAACATCAATTAGTAAACAGAGTGGGACGAAGAAAGTGGTCTGGTCAAGAACGGTATTGTAGAGACTGAACGAGGCTTATCCTGCAGACAACTAGAATTCATGAGAAGTTCAATATCCGCGAGTAATTGGAAAACTACAAGCACGTCCCTAATTCGTATGCCGAAGCAGAAGTCAAAAGGTAGAGCGAATTATGGGGTCTGTGTGGTGAACAGTTGGAACCAATTGGAAATCCAAAATATGCCAGTAAGGAGGCCTTTGGGGAATCCGATGGCCCATCTAAGAGGCTCGTGTTCAACTCCAGTAGAGAAAAACAAGCCCTTCGACGGGAGGTAGTATCAGTTAGGCTAAATCCTGGCTCTGTACGTATTGTCAACCCCTGGGGCTTAGACAACGGTTTTCGTAAGAATGTTCAAGTTGCTCTAGTTCGGTGAACAGCATTACAGGCCACGGATCAAGGTAAAATTCGAAAATATGAAAGCCACGGCGTAACAAAGAACCTTCACATTAAAGAAAACGGTGAAGGCATACACGCCGTGTTCATGCATGCGAATTCAAACGAGCAATTGAAAGTGGGGGTCACGAGGACGGCACGGTGAGTTAGAGAAAGCATACTCTAATCGAGCAGGAGGGAATTGTTGAGTGTGCAGGATTAGCACGTAAGCAAAATGCAATAGGAAACGCCACGAAGGAACGCTCATAAAAAGACAATGATTAAAGGAGGACAAAAATGCATCGTAGTGATGGAAAAGGATAGCCACCGACTCAGAGCCGAAAATTTTTCAAAAGTTCTATCTTGTTTAGGTTCGCCGTTGAGTTTCAGAAACGGTTAGCAGGCCCAACTCGCTTTCGAAGATCGGGTTTTGATTTTGGCAATTGCTCAAGTTCCACAGTACAGGTATTCAGGCACCGCGGGGGGGAGGGGGTTAAATGAACAAGACGTACCATAATACCGTCAAAAATGGCAGCTCACCTAGCAGCGACTTGCGACCACCGCGAATAACTTTGTGTTCGTTGTGATCGACAGCTTCTCCAACCTCCTGGCTGCCTACATCTGCCGCTGCGTCATCCAGGGACTGTACAGCCTTTGCGTGGGGTCGAATAGCCACGGGGCGACTGGAACCCGCATGCGATTTGCTACCAACCGTAGCCAGCATTGTGGGCCTCGAGGAGACGTTGGCAGCGACGCCCGATCTTCCATCAGTTGGCGTTGGTGCCTTCTTTGCCGTCGGCCGCAGACCCACTGCGGTCTTCTGGGCGGCTACAACTGGTGTGCGCTTGGCGAAGGGTAGGGCAGAGGCGGCGGAGTGTGGTCTACTGCTTCTGCTGCTGGTAGCCTGCGTTGGGGCCCTCGGCGCAGAGAGCGCGGTGGAAGGACGCGGTCGTGTCGAGAGCCCCGTGTTGACAGACTGGCTGGAGGATGCGTGGCCCAGGCGAGACAACACGGGTGAAGCCACCGTCGGCGGTATTAGATTACTAACAGGCCCCGATGCACCTCCGCTCGACAAACGGCTGGCTGAGGCGGAGTTGGCACGCTGCAGCGGGCTGGATTTCAGCAAGATGTCAGGCGTGCGCAGGGCACTCCTGGAGTGAGGCTGTCGCAACAGGGAGCCACAGACCTTTGACTGCGGCACCGAAGCGACACTGGAGACTGGTGTGGAACTACCGCTCTCGCTGGCTCCGCTTAGGGACTAAATGGGAGTGACATAGGAGTAAAAAACGAAGGCATTGTCATTAGCGTCTGTCATTGGGCACAACTGAGAGTGGCTGCGTGCAAAAGCGTGGTGCGATAGGACAATCAATTAGCTTCACGAGTGGCGTGCGTGCGTGCGTGCGTGCGGACAAGGGGACAGATATGGGTACACGAGTGGCGTAGGCAACTGTGGCTTTATGGCAGATACAGACCTGTCCGCGAACATCACTCGTAGGTGAATCTGCCCATTGTGTGCTAGCGAGCGTTTGCTTACGGATATGTATACTATATGCCAAGAACAGATGCGCGTAAATGCATGGCGAAAATAAGAAATAGGAGAAGGGAGATGAACAATCGTCGACCTCGGGACCGAGCGGGCGTGCAAAAGGGAACACGCTGCGGTTGAAAATGCACATACGGTTGCAATCTGGTGGGCCAGCGGAGTGAAGTTGCGTCTATATACACAAGGGGCCTGGGAACGCCCAAGAGACGTCCGGTTTCGTGGTTATGAGATATTGGCGCACATGAGAGCTTTACTCCTGCGTCGTAGCACCGGTACCGCCACCAGAGACTTACATAATTGTCTGCAAAGCCAACTGCCCTGAAGCACTGTAATCCAAGCTGCAGATCCCAGCAATGCTCAAGGTCCAATAGAAGACAACCAACCGGAAGGGAGGAAAGCGAAGAGGACCAAACGCACAAGGACGATAGGCACTGAGGGATCAGCGGAATGATTAGAAGTCACATAAGCTTGCTTAGGATTTTCAGCACAAACCGGGCCTCAACAGCAACTCCGATTGACTATTTGAGAGTATGTTAAATTGGCTGTTTGAAAACCCGCCGAAAAATAGGGCATACGCATCATAAAGCCAGCCACACCGACAATACCACCTTGATGACGTCAAGGTACGTTGTGGTGGGTAAAAGAGGTAGGTATTCAAGGGGGGAAGCACAACAGCCGACCGACCAGACAGTCTTGTGACTGTGGTGATGGCAGGGCAGGCCAAATGGACAGTTGCATGTACGCTCGTCAAATGTCACCCTCCGGAAAGTCACTAAGCCGCGGTTCTATGCAATATTCTTTAGCACACACGACAGTTCAAACGTCGGTTACGACGAGGTCCACCGTGTGCTCAGCAGCATGGTGGTGCAGAGACGTTGAATTGTGAATGGATTAGTTTTAAGTGATAGTAGGCTTGCGCTGCAGCTACCACACTCTCTTTTCCCTTACCCATCTGTGTGCAGTGTGCAGACAGAGTCAGGAAGACCGGAGGCGGGGTCGGACACGGGTTGCTGGCGTAGCCCTCCTGAACGTGCCGCAACGCTTATCTTAGATCCCACGGAGTGGGAGTGCCACAAACGGTAAGAATGGCTGGTGCGGCCTGAGCCGGCGCCTACGCGTGCCACCATGCCCCCCCCTTATGATCGGCCTTTCTTATGGGAGCTCAACCCGAATAATGTCTGCCTTGCCCTGATCTGGCCCGCGTGTCAGTCCGGCGCATCTACCACGCGGCCTATTTAGGAGGCACTTAACACACATACACACGGATGCACGCATTGACAGCTTAATCATACCGCGAAAGAGTGCGGATATTTGGCAAAACGAATGAATATCTGCAGTTTGCGATTGAAATTCATGCTGCACTTGATGAGGTCCGTGCAAACCCGAAATGCATCTCCATGCACACGCAAGCACTGCAGAAGCCTACTGAGAACTCCCTAACGTCCAGTTTGCGTGCAAAAGTTTACGCGGCAAGTTTAAGCCGGACAGGATTATCTGACTGGACATTATAAGGCAGTGGGCGCTTCCCGGTCAAATGGGCATTATAGAAGGGCAACTGTACTTTTCAAGGGGCAGTCTGTTATGTTCTAGGCCAAGAAACAGGGCAGCGTGCGCGTCCTAATATCCGACGTAAGCTAAAGGACAGTTCAAGGAACCACAGGGGCATGCTGCAGAGCAGTAACCAGGTATATAAAAAACAGTTGCTCGTGCCAGCTGACGGCACAGACGTCAGGTAGGCAGTGCAATCACTTCTTCCGCTAAATAAGGTCAAAAGTAAGCCAGCGACCGGACTTCCTAACAGCGGTAGTGGCAACCATCAGCAGTGATTAACAGCCAAAGCCTACACAACAGAAGTCATAATTGACCCTGAAAAGCCAACCCTTCGACTAAACTTACGGAGGTGCAGGAAAAAAATTCCCATAACC
Organism: Schistocephalus solidus; assembly: GCA_017591395.1. NCBI lineage: Eukaryota > Metazoa > Platyhelminthes > Cestoda > Diphyllobothriidea > Diphyllobothriidae > Schistocephalus > Schistocephalus solidus. Next base: position 284,550 of record WEDG01002421.1, on the reverse strand, counting down.
AACTAGATCGTCTCTCACGGAGTGCGATGAACGGCAATACTACCTAATAATGATAACGATTCGGGAGCCTGGTATACCACTGGCTGGACTTTATTGTTGGCCTAAGCTTCCCAACCACAAGTCCCTCGAAGAAGTCCTATATCCGTGGCACAACAGCAGGCTACATACAACCTGATCGGAATTGGAATGGCATACGGGATGTGTTCAGTGTTCGTAAGAGAGGTCAATGAGAGCAGCAGGATTTAAATAGCGATGGTGCAACAAGGAGCTCGCAATTCAAGTAGACATGACGAATATTTCGGACACAGCTAACCAGAATTGTAAATATGATCAGGTTGCCCTAACATTTGTACGGTGTTTCAGACAATCATCGACCGGGTCACGCCAGTAGCGCACTGGAATCGCGTCTATCACTGGTAGATGTCTAAACCCTACCTGACTATTATCGACCGCTACTGGGCAAGGCAAATCAGCCAACAAAAATGAATGCAATTTCCGAGTGACTAACAGGTATAGAGCGGAGATGAGAAGGTGAAGAAGAATTTCCCTACCAAAGATGAAGCGGTGATGCGCGAGAGGGAGTTGCCTAGATCAGAGGAACCGGGCGACTGTACGGCCGAGCTGTTGTTGCTGGTTGACACAGACCGGAGAGCACTGCCCGGCCGGCAGATATTGGAGGGTCGGAGGAGCATCGATCGTGGTGGGGTGTTGTCACCGCTACTGTCCGAGTGGCTGGTAGGCGCAGACATGGGCGGTACAGCGCCTGTGTCGACCTGCAAAGGACTTATGAAAGGCAGGACAGGCTCGCGGGAGGGCGACTGCGTCCTCACAACGGGCTCCGGCGCCATCTCATCTCCACCCTCATTCTCCTCATCTTCCGCAGAATAAAGACCGAATTCATGGTCGCTGACAAGTCGATCCAGATCGAGAAGGCCTTCGGTAACATCGTCGAACTCTGAAAAGCCCTGGAGAGGAGATCCATGTTCGGACGATTGTTCCTTCTCCTGTTCATTTTGTAACTGAAAATAAAGGAATGGAAACATAAAAAATGTTATCCGGAGTGGGCACGCATGGAGTGTGGGGGATATTTCAAAGCGCATCAAACATCCGACCTGATATAAGGAAATCACGTAATTTGTCCAAATACTGTTACAGGATGAGCACGCATGAAGAGTGTTAACATGGATCAACTAAAGGTCACAAAATGCTTCGTGAATAAGAATTTACGGGACAGCAACGCCACCGTTATATGAGCAGAAGCATCCACTACGTTTACAGTTAGCAAAGGGCCACTTCTAGACTTGTAGCCCGTTACTTACGGGCGTCCTAGGGTTGAGTGTTATTGACCTCCAAACTAACCGACACAACTTTATTTTTCACCAAGGAGAGCTGAGAAAAATTTTTTGACGGCAACCAGAGTCCTTCCAGCGTCAGACGGAATGGTTTAAGCTCAGACTTGAGATAAGGAGGGGGGAGGGAGGATACAGGTTACATACAGGAGGTACATTCGTCTCACAGGAATATTCATGGACTCTTCAAAGAACAACCTTCTTAAGGGCTCATTCGGCCTAATGTCAAAAAGAAGCAAAGGAGTTAAGGTTCCGAATGAGGAAAGTAATGAAGTGGACACACCGGAAGGTAGCAATGCAAAACAGCTAACGTGATGAACTGTTAGTAACGAAGGTATGGAGAAATTCCTAACCACCTAAGAGCGCAGAAAAAGACAAATAATATACAGCAAGCGTGCCAGAGCAGAACTGTTTGTCAGGCCGACTTGATAACTAAATAGAGTTTTCCCCATCTAGACCTAAGTGATTGATTACAAGCCCAGTCAATACGGGGCGCAGGTAGCTCACGACGTACTGTGAATCGGAATGGGTAGCCAATGACCCGGCTTTGCACATCGGTGCTGATGGAATGAGCTGTCGGGATGTCAGGTCCTCAGCTACCAACGATCACAAGACTACAAAATTGAAGTTTTGTGGGTTCGCAGTCCATGCTTCGTGTGCGCATCCAAATGGTATCTGAGGTGTGGGGTAGGGTCTACACGGGCCCAGATAAGAGACGCTAAGCCTGTGGTGATAAGGTAGGGGTTACTGGTATATCAGAACCGCCAGTTGTTTGGGGTTCAAAACCAGACAATTGGGTCCTTGTTGAGTCAGTCAAAATTCTACTTCTACAGCATTCAAACGCATTTTTTACACTGATATCTCGAAGATAGCATTTTAATGGCAGTTTCAAGAGTGTGGACAAATTGCACGCACCGATGACGCGGTGATGACTGCTGCCGCGGCGGGAAGCGGAGCAGAACCCTCGAAAGAGACTTCAGACGGTGGCTCAGGCGGACTTGTGTCGCCGATGAGCGTGATCACATCGGCTTCATCGTCACTACCAACCAAGTCTTCGCAATCATCTAGGACTGCCGGAGGCAGGGGAAGGGGAAAATTGTCTTCCGCGTCGTACGTAATTTCTTCCGAGGGTTCAGGAGGCGGAAGTTTAAGCACTTGATCCCCATTACTGGCTGAGAATGCTGGATGAAGAAAGAAAAGCACGAAGGTATGTATCATTATATGCACACTATGCGACACCTAAATTCCGCCTGTTTGACATTTTATTATGTAATATAATAGTACATGTTAATATATTGTATCGAGTCTTGGAATAACATGCACGAGGTGTACTAGGGATCAATCAAAAGAACACGAAAAGCGGATAGTAATGTGTTGGAAGGCAAAGGAAAGTAAGATAGATTATCAAAACGGCTACCACGATCGGGGATGATAGGAATGCTGGGAGGATGGAGCCGGTCTTGTTAACTCATTTGCGAGCAACCCAGCGCGCCAAAAGGTGGCACAGTGCAACAAGATTCGGCAAAGGCCATTTGCAAAACCAGCAGGCTCTTGTGTTTGATAATACATTTAGGCATGTCTCGGTACCGACCGGGCGAATCAACTAGTTAGGAAATTGTTAGAGTCCATGGCGTATCAACAATCTTGTGAACGTTGAACGCCATCAAAAAGGGCGCAATTCCGGAACCTTAAACTAATGTGCCGGTGTAGGGGATGACAACAATTACCTTTAAATATTTATGCCCTATTTTCCGGTGTTTGACTGTCAGTCGATGGCCTTGATAACCGAGACGACCTGCCGACGTGCCACTTTACACGGTCACCCTCCCAGGCTCGACCCGAGGCGCCCCAACTGCACCGAGTGACGGCTGTGGCCACAGACAGGCGTCATCTCACGCGCATCGATTGGTCTGACTTGCCGTCATTGGGATCTCGTGATTATGCACCCCCCGGCGCGGACTACAGGTCCACCAATAACTCGTCTGCTACGCAGAATACTCAGCCAACCACTTTCTCCTAGGCGAGTCAAACGCAAAACCAGCACGCTGAGACTCACGCACCGTTTCCGAAAGGGTACATTTCTCTGAAAAGCAAAATGTAAACGCACGGCAAACTGTCCTGCGTTCCGGACAGAATATACTAGCAACGATAGCTGATTTCTGATATTTGAGTGGACGCAACTCAGTGCGTGTGGGGTAACAGTTGATCATGTATGCGGGACCGCCAAAAATCAACGAAGTGCAAGAGATCGTCCGTCTACCAAGTCGTTCAAATCAAATACTGACTGACAGGACATAACTTAGTCCGCTTTTGGACGACAGAGGGGCTATGGTCTGGACACACTTTCTTGGCGTCCCTAGGACCAACATTAGAAGGTGCAGAACTTTTCGCCAAAGAGTAGCAACAGCAGCATTTGCCACTGCAATAATACCTGAGTCTGAGCAAATTATACTACCGACGAAGACAAGGGAGAATGGAATGGCCATTGCTGGCTTATTAGCCGGCATTAGTTAGCCATACCCAACCCCAGTTGTTGTGGCACCCGAGGCTCGAACCAGCGACCTGTTGGCTAGAAGTTCAATGCTATAACTCACTGCGCCACATGATCGTTGTCCTGGCGGTTTCGATCGGCATTATTAACAATGGTAGATGAGCGCTCACGGATGAGTTATGGAACTCACTCGTCCCGTTGTGCCTTGGGGCTCACTTTAGAGCAGAGCCAGAAGCCGCAGGGCGTATAGTGATATAGGCAGAATGGGACGAGTGAGTCACGTAACCGATCGGTGAACGCCCATCTACCACCATTGGTAATCCCGACCGAAAGCGACAGGACAACAATCTCGTGCCGCAGTGGGTTAGAGTGTCCGAATTCTAACCAACAGATCGCGAGTTGGAGCCTTGTGTGCCACAACAACTGGGATTGGTTATGGCTGGCTGATGACGGCAAATAAGCCAGAAATTGCTATTTCAGTCTCCCCTGTCGTTGTTGGAAAGATCATTCTGCCTATATCACTAGCCACTCTGCGGCTGCTGACGGGGCTCTAGAGTGAGCCCCAAGGCACAACGGGACGAGTGAGCCCCGTAACCGAACGGTGAGCACCCGTCCACCTGACCAGTCTGTGTTCGGCACGCGTTAGACGGTGAAATCATGTCAAATTAGTCACTGCATGTAATACCTATTCCGATGGTTTGACTCGGGCAGGCATCTGACGTGTGGCATCGAACGGGCTTTGATGCTGCGCTGGGTTCATCACTATAAGTAACCGAACGCCTCGTAAAACTATTACTACGGCTAAGAAGAAAACTCGACTAAAGACCAGGCTGTAATGGCTGCTTAATTTAACCTTTAGGGCAGGCACACTCACTGCGTGCGATCTGAGTCGTCCCTGCGAGGAAGTCTGGCAGGGGTAGACGGACTGTCTAGTCTCTTTTTTTCAACCGCGACGCTAACGACCACTACATATAATCTCGACTTCGTCTTATCACCGGAATACAGTAGGTGTCGGGAGAGTGGAATAGATGCAGCGCAAATCCGCATAGCTAAAAAAATCGCACACGAGTCACGGCTGCACCTACCTCATGGGGCAGTGGCACACCTCGTTGCTTGCGACGGTCAAATTATCGGCGACGAAACTAAAGTTAAACTTTTAAACGAAAATCGGAAACCACGGACGAAATGGGAAAAGTACAGGTGATGGGTGGCTTACCTATCCCCTCCCACCTATGCATTTAGACAAAGATACCTAGTCTTGGCCGGTAAGATCGCCCCAGCGGTGAACATGATTGCAGGAGAGGGAGAAAATAAAGCAATGCAAATTTTTTAAAGAAGTAACAGTACGATAGAGACCTCTATGACTATCCGCGAGCTGGTATTATCTTCCGGTGGTTTAAGCAGGGTTCTCAAACAGTGCATGCAGCAGCCACTTTTAGGCTGTTGTCAAAATGGGCGTGGTCTGACGAAACTGTAAAGGGCTGGAGGTCGGGGTCGGCTACGCACTTTTTGGCTATGGTTGAGAATGAGGAATATTATCAGCCCTGGGATTGCACTTCAAAGTTTCGAGGCAGAGACAAGCTCCAAGCTCCTTTTCTGTGTTAACACATTAATAAAAGATGATACGGCCACTTCCTCCGCTGGTGAATATTGTTATCTCTATATGCGCTGCAGTAAGAAATCGCTAAAACATTGTTTTGTCCTCCATAACAGAGATCAGTCATCCCTTTTCTGTGGTCATAAATAAGATTTTGCTGTCCCGATTGTACTGTGTTACGTGGTGGAATTAATCTAGCGATGCGCTGGCCAACGTACTTTTGGAATGGCCATTTCTGGTTTATTAGCCATCGTCAGCCAGTTATATCCAACCCCAGGTGGTGCTACAACCTTGTCTTTTTTGGTCATCTTATTCTGCCTATATCCGTAGCCGCTGTGCGGCTGCTGGTGGGGCTCGAGAGAGAGAGAGAAGAGAGAGAGAGAGAGCACAAAAGGCGCAACGGGACGAGTGAGTCTTGTAACCGATTGGTGAGCGTCTACTTATCACAACTTACGTTTATTTTCTACGACTGGAGTGACGTAAGCGTAATACTAGTGTGCGCATGACTGTGACTGCGACGCGAACGATAACAGCAATGTTTACTTTGATCAGTTAAGAGGCTGACAGTGCCAAGGAAGCAGTGGAAAACCGGTTCCTAGACAAAATTTGACAGTGGATGCCATAGAAAACGTGATGGTAGCAGCAAACGGTTCTGCAAAAAGTCCGTGGTCAGCAGGAATGCCAGCATAATTTTTAGATGTGATCAGTGGCGTCCCAATGGCTGGACGAGTTAAATAACCGTAAAGCCGCCCACCCACACAACTGGTAGGGCCTATAAGGACGATGCTTTCCGAAAACTTGGAAAATGGTGGAAACGACTAGAGAAAACCGGCAGGAATATCAGTCCGCAGACATGAGTCCCACAGATCAGACCTCACACGTCTCAAGCACTAGCAAAGCCTGTCAAATTAGGTGACTTGCACTGTAGGACTGTTCATGAGGTAATGACTGTACTGTTAAAATTCAGTTAGGATATAGGAGCAGCGAGAGAACTTCAAACACTTTCACGATGTTGTCAACAAGGAATACGAATACAGGCGAAAGTCTGTGGACGATGAGTGAGGAGTCGGAAAGACTGCGGTCGGAGGTGAGAGCAAGACCCAATATTATGAAAAAGTGATGGCTCCCAACCTCACTTTTAATTTCCAATTTACAAACGCAGCGCGCATTAATTTCTCCCTACCGCCACCACAAAGATATCCGGTGTTGCCACCTCTGCAGGCGTAGTGAAGCGATGAAGATCCATCAAATATTGAAAAGGAATGACCAAAACTGCAACCTACGCGCAAAGGTGAAAGCAGCCAATAGCAAGAGGGAAGAGACAAGCATGAGGTTCGACCAATCCGACGTTGAAGGAGGCTGCTGCCATTCTCACGGCTGTTAGATGCGAACACGCCCAAGTGACGCAAAATTGGTAGTGGTGGTGCGTGTACACACGAGTCACTCGCGGGTGGGATGAACGCCACGCGGCCTGACGAGACAACGCAGCCAGAAATTCGCCGGCCTTGGTGTACGTCGAGGTGTACGCGTGTGCGTGATTAATGCCGACACGATTGTCGAGAGCCGGCAGAAGGTGAGGGGAAAAAGCGCGAGCAAAGGCGGCCAGATTATCCAAACCTTTCCTGGAAAACGCCAACAGTAAACTGCGAACCGGCGCTGAATGCACCGGACGCGACAAAAATCCAACAACGGCCAGAAATGGAACAACCAGCAGATGATTAGTCTCCGACGGAAAGAGAGTTAACCGATGTGCATCCGGCCGTTAAACGAGCCTGGGCATAATCGGCTTGGTGCAAGTTCATTTGAGAAATACATAACGAGGATGGGAAAAGTGACGCTATATAACAGTGTAGACCAGCTCCCTTCCAAAAAGTGCGAAGAGACAAAAGGCACAAAATATAAGCGCCGACACGAACCGATACTACCAGTGACATAACGATTATTGGTTAGGTATTCAGCGATCATTGGCGTCCCATTTCCAAACGCCGCAAACGGCCAGGTCTGACATCTTCATTTGCAACCTGTCAGTGCGAATCTAACAATCTGCAGCGCCTCAAAGCGTACAACTCTTTGGTCCCAAACGCATATAACCGCGGCTTTCAAGTGTGTAGAACATGCACGCGATCCGCCCCGAGGACAGCTAATTATAGGCATTCGCAAACCCTGGGATCGCGCAATCAGTTCACTGAGAGGACGATGCCCCGCTCTCACGTGAGACGTGATTACTCATTCACATCGGCATCGTCCTTATTATGACGCGCACGCAGGTTTTGAGCTGCATCTGAACGTCACCAAAACCTCTGCACAGAATGCATGTCTCGTACTGATGCCCGTCCTCCTGTCCAGGATGGAAATGAGTCCTGAATAAATGTGCTGTTGAAGATAGACCTATTCTCCAAGCCGCTACCAAAGTCCCGCGCCAAAACGCGTCACACATGTATAACGCATATATACAACTCGTTTTGACGACCCAGTGTCTGCGAAAGGATTAGCATACATGCATCACATGCTAGACAAGTGATAAAGTATTGGTCGACTGTCACATCCAACCTTGTATTTCCTGACCGCATGCGCTAACCAAACGCTTGACCAAAAAGGCGCAGCCACTACGGCAGTCCAAAGAAAATCTGGGTGTGGCCAATTGCCGAAGATAGATAGACAGTTAACCTTCAGTAACCGAGAGGGGAAAGCTAAGTGAGCGAGGGTCAGGTTGCCACGAGTACCGTTTTGCGATAATGTAGACACTGCGGAGCCGGTAAGTCACCTAACGCGTGGATTAACCGAAGAAAAATGCGGAAAAAGGAAGTTGGGGAAGAGCAATAAGAGGTGAGATGTAGAAATAGGGGGAAATGAGGCAACCAACGACCATGGAATCTTCACCTGGTTGTACATCAGGAACAGGGCTGCCATCATCACTTGTGAGTGAACCGATGCCAGAGTTGCAGCGATCCGGAGGAAGTGGTGGCGGTGGGGCTGACTGATGCTGCAGCTGCTGTTGTGTCCTTTTTTCGTCCGTTGGGTCGGCCGGCCTGCTCCCGTCTGCAGCGCCGGAGCCATGAACTAAAAAATGACCGGCACGGCGGATGCCTGAGGGGCGACGCTGCGGAGGCGTAAGCCCACAAGCAGTAGCGGTAGAGAGCTCAGAGGCAGACGCGGCCGGAGAGAGCACCCGGACAGAGGACTGTGCCGAGGTAGAAGCTGGCGAGGTGATAGGCGCCGTGGCTATCATGGTGACGACAGGTCGACGAAGGAATCCGGTCGGTGGATTAAGTGTGGCCACCGCCGCCGGTGGTACAGTGGCAGCGCTGGTCGGCATCGGAGCAGACGGGTTGGAGAGGGCGCCGTTGGCCAGTGGCCTAGGCAGACCAGAAGGAAGTTTAGGCGTGGGCATAGCTGAAGAGATACACTCCTGTAGAAGACTAGTCTCAACCCCAGCCGACTCGATACTCAGGAGGGACGAGAAGGAGGAGGTGTCCTCGGGCTCAGTATGGCCTTCCGCTTCCTGCAACGGTGATGATCTACCGAGGGCTGATGAGCCGTCTTCGTGTTTCGTGGCGATAAATTCTGCCTCAGCATGGTGGTCTGAAAGGAAATCATGCATGTCAGAAGACACACAAAATAAAGTGCCGTAGTTGGAAAAATCGACTGGTACGAAAGGACTTCGAAAAAAAGTATTTCTTTCAAAAGTAATGGCTTTTTAGCACTAGTCCCTACGAAACGCGTATATTATTCGCTTCGAAACCGGCCTTGAGATTCAGAACCATAACCGAAAGTTCCTTCGTTACTGGGGTAAAAGTTCAGCGAAAGTATCCGACATTTCCAAACAATGCAGTTTAACGATTCTCTCCAACTTCGGTTTCTATCTGGAATTTTTCGATAGGTTCTATTATGCCACACCAGAAATACACCCAACCGATATAAAACAGTTCAGGAGGGGTTAAATGGCATTCAAGAAGGTCAACGGGAGAAAATGTGATAAAAACTTTAGTCTTTTCGAGGTGCCATACAATATAGTCTTCTTAAGGGGGATAGAGGGAAAGACGAACAGAAATCTTAGCAACGATATGCCAGCAGACAACAACCAAACAGTCACACCTTCGGGACTCAAAAACAGGGTAAAAACAAAACCGATTGAGTTTTAATCGCTTGCACAGTAATACACTCGAAAATTCTTGCAGTTATGTGCTTAACCACCGAAATGCAAGCAAAACGAAGTGAAAAAGGTTAGAATCCTTACCAATGGCTATGTTGTGTTGAGGAACCAACGAATCCACCGGACCATATACCATTCCCTGAATACCACGTAGTACAGAAGTTGTTCGCTGAGGGGGTGGAGGAGCACAGACACCAGCCCCGGCCACACCACCGGCACCAAGGGCGCCGCTACCTGACGACAGATCAGAGTTTGGCGAACTGTGATAGTCAGGATCTACAGATAATCCGGTTTGGACGACAAGGGCACCACCACAGGCAACAACACCGATTCCTAAACACTCCTCCTCGTCAGTTGTGCCAGTGCTCGTGGCGGAGGAAAGTTGATCAATGCGCGAGGGAGTGCCCTCCACAGCAAAGTGTTGTAGAGTATCCAGGTTGTGGTGTAACATGTTGGGATGATGTCCCGCACTTTGTGGGCAACATACCTGTTTCGGCAGGGCTGACTGGATGACTTCGGAGAGAAGGTCACAAGAACCCTCCTCGTTGACGGAGCTTGCATCTGAAGCATAAACTGTCGTAGCAGATTGACATTTTGGGGAGGTGTCCTTGAACTGTCCTAAGGAGGGGATCTCCTGTACAGAGGACTGTTGGGAATTTGGTTTGGATAGATTCGGTGAAGTGTTAACCAGGGCCTGATCGGAGGAATCTGCCTCCGAGATGCTTACATCGCTAAAAGAGCTGGTTTTGGTCGAGAAAGCGAATGGAGTGCCCTCAAGAGCAAAGGACTGCAACGTGTCCTCAGTAGAGACAAATGTCTCGCCGTAAACGACGGGAGGGACAACATGTGCTGGGGCATCACAGGCCATATCCATCGGAGGTGCCAAGCTTGCTGTACACGACATGGCGCCCCGAGAGGCGGGCATCACTGAGGCAATACATTGCTGAAGAATATTCGACTGACCACCTGTCGAAATGGCGTCCTCGTCTCCGTCGTCCAAATCGTCGCGCACGAACTGCCCCTTTGAAGAGAGCCAGCCATCCGAAGCGGCGGCTGATAACGCATCGTACTTTCCAGCACCGTTGGTGTTGGCTGCTGTTGCCGACCACAACGGTGCATGGTAGGGAGCGAAGGAAGCAGAAGCACAAGAACTGCTAGGCAGCGGCTGCCGTGGGTGACGCTGTTGATGATGCTCCCCGTTCAGAGAATTGCCGTCAAGTGGTGAGCCCTCTTCTGCAAACATAATACGGGTTTCCTCCTCCTTCTCCTCAGGGTCTGCTTGATCGAGGGGCGCAGGAGGTTCCACCAGTGCGGTCGGCAAGCTACTGGGACTAGTGCCCAGCGCAATGTCTTCCTCTTCCATGTTTCGACTATTGATCGAGTCAGAGTAGACACTTTCTGGGGAAGACTCGATCACAGGTAGCATCTCCAAGTCCACAGACAGGATGCAGGAGGAAGAAGTTCGTGAGAACATGAGTGGGGTCTGCAGGACGTTAGAACCCGTGCCTTCGTAATTTGGTGAGGCGACTCCGGTAGTGTTTGAGGAAGCAAGGCGAGAGTACTTTCCAAGGGCTTCCTGAAAGACCGGACTCTTCACTACGGGTAACTGTCGACTGTCAGCCGGTTGCACAGGCAACCTACTCGTAGCAGAGGAATCTGTGTTAAGGTGCAGATCGCTAAGATCATCCTGGATGCTCTGCAGGCTATCATCAATAGTCTTTGGTTGGTGAGTTGCCGGCTCAGATGGGGTCGCCCCCACTGTGTAGACATGCGGGCCGTCAAAACAGACCGAGGCAGCGGCAACATTGACGTAAGGGTTCTCTGAACGCGGCTTCTGGGAAGGCATAAAGTTGTCATAAAGTGGGGACTGCTGGGTTTGTGACTGCGGTTGTTGCACCTCGTGGACGGAAAATGAGTCCGGAGAGATGCCAGTCTCCGGAAAAGCAGTTACTGGACCCATGTTCGAAGTCCGAAGGTCAAGGATAGAGGCACGTGCTGAGGGACCAAATGGGGTGCCTTCCTCTGCATAAACACAGGCTTGTTCCTCGTCCTGGTCCTCCAGACAAACGCCCATCTGACCGTCAGCATAAGTGGATGAGGAGGCCGCGACCTTGTCAATGGGGTCTTCTAACGGGTAGGCGGGGAGTTTGAATCTGGAACCATCCGAATCGTGTTCCTCCGCTTCACCACATCCACTAGCAGAGTTAGTATAGATCCTGCTAGCGGAGGGAGTACTAGGCACACCACCGTCCCCGTCACCAGCGTCCCCAGTAGTGTCTGTGCCGTCCGTCAGTTTTTCCGCACAACCAATTCCCTCCATGCGCGAGCAGTCGTCGTCACTTGCATCCTCATCACTCTCCTCCTCGTAGTCATCATCCGTCTCAAGGACGACAGAGAGTAGACCGAATCTCAGATGCGATCGGGTGCTCATTCGCCTTCGATAAACCAGTTCGGCGGGTGAAGAAGGTGAGCTGGAACCAGGAGAGGAGGAGACACTTGGAGAGCCGGAAGAAGTACTGCATGAAGAGGAGGAGCTGGTTGTGGAACTGGTAAATGTGGTTGGCAAATTAGCGGCGGCAGCGGTTGACTGGTCATACTGGTCCATACGGACCACCACAGGGGCGAGTACCACCGACTTGCTGTTGCTTGGCCAGGCGTTGGCTGGCGAGCATTTGTGCGCGCCCTAGATTCTCCAGGGCCAACTTGGAACTGTTGACCACCAACTGATGCCGAGACTGCGACAGTCGACGCAGTATGTCCAGAGCACCCAGGCGAATGAGGAGGGTGTGATCAGTGGCCGCTGATTCGAGTAGGAGTGTGCCCCCTAGTTTCACATCACAAGGCGGCATGGAAGAGAGGGCGCCCAACACGCCGCACACATTCACCACGACCGTAAGACTCGGAGAGGTGCGTAGTTGCTCGAGGAGGATAGCGGCGCAGTTGTGGGAGCGCAGCACGGCTCTGAAAAGAAAGACAGATTATGACACTGTGAAGGGGTATCAAAGGACTAGCGTTCGTCAAACGAACGAACAGCCCAACTACAAAAGGATATAGGCTGATGACCAACAATCCGGTATTATGTACGGTAAAACAGTCCAAGGAGCTCAGTAGTTTGCAGAAGAAAAACCGCAGCCATGCGAACTACACAGCGATTGCAACAAATGCAACCTACCGGGCAACTTAGAGAGTTTCTGGTAGAACAACTAACCAATATCCGTTCAAACAGCGACCTACGAGGCATGGGTTTGAGTTTCGAGTGGTATTGAGAACATGGGGCTACCCCAGGAAAGGACTGAGTCAAAGTTAGCTACAATAAATGCTCGTTACCTAAGGCAGACAAGTAAACGGACGAGAAGCAAACTACCAATCTTCACCTTTTCCTGGAATTAGCCTAGGTAACAGTTCGACCGTCGATTTCGACGAGGTCCACCGTATGCTCCACACCAGGTAGTGCAGGGACGGTGACTTGCGCGTGAATTAGTTGTAAGTGATAGAAGCCTTGCGCTGTGGCTACCGCAGTCTCTCCTCCTCCCCCACCTGAGCCCGGTGTCAAGACAGAGTCAAGAAGACCGGAGACGGGAGAGGGCGCAGGTGGCTGGCGCGGCCGGAGCCGCCCCTGGGTGTACCACCACAACTATTAGCCTAGGTAATGACTGTACTTAGGTAGATGCGGGTTCTGGAAAATCGGGCTTTAATCGCCTGAGGTTTTAAGTTCATACTAAAATCCATACAGAATGACTCCAAACACCACGTAGTCACAGGACGCCCACAGTAAGAAGAGAATAATCGAAAACTGAAGACATACTCTACGTGAACACGTAGAAGCGTCTCAGTGAACTGTGTGAAATAGAATGTTAACGAAAACTTATATATTGGAGACGTATTGAGAGCGAATAATAATCAAAAACTGTATTGAACAGTTTTTTTAAAGGATGCCTAACTAGGATACGAGAAAAAGGAACCATCCAAAATAAATGTAGCTTTGCGCTATATTCCAAAGAAATTATGCTTAGGTGAGGACTAGGGTTAAATTTAGGGTAAGGTTTCAATTTGAGGTTAGGGTCATGATTTAGGTAAGGGTTAAGGTTATTATGATATTAACTGTAGGGTTTAGGTTTTGGGTATGGCTAGAGTTTAAGAGTAAGGCCACAGTTTGGTTTTAGGTTAGAGTTAGTGTTAGCGAAATTTACCTGAAATTTACCGTAATGGCACCTATTTTAAGCGGGCGGGGCGGTTCCTATTTCTGCGTCCTCTTTAGGTGGCCATACAAGGCATCCCTACCAACAGTTTATGCAACAGCGACACATGACCAGGCCACACAGAACAGAAATTGTTGGGGGACGCTACCATTCACCAAGAACATGCTGGAAGCCGTTGGTTGCCCTCTGCAATCATATTAGAGTCACGATGGCATACAAGATAAGAGCAGTCATCAGGAACTTAACAGTACGGTTGCAATACTTATCGCTTGGGTAATATACGCCAGGGATTTTTTATCGGATCTGGTGTAACTGTGGGCAGAGCAACTGCGCCACAGGCACGAGAAAATTAGTTCGGATAGAGACAGTCAAACACGCATGAGCAATAAGGAGGAGTCGCCTTCAATAATTACTTGTCGTTTATCTGACAGAGCCAGGACGCTAACTGAAGTTTGCCGAAATCAAAATTCTCAAGAAGCGAGAACTGCGAGTCGCGGTCTACTTTAGATACCAGTTTACCGTCCGGAGTCAATTAATATACACAGAGTCAAATTCGTCGGAATTGATTACATGGGCTCTCCCTCGACAGGACACGGGAACGCGAACCACTTCGTCCTGCCCCGCCGACCGTCCCCGTTAATACATGTGACCTACCGCTTAATTTCAGGAAGGGTAAATATTCTCCTTTCCTAATCCACGCTGAAATCTTAACCATAACGCTAATATTAACCCTTAAACTTAACCGTAAGATTGATTTTACCCCCAACTTTACCTCAACCATCAGCCTAACCCTAATTTTCCTGGATAAGAGCGTAAAGGTCGGGGCAGAGGGTGGGGCATAAGAGTTCACTAACTTTAGATGTAATCAGACAGGGTCATCTAGTAAGTGGGAAGGGGAGTGGGTGTATAGTACTCCAGGAGACGGAAATAGACTACCAAGTCACAATCAAGGAAATTGTCGACACCTGTAATGATGGCTTGGTGATAAATCGCTCATACGCATACTGAGGACAGTGGAGGCTGGAAGAGTGACCGTAGCGAGTACATGATCACGTGTAAAAAAACGGCACCCACCGATACTCCAAGCTTGTAACAATGACAGAACACAGATTCCGTAGAATGCCACCGCTACTTTCCATGACGGCCAGGCCCTTGCTCTGGTTTCCGACGTCCAGAGCGTTCACGAGGAAGGCCAGAGCGCCGTCAACGCTAAAAAAGCAAGAAGAGGAAAAAAATGGTGTCGTATGGAATGGAGCATTTGCGTCAAGGGCATGGGAAAGAAGTCGTTGCGAGCGAGCGAGCGCTGGGAGGCGTAAAGGGGAGAAGCCCTGTGCGTGCACAAGTGTCGGCTTATTAAAAGTGATGGACGGCGGCGTCCGGATAAGGAGGCTGAACTGAGGGGATCAAAAGATAACCGAAGGGCAATATGATACTCCATACTATCTATGGCCTTTTCTACAGTGGCTACCATAGAAAAGAGGCTTCCTATAGGATTAAAGATCGAATGCACCAAAAAGGGCTCGGAAACGCTAGTTTCTGCTGGAAACGAAAAGTATCCGAAATAGAGCTAATGTAAAGTAAAAAAACAAATAAAGAGCAGTTAGAGGATTCAGGCGCCAAAATGTGATTAGGGAGAAATAGTGACGCCATATGAAACCGAAGGACACTGTTTTAGCTGAATTATACGGTTTAGCCAAAGCTTCACAAACCGAAATTTTGCACTGTGGTTTATCGTATCCCGTGTCTAAGCTGCCCTTTTAACTACATAAGTCAGACCGAACAGGTGTTTAGATCGCGCATGCGCAACCATAAGCCGGCTGTGCGATTGGGTGGCGGATGATTGGAAGTGGTTAACTTCACGTATTAAACTGGCCAGGAATTTAAATTGCAAGCCACAAAGATAATCCTCATGTCGGAAGCATGACAAGACGTGAATTGATTGAGGCATAAGTCTCAGCTACGAACACAGCCAATCAATGAATTGCTTTGGTGCCGGTATACAGAGCCCTGTGCAGTCACTGAACTGGTGTTATCGATGTCTGGCCGGCACCTACCCATCACCCCTCCCCTATAACTGTCGTTTGTTTTCTTGCTGTTTTTATCTCCGACGATGGACTCCTTATGAGTTCGAAAGCTCATACAAATAATGAAATGGTGGTGGCCTTCTTCTTCTTATTCTTTTTCTTCCGTGCTAACAAATATAAATCGGTCAGGATCTATAACAATGCATTAAACCCCTTTGTGAATGGGGACTGAAAGAAGCAACAACAGGCCGGATTGGGATAAACAAAAGGGGCAGAGTTAGCGACGACAGTGAGTTCACTGGCCAGTGAAAGGAATACACCGAATGCCATTGCTGACGGTTATTAAGCACGACATAAAAAAAGTCAATGGCGACGCCTGGGTGATGGAGCCTGCCCGATGGCCCGGCTGAGGACAAAGCTGAATTTTGCAGAGGGGACGGAAACACGAAAAGCATCAAGGTGAAGGCCCAGACAGGCATCTTGTGGGTCTTCAGCAGGTGCATCAGGAGGAAAAGGCCGATCAGCTGAGCAAGTTCCCAAATCAAAGCAGAAGGGCAACCCAGAAAGGATGATACATTACAAAGCACTGACCTGCAGACAGCCTTCTTGTTGGTAGTGCAATGAGAACTCAGGTTCCAGAGAGCGCTTAGGGTGGTTCGCAGAGTGGGTTCCCGTTTTGCGGAGAGGACGGCTAGCGTGAGACGGTGAGCTGCCTGCACCTTCCTTAATGCGATCATGCTGCGTGAGTCCGTGTGCCAGCTGAGATTTCGCAACACGCTCGCCGCCACCTAGAAGAATGAAAAGTTTAGTTGGGGGAGTACTTTAAGATAATTTCTTCCTCCATCCGAAGGGCAGGACGAAAACGTAAACTCTTCACGAGACGCCAGATACGGCTTTAAACCCTCAAACTCTCTTTGCAGAGGGGATTTGAAGACAAGCCAAGGGCGGTACAAATTCCAGAACTGCCAAGACTGATCACTATTGGTATTGAGAAGAAGTAGGCACGATCGCTGGGACAATAACTTTGTCTTGCCCGTTTTAGATTCATTCTGGATCCCATCATCAGATACGAGTAATTCGTACACAGGAGTCGCTATACTACTGAGTACGTATGCCAATTAGTAGCGACTGCATCCTATCAATACTGAAACTCTGTGTACGAACTACCCGTATTTGATGCTGTCTCTGATGATAGGTTCGAGCGTGAATCCGTAAGACGAATACAGTTCTTGTCCCAGTGATCACGCCTACTTCTTATCAATTACTTCCTGGGACTCGCATTTTCGCTTGTATTTTTGGTACGATTTTTAATCAGGGAGCAGAGTTCTCGTCTTTTTATCTACGTTGATAGGATTTGTGCCCAGTTCCTAGTGTCTGAGAGTTCGCATCATCAGGTCCCTTGTCCTCACTATTTCTCTGATATCAAATGTTACATATACCCGAATTAATAGAATTAACCACTGAGTCCATCATACATTTAGAAAACCTTGTATTCGGACTGGATTTTATAAACGTTTTGCACGCGCAGTTTGAATTCACATATAGCAGACGAGGAAAACGAGCTCGCGACTCAATTGTTAGTGTTGGAATTCTGATCAACAGATCGCAGGTTGGAGCCTCGGGTGGAGAACCACTTGCGGTTGGGTATGACTGGTTGATGACGGCTAATGAGCTGGAAATTTCCATTTCAGTATACCTTGTCTTTGTCGGTATTGTTCATCCGTCTGTAGTATGTTTGACAGGACAGCTTCGTTGCATCTCTGTCTTTTGCGTCTACGTCCTCATATTCACAACCGATTGGCGGGCTAAGGACGCCGTTCAGGCCCAGCAACATGAACTGGCTGACCAGCCTCCTCATTCTGCTCTGTTTTTTGTGGCTCACTCTGGGTTTGAGTGGTACATACGACGATAGTGAAGGTCTGACCGGTTTGGGCATTATCCCGAACGCCGGAGGCGACAGTTTACTACACAGCACACGGAATATCGCAACCACTTCATACAGCATGACATACAACAGTGTTACATTCGATAACGTACACACCTGAAACAATAGGAATGGCACCCAGAGTACATGAACAGCACCCGCCTAAAAGCTGATAAGAGAGCAAACAAGGCAAAGTGCGATCGGGCGAGCTGACTTTCGAATTGGAGAGATAGAGTGGCGGGGGGAGCGAAAGAGAGATGGGGAGAGATCAGCAGGAGGGAGTACACCGGGGGAAAGGATTAAATTTCAGGCAGTTAGACAAAACCCTGGAAGTGAGACGCCAAAAATGAGCGCATTCGGCCAATTTATCCAGTTACAGAGGAGCGTTACCGCTGCTGCCCTCGTGTGCTAGCCATACCAATACCCCAAATGGGTACCACCAATTTGAAGCCGAGTCATTTGACTTCTAGTATGTTTTGGACCAAATGCTCTGTCCCTCGAGCAACAGGCTCACGTTCTGGTGGTTGTAGTTAGGAAAGTCAGTTCGCACAACTGTGCAGAGGACAAGTTCCGATGCAAGAAGTAAGCAGGTGCAGATACGTACCTGCTTCAGTTCCTCGTTTCCGACCTCAAGTTGGGCAAGAAGAGCCTCCAGATGATAGCGTCGCCTGCAAACGAAGGCCTTGTTGGCAGAGACACCAAATGTGAGATTGGTCAGGGCCATACAAATATATCGGCGTAGAGCAAGACTTGTGGAGAGAGCGTTGTCATCACAGCCCCCATCATCGTCGTCATCCTCCTCCTCTGCGTCCGCCATACAGGCTCGGTCGTCCACATCACCGTTCCTGCGCGAGTTCAGGTGACAGTCCTCGAAGCTGCGATGATGGCTGCCCGCGCTCGGTGGAGTAGTAGAGTGAACCTGCGAAACTGAGGCCAATCGGTCACTAAGTCCCATGTGTTCCTGCCACACGGCATGTTCCCAACGTAGGAGGCTCAGCAGAGCGTGCAAGCCACCTGAGAAAAATATGAGGAAGAGGACTAAGTGGCAGGGCAGACAAAGTGCTACGTCTTCACACCCGGTCCAGGTGGGGAGTGGAACAGAGTGAGGTAGATGCAACACAAGTCTATTCTCGGAATAATCCAACGCCAGTCACCATTCCCAAAATACTATGTAGTGGAGCATACGGTGGACATTGCCGGATTACGACGGTTCACCACACCCCTCAATCCTAGTGTTCTATAGTTCTTTCAAATATAAGCTAGTGTCAATACGTTTAAGAGACACGATGAAAATAAACAAAAAATGGACACAGAGAACTCCTGTCTGCTGCTCGGTGCAAAATGCAAATTGCAGTGCCTCCCTAGCGGTAAAACTGGCAAACAAACGTGGAGGGAATGCCGGTAGGATGTTAACAGGGGTGGACAAACAGCTCGGTTGAAAAAGCTACCCTGACAAGTTTGCCATCATTATCTGACAGAATACCATGTATGCGCCGGCCGTAGTGTACACGGACTTTCCTACCTTACAGCACCCTGGGCTTCCACGGCGATAAAACAGTTAGCGGCATAGCTCATCAGTCGTCCAAAACTAGGCCTAACCATCTCCTCTCGATCAAGGTTTGCATGGGGCAACTTCAGACGGAACGGTAGCCTGTATTTTTTTAAATTCAAAGGTAGATATCTTCAGTCCATTCTAGGAAGCATCATCAGCTTACGGCTGAGGAATCACATTCGAAGGTGGTGGATGACGTTCAACATTCGACTGGTGTAATAGCTCTGGAGATTAGGATGTCTTCATAAATAGCAGGTTCGACAGATCGGCGCTCAGCCACACCTAAACCATCATTAGTATTTCGTCCTCACCAATAATTTTCTTGCCTTACAGATAGCCTTCGTCGAAAGTCGCCCCACTGTCGGTCAACTGTGGGCACGCCGAGTTGCTCACAACCGAGCTAACACGCCCTTCTTCTCGGGGATCAGATGGAATGCGGGCGTTCAAGAATGAGCGATTTTACGGCACAAGTAGCACTTGCCATTCGATAGTGGCTTCCAGTTTACCCGACCTCAACCGACTTTCGAGACCGGTTTGTTTAGAAGACAACACAACAGGGATGAGAGTTGTGAGTATGTGCGAAGGCCGTTTTACGGACACGATTGCACAACAGGCCTGTTTTCCTGTACAGTGCAGATACGTTACCGCCTACTGCCAACGAACCTCTCTTCCGAGTGCACAGTCAGAAACTAACTACGCATACTGCCGGGTTTCGAGGGTGCAGACTTGTCCCGCGCATAATGGGGCTTACGTCTATCAAGCGACCTACCAGAAATCCCTCATGAGGCATGTTTTACGGTTAGTAAATTTGTGTGACCCAGTACGCGCCGCCCAATGCAGGAGAGAATAACGTGTCCAACTCATGGATGTTGCGGTGGGTCGTGATGATTTCCGTCTTTTATGCAACATTATGACCGTCCTTTGCGGCCAACCAGTTAGTCAAAAAAGGGAGGGGGAAAGAATGGCGCTGACATTGTCTTCAGTCCGGGTGGGTCTTCAAAACACAAGCCTGAGAACCTTCGCAAAGGATGACTGATTTCATCCAATGGTTGGCTTGTAACGCCGCCGCCGCCACCGCCACGAATAAAGCTGCATTGCAATGAACTGCTTTTTGACTTGGACCATGAAACACCAAATACCGATGACATGACGATCAAGACTCCCGGAGTGGATGGCGGAGATAGGTTTGATGGGAAACGGTAAATACTAAGTGCCTATTGGGAGAGTTTCAAATGTCCACGCGCAGAATGAAAATCTATAGGAGGGATGTGATGGGGCAAAGAGGCAAACAGGAAAAAATTGTATGATGGCAGCTTTAGAACAAGATTCTCAATTCGTGTCGGAACAGGAAGCTAAAAAAGAGATGATCTAATGGGGCCAAAAGGAATAAAATTGGGTTTATCTGCACAACCATACGTATGACTGCCAGTACGAACGAAGCAGATGGTGTGGGAAGTTGGAGGAAAGGAAAGCAATCACTTACCTAGGTCACAAATGGCCTGGCGGTGCTCGGCGTGGAAGGACAAACGCACAAGAGCTGCTACCTCCGCGACGGGGACATGCATGGCGACAACACGTCGGCCATCGTCAGGAGAGTCCAGCGAGGCGGTGATGGAACCGACGGGCGGCCCACCAGTGCCGCCGCTCTTTGACTGGCCGGCCGCAGCTGCGGCCGCGGCGGCAGCAGCAGCCTCTTGAGCGCAGCGTCGAGCCTCCCAACACTTGGAGAGACGTTCACTCTGGAAAGAGGTATATGCTTGGATGTGTGCCAGCAGCTGCGAGATGCCAAGGTCTCGTTGTCTTAAGGCGGGATCCAGTTGGTACGCGGATACCAGATTTATTAATGCCTATAGCATAGGAGGACGCGGAGAAACAGTTGCAGTGTGAAAAGAATAAAGTAATAATAAGATTTAAAAAGAAAATCCAAGAAATCCAATAAGCGGCATTTGGTAAGTAACTGGAACTCCATCTACTGATTTGCTTGTGGTTAGAGACGCCCAAGACCTTTAAAATAAGGAGTTGTAGGAATGTAGCACTCGGCCCAGTCGGAGGAATAATTGTGGCAGAAGAGACGCTTCTCTAAAGCCTCACACATCTATCGTAATCCCGCGACATGACTAAGTAAGAAAGATCCTCAATTGATAGACACCGGACGCCAAGTGACTACGCGACTCCCTCCATATAGTTGGTTCTGATTGAGATCCAAATGCTCTTAATCTGGCCTCTATGGCACCCTTACGCAGGTGAGACCCACACACCAAAACCTGACATATTGTGTGAGCGACAAGACCGTGTGTGGCACGTGTAAACGGTCCATAAAAAACACTTAGCCACCTCCGTCCAATCTGAACACCATATGGCTCACCGACTCGGATAGCGGGCTGTTGCACGTGAGAGAAGAGGGAGTGAGGTCAACTCTAGCGACTCCATCACCACGGCATTACAGCATGTTCCCTACTAATAATACATCCAACGCCTAATGTTACTGCCACTCTGCGCTAAATGCCGTGATATCGAAGGCTGCCAACTGTCAGAATAACTTGTTTCTCGTAGTCAGTACTGTGTATGTAAGCGAGGTGACTAGCTCAAGGTATGCAAGGTCGGTTGCAGCCTACCACGGCTGGAACGCTTAGGCGAATAAGAGTCAAGGCATATAGACTGTAGAGCACTGACAAGGTGCGGATGAACTGGATTAGTGTGATAATTGTAAAAATCTGTTGGCCTCTCACTTCTCACACACGGGGAAACGTAGGCCAAAACAAAGCTCCCACCTCTTGCATCGATCCTACGACACTCCTTGTCTCTCCCCCATAACTGTTGCCCGCTTCACACACACTCACGTCAGTTCGACTGTCGTAGTCCGACAATGTTCACCATATGCTCCACACTATGGTGGTGCAGAGATGGTGACTTGCGCGTGGATTAGTTTTAAGTGATAGCACACTTGCGTTGAAGCTACCGCACTTCCTCCTCCCCCACCTGAGCCCGGTGTCATGACAGAGTCCAGAAGACCGGAGATGGGAGAGGACGCAGGCAGCTGGCGCGGCTGGAGCCACCTCTGGGCGTGCCACCACACCTGGCTCGGATCCCACGGAGTGGGAGTGCCATAAAGGCCATATTAAGGAGCCACTGCAGCCGGACTCTAAGTCCGCCAGTCAGCCACTCCACACAAAATACACACTGGGCTGTCCAAGAGGTCCAAGTTATCCCGTCAGTTGGCAACCTTCCAAGCCACGGCTTTAATCGCACTAAGCAAGCTCACTCGAGCAGTCTGGGGGGACCCCGGAGGGTACGGTGGGGGATTGGCAGAGGAGTTGTATTGGTACTGTTTAGTTATTCGATCGCATTTAATTGCAGTCTGCTGCAGCTGTCATGAGACCCAGCATTTGTTTAGGACACCCTATATAGCCCCCTCCAACGCGAGGGGTAAGCAGTACTACCCCTAAATAGGGCTGCTGAGTCATCCCAGGCGGCTACCGAACTCCCCCCCCCCTTATGGGTTACGATTAGGGTTAGTAAGAGAACGACCGATTCGCTTGGGCCACCTACGGGGTTGCATGTCGCCCTCGCCATAGGACTTTTCGACCGTAGGGGAGGAGAGAAAGGTGAGGGGAGAAGTAAGAGTAAAATAGAGGAGGGGAGAGAGGAGTGGGCTGGGAAGAGGAAAGACGGGGAAGGGCAGAGGGGGAAGGGCAGGGAGGACAGGAGAGGGGAAGAGCAGAGGGAAGGGAGCAGAGGTACCGTGTGTGGAGACACACACAACACCGGAGACCCTCACCTGGTTTAGCCCGCCGGTCGTAGCGGTTGCCTGGGTTGTGGCGGTTGGGAAGAACCCAGCTTCGAGGAGCGACAGGTGAGTTTGGTACCAGCTAGAGGCGGCCACAGGAGCATTCACCACCTGTACGAGACAAATGGAGCGACCAAATACTACCTGTGCGATGCTTCCCCTAACTAGTACCCCCTACACCCCCCCCCCACAACTTCACCGGCATTCGAGACACGCCAGTTGTCCTGATCAGGTTTCTTTCCGCATTTGATGCAGCCGACGGGGTCTGCCAACCACGCAGCTTCACGGACAGATGAGAGTTGGTGCCAGTAAGGAACAAGGTATGCTTTGTGACAAGACTGACACTGGCGTCCTGTTACGGTCCCTACACCCCCTGGTTGGCCAGGATAAAGGCTTACGACGCAAACGACGGGGACGCCAGTTGGCATTGATAACGTAAGGTAGACTGCTGCTGCTGCATCTAACTCAGGTTTTTTCCCTAGCCTATCCTAGGTGAGTCACAGGATAGGATCAAGGCGGTCAGATATGGACACATTGTCTGATTGCTCATTTGGCATTATGCGCACCAACGAGGAAAGCTCTCGGAGGAGGCTGCTGCCGCTGAAAAAGTCGACTTTCGGAGGAAGACTAATAAAAACATAGGGTTGTCTGGCTCCCTAGGGACAGGAAGGCGGTGCAGTCACTGTTCCTAATCGTTTTTAGCCGGTGTTTGGTGTATTTACAAGAATAAACGCCAAAGAGTCTTGACAGAAAGGTTCCATGAGCATTGCAGCCAATAAAACAGTTTGGACGGTCTCGTCTACGCGCGCGAGCTAAGCAGGCGTACCTGGAGTATAAATAATGGCTGGTGTGGGTAGAGAAAAACAGCCTTGCATTGTCTAGAGGAGTAGAATGAAGGGACTGTCAACAAGGTATTTTTTGGGGAAACGAAGAACGTAAACGGGCCGGCCAACTCAGTGGCACGAAAAGATAATCTTGCCAGCAGTTCAGAAGAAGATGCGATCACTGGAAAAACAAGGTTTGCTGGTCTAACGTTTCGAGTACTCACTTAAACCCATCATCAGAGGCAGGCACAGAAAAGAGCAGGAGCACAGGAGCGCTGTATATATAAGACGCAGTTGCTAGGCGATCGCACACCTACAATAATAAGAAGCACTCGCGTTCAGCGCCGAAAGTCGCAGTTTATGTGATGATCGTTATTCGGTCCGTACCCGAGTCGTTAATGGCCGTGGTTTCATCACCGCTACCGATTCTTAGCGCTAGGCCATCTGGCCCGCTCCCACAGGGACTGGTGGTTATCTACGGCCTCACTGCATGGCTAATTATTTTGCTCAGGTTGAACGCAGTGTAGAATATGAAAAAGAGGGTATTGCTTTGTTAGCTGAATGCCGGCCTGAGAACCGTAACTCAAAGAGCTCGTGGTTCACGCAGTTAGGAACTCTTGCAAGAATTTCAGCCTCTTCGAAATGGAAGGTATGTCAGGGTCCCGTTGAATGAGCTCAGGTCTGGGAACTAGGAGCATTCCTCCTCATTGTTGTTGCATGTTCGATCATTTGAGTTTACAACTTATCGCGCAGTTTCCCCAGCGTAGTTGCTTTGTCAGCAATTGCACAAGATCCGGTACACGACAGCAGGCGGTTTTCTGCCGTAGCGACAGGCTTTTTCGAACTCATGACCTGTCGCCTTATCAGTGTGCAACCCCAAATCCGAGTGGTATGAGAAGGCAGCTGAGAGATTCCGAGACGTTTTTTAAGTAAGGGAGCGGTCGTGAAAATTGGGAGCCTGTTGAGGTTTGCCTCTCTGAGTGTTTACGCATGCAGTCGCTGCGAACGGCTAATTATCACAGGTTTGTGTGCTTGCTTCGCAACTGCTTCCTATAAATACTGCGTTCTTTCTACCTTTATTAACCTTTTCTGTAAATATCACTGATGATGGATTCGATTAGGAGTCCGAAACGTCAGACCAATTGATATAGCCCGAAAAGTAGAGCGATCACAACTTCTTCCTATGAATTGCTTTTTGGAACCCGCCTGTTCGCTTCTATCATTCCAGTAGTGTTGACGGAAAAGCCTAGTTGTATATTCCGAGGTTGGACCACGAGAGGCTATAAAAATTGAGACATGCTAGTGCGTGAAATTATGATACCAACAAACTAGCGATACCAGCAAAAAAGGCTGATGGTGTGTGATTTTGAACGACTACTGGTCTTCCCAGCCGAAAAAACGCGGCAGTAATATCGCCGATACGGACTGTCATTGGTGTTCGATTCGCCGAATTGGGAAAGGTGAACAGGCAGTCCTTTGGCACTGAGATTTATTCTGGAAGACAGGTACCGCATCAGCTGCCCACTTCGCTTCCACTTCTGTGAGGGCATTAAGGTTAATCTACAGCGATCAAATCCTACCCGAAAACACGACCACGGTGGCGCTAGGGGTATCATTGATTATTTGAACACGAGAGTCTAACATTCAGCTGTCATAGTGTGTTCCAGCGATTATACAATCAGCTTAGCTTTGATTTTGCCCACAGTTTGAATACCGGGCGGTCTGATGTTCCTTGGGGCACCAGAAACCAGTTTGCAGCAACTGCCGTAATTCAGAAATACGGTGTTAGGCTTCTCGAACGTTCTGTGTTTTAGGTATTAGCTTAATGCTTTATGAAAAGGGCATTTGTTGGCGCGTAACAAATTTCCAATTCATCAGAGGGACGAGTATGTCCAGTAATCTGATTCGTGGACGCCCCTTCCTATGACGAAAAGTTTACAATTTCAGAAGACAATCAATGTGACTTTATATTCAGGCAGTCGCATATTTTGCTAACTGGCCCGGACTACATCTGCGTTTTTATATAATAGAGGCCATTAAACGACATAAGTTCAAAATTGATTTTTCAGATCGCGTAAATCAGGAAACCCTTTATGAGAGTAAATGGGCTATTTTCCGAAAAGCACGAGTCTTTTCACTTTTAAAAAATACCGGTTTGGAAATTCGTATAAATATACGCCCTGAAGCGTTTAGGCCGTTCAGGGGGTGCGTCATGACACGCATAACGTGAAACACATAATCGAACAGCAAACAGGTGATTGGCCGCTGTATAACATATTAAACTAATTCTTAGATAACATTTACCCAGAAAGGTACTTTGAAACTTATTTTTTAAGTTGTTTGTTTGGACGCCCATTATGCTAGCAAATAAATCATGTTTACTTCTTTGACATTAATTTTTGGGATCTTGCTATTTCTGATCTTCTTGAGAAGTTGTAATTTCTAATCAACGTGATAGCCCCCAATGCTTGTTTGTGTTTTCACTTGACGAATTGTGCTTTATTATTGATTGGGAGATTCAGTCCGTAACTTTGGACCGATATCCGAGTCGTTGAGGGATATTTGTTAAATTTAAAAATATTTTTTTATGAGGTACGTCACCAACGGTATGCGATAGTTCGACGGCCTAGCACGGCAAATAAGACGAGGGGTAGTACCCAGGGTCTCGCTTATCGGAAGCAACAAATCGTTCCGCAACACCAAGGCGGTATACTAGAAACCATTTTAGCAGGTCAACGGGGTCCAGCACCAAAGAGCCCACAGCAAAGTCTGTGACATTGGGTAGAGTAACGGTAAGATGTACGCGTTCGATTCTCGGGTATGCATTAAAACGAGCCCAGAACCACATTTACCCGTTTCAGTACGGTCGTTGTAATAGGAATTAACACACGCATCGTGCTATGGGGTGGTGACATGATGAGCGAAAAATTATGAATATGTAACGCCTCCAGGTGTTTTAAAGTTGTGAAAATTCACATTAAAAAGATGCAAAAGATGTTATGCGAACATATGCGCTGCCCTCGATAACTTCACTTCAGGCCAGTACAGTTATAGGGAAAGTTGGAACGTATTAGACATTTAAAACATAAAATCGATCATGTTCGTCTGTTTGTGTAAGTGTAGGAGAAGGATGATAGGAAGCAGTGTTAGGCGGCAGTGAGCGTTTGGTAGGGCAATGGGAGGAAAAATATGGCGCGGAGGAATGCATGCTGTTAGGCGACTGTTGGTCATGCTAAGCGCGCAGCTTGTACGAGGTGCTTTTGTGAGCACAGGACCGGCTTCTTCAACCTTATGGCAGTCGCTTCTGCTGCTGCCTTTATAAATTACACGGAAAGCTTCGTTGGGGTCCATACTATTTCCGGAGTCAACGATATGTACAAGGATGGCGCTTTTTATGTTCTTGAATTCCCCTTTTCTCAGCCATGCCGGGAGGTGTTCCCTTATGCTTTTGGATAGGTGCCGACTCGTGCGACCAATATAACCTGCTCCACAGGAGCAAATAAATGCGAATGGAGGAGGATGATAAGAAACAGCGTGTTAGGCGGCAGTGAGTGTTTAGTAGAGCCTGTACAACATCAGCTAGCGCCATTAAGCTACGGAAATACCTTCAAATTCATTGAAGACGTCAAAGACCTTAACTTAAACGGCATGAGAATGCTATCTTTGAATGTCTCATTATTTTTTACAAACGTCCTTGTCACTGAGACAGTCGATTACCTCTTTCGGTGAATTCCTATTCATCATTGAGCAAGAAACAGGAATACCGACAAATGCACTGAAAGAGTTAATACTAAGATGCATATTAAATGTGCAGTTCCTGTTTGATAACCAGCTATAGAGACAAGTAGGCGGCATGGCTATGGGTTCGCTACTTGTATCTCTCTTAGTCCATGTCTGTATGGGCAAGCTGGAGAAATTTCAGCTAAGCGGTCAGATCAATAGGCTAAGACACTACGGCTGATACGTTGACGACATCTTTGCAATTGCTACAGAAGAAACAAATGTAGACGCACTCTTAAATACTGTAAACCAAGCACATCCGTCGATTAAATTCACGTTGGAGATGGAAAGAGGAGGTTCACTCCCTTTCTTAGACGTCCTTCTAAGCAGAAGACTCCACGGTAGCGTCCGAAGGAGCGTTTATCGGCAGAAAACCTGGTCTGCGAAATATACGAGCTTTGGCAGTTTCGTGCCTCTCCAACAGAAATGTAATCTAGTCCGTTGCTTGGGGCGAAGGGCTAGAAAGATTTGCTCGGCAGATAGTATGGACGAGGAGCTTGGGAAGATCCATAACCTACTTCAAGAGAGCGGGTCCCCTGACCCGTTTATTAAAAGGCATATGGTCACAAGACCAGTGAAACCCGCCACGCTTAGTGTGGAAAAGAAAACTATTCCTTAAAGTGCCTTTTCGAGGGGATGTGGCTAATGAACTCCTGAAAAGATGCCTAAACCAAGCCGTTACACAAACTTTCCCAGCAGCGAGACTTCAGATAGTGTTCTCAACCAACTCTATTTTACGAGGCCAAGATAAGGATAGGTTGCCGGCTCAGACAACCTCTATGTGCATTTACTCATTTACTTCCTTCTGTGGAGCAGGTTATACTGGTCGCCCAAGTTGGCACCTATCTAAAACAATAAGAGAACACCTCCCAGCAAAGCTTAGAAAAGGAGAAGTCAAGAACATAAAACAGCGTCATCCTCGCACATATTGTTGACTACGGGCTTTCCGTGTAATTTATAAGGGCCCACCAAACTACCCCAAGCCAATGGGTCAAGGTCTACTAGCAGCAACAGAAGCGACTGCTATAAGGTTGAAGAAGCCGGTCTTGTGCGCACAAAAGAACCTCGTACAAGCTCCGCGCTTAGCATGACCAACGGTCGCTGAACTGCATGCATTCCTCCGCGTCATCTCTTAACTCCCCTTAACTCCCTAGAACGGCTTACTGCCGCCTAACAAACTGCTTCTTATCATCTTTCTCCCATGCAAATCTCTTTCATAACACACACAAACAGACGAACATGATTGATATTATGTTTTAAATTTCCACTACGTTCCAACGTTCCTTATAAGCTTGAAGAAAAGTTATCGAAAGCAACGCATATGCTCGCCAAATCGTTTTTTGAATCCTCCAGGTGTATCGCATTAATACCCTGTGCTGGTAAGCTCTGCGGAGTCTTCATAATGTCGCAAACAATATACGACTCCAGCCTTTTTCAACAGAAAGACTGTAGAATGGACTCTGGTTATTTGCACATCCCGTGATTAGAGCGGCTCCTTATTCAGGCTAACTGTTGAAAAGCAAAAGCGGATCGTATTTCCGTGAATTTATTCAGCTATTAGGACAACCACTTTGCTAGGTTGTGCCGGTGACTGTTTCAAGTCAGAAATCCGAGAAACGAGACTGAGGGGATTGCTTACACATTCGAGCGATAAGGAGGAAATTTGCCCAACGGGTTTGAGTAGAACCGTATTCGGCAAGGCGCCACGGCTTGACGGCAAGATGCCGTTCAGTGGTTAAGAGCGGCCAGAAGAAGCATGGACTGTTTGGCGGTCCATGTTCGAGAGCTTGGTGGGGAGAGAGGGGAGCAGCTTTGGCATACATTGCTAACTTGACGCGTGCCGAGTGAGCGAAGAGGGCGTTGGTCACGCGACCTCACCACTCGCTCGCATACAACCAATACTTAAAGGCTGCGCTTAATAAGAGCTGGAAGTACGCAAGAAACTAGCAGCCGAACACCAGCGGTCGGAGTAAACAGCCATGCCGAAGTTGACAAAGTGTGAAGACGATGGATATTGCTGGAAGGTTACAACAAATGGCACGAAAACTGAAGCAAGAGAGAGAGAGAGAGAGAGAGAGAGGATGGACGCATCAGTTTCCACCTAAAGCTGTATTCATTGGCGAGACTCATGACTGCAATACGTGTGCA
Organism: Schistocephalus solidus; assembly: GCA_017591395.1. NCBI lineage: Eukaryota > Metazoa > Platyhelminthes > Cestoda > Diphyllobothriidea > Diphyllobothriidae > Schistocephalus > Schistocephalus solidus. Next base: position 254,722 of record WEDG01002421.1, on the reverse strand, counting down.
AGATTCCCAAAGCTTACAGCTGGGCCTTCTAATTGGTCCCTGTTCACACGCCAACAGTGGTCAGAAGGCGTTTAGTGGCGGTACATCGTCGCAATCGCGCAGTGCTTACGTTGGACGAGCTACATTTTTTTAGAACCCAGTGCGCCAGACTTCGAACACCCGCATACTGGAAGTATTTGTTAACAGGCCGTAACCGTTAATGTTATTAAATCAAGGAATCTGCTCATCAGGCATCTGGGCCTCACTCCGGAAATGCTAAACTAGCGAATAAGCTCTGTTTGCTGGCGTTTTTGGCACAAAATGGCCGCTCGTACAAATAACAATCAGCGCAAATTCAGTGGGTACAATCGCATCGAACAGCCAAGATATGGTAAATTGCGATCGTCGAAACCGGTTATCAATGTAAAAAAACGAGCAAAGCCCTTCGAGCAGGAGGATAAAAACACCTATTAAGGAAATGAATTCGATTTAAAAAAGCATTTTACTGAACTTCACGCCTTGTTTCCTGAAATTCAGTGGGCGTGAATCATTTTTAGACAAAAATTTGAATTTTTTTGGGCAAACAAACATTACTAAAATAAAAACGATAATAAATCAGCAAGTCAAATTACTGAAAGCTGTACAAACCTGCATGGCGGAGGCCTTGAGATTCTTCACAGAAACGTTGCGCGGGAGGGCATGCAGTTCCGCAGCTGTGAGGATGGCAATGTCCGAGTCGGGGAGGATTGCAAAGGGCTTTCCAGTAGACTGATTTGTGTACCCCATCTGGGGATGGGGTCCAGCCGGGTCGCCGGGTCGGCTAACAGCTTGAGACAAGCGAATACCGCAGCTCTGAGTCCGGTCCTCTTCGTAGTCTTCAAAGTCTTCGGAGGCATCACTAGAAGAGTTAGCATCGTCCGAATCCGCCGAGGTTCGCGTCGTGGGCAGAGAGGCTTAACAGGTGTAAATGCATACGTTGTGCGCACTTTACAAGGAATTAAGATGGGCATATGCGCCGAAACTAAAGACTGAGTAGGTCATTTGACCCAACTGCGAAATACTTGGACGTTTCGGTGGGATTCGAAAACACGACAGCAAGACCAAGGCTAGGGTACAGTCGACGTGGGGAGAGGAATGGATAACGTGATCCAAATGGGATTAAATTACAGCCTAGACGCTAAGATGGTTGAAGCGTTGGCCCTGCCCTTGGTCTAGTTTTAAATCCCACCTAGGCTTCTCAATGCCTTACAATTAGTTCGAAGGAATTACTTTTACATTTCCCCAAAACACCTATAAAAGTTTGGGTGTTTATCCTCGATTTACCAGAACAATGTAAAATGGTGCTGTAGGGCGGCAGAGGGGATAGTTTGTGCAATTTTCACAATGACGATGTTGCATACCGGCTATCGCCAGATTTTGGTACGACTTATTGTATTGTACGCAATATATACCCTTAAATGGTCATATAAAAATAGCCAGAAGCACTGCGATTTGTTCGAATCACCTCAAAATCTGTCTAAGGTTTACTACACAAAACAGTTATATAAGTGAACGATAACCCTAAAGTTAGCTTTCCGTTCTCCCCATGGATATAACTTGTCATGATTAGAATTTAGAGGCAGTCTTGACAGTACGTAGCACGTGCTTAAGCGGCTAGGAGGGAAAACCTAATGGGGAGATGGGATGGGTGATAGAATAGTCCAATAAACTCAGATCGAGTCTGTGACTGGGCTAGATTAATTCTTGTCTGATCTGCATTCTGCCTTCACAGTATTTCATTCGTTCCAGACACACGGCTTGTTTAAATAGTTAGCCTGCGGACATTAGTAACTAAGTCAGAGAGGAAAAAAGATAGTAGACATTGGAGTGGACAAAGGAGTCGATACAGCGCAGTCTCAATGAAAGTGCTCTCTAAATAACACCTGACAACCCACTTGGGGATATTTTAAAAGGTCATCCGTTCGGTTAACAACGATCATTACAAATCACGCTGCACGGCGGAATGCACGCAATATGTCTTATAATGTTTCATTTGTGCACGCCAGAACGATTTGATAGTCTTGTGGCCTGCGTACGTCAATAGCTCATCCATTATCAGTGATAAAGGCTACCACCGTCCTTCACCGACTTCCGTGTGAATTTGGTTTAGAAGATTATCGTTGCAGTTAATTTACTCACACACTCTTTCAATGGCAAAACAAATTCAAGAGGACTGGAAATGAGCGAAACCGCAACGGTATGTGGGACTGAGTTCAAGCCCACGCACGCTGCTTCTTGTATCCATATGAAATAAACTTCAGAGATAGGGCTCTCTGATCTCTCACCGAAGAGGTGCGATCGTAGCCATATTTAGAAGAGGTAAGTGCAACTTGAACGTCAGTCGGACTGAGTGTAAGGAAAAAACGATGTGCTGGCTATTAGTTGGATAGAATTCATCCCGGCTTCTGTCTGTCGTGTACCAGGCACAAGCCAACTGAAGTCCGTCTACCCCACCACATTAATATCATGTGTCCAGACATCGCTAGAGCAGACCACTTCGGCTATATCAATAGGGAACCGGCATGTGCATGGGGAATATTGAACGCAGAACCAACATACGTGGGGCTAGACTGAAGCCGCCTACTTCAGAAGCTGCATACTGCAGGTTAAACAGGTTTTACTTAAAGAACGCATCATTAAAAGAACGAAATCGACTTCCACTTTGAAATTTGCTTGTTCAGGCCAGTTTAGTGGCAAGGGCATCAAGAGAAGAAACGCCCAGTTCGGCCACGGCTGGGAAAGTTCGTCCCTGGCAAAGTGACAACAAAAACCTGCATCAGAGATCAGAAATAAGGGAGTCATAAGGGCCGGCTTTTTGATCAAACTGACAATTGATAACACACCACCCAGTTCGCCGACATCCCTAACGAACGTCCGTCATCTACCGCAGGTGAGGGTTCTGGTGTTACGCAAGTGGTGCCAGTGTGGTTGGAGGCCCTTTCGAGTTTTAAAGGGTGACGATGATGATTTGTGGACAAGAAAGATGAAATGGGGTAGTGGCGGGGATTCGAACCTTCAATTGACATAAACAAATACAGGTCAAGAAGGCTTGTAGACTACACAGAATGTAGTCCTAGGCGGCGTATGCACGTACTTGAATGCTAGTTTCTCCGTGACAGACAAATAGAATATTATATACACAGAATTCAAATTATGCTGTAGATTTAAACACTGTCGAGATCAGAAGTTGGTTAAAAATGTGAAAGTAAATTGAGATCCTACCACGGGCGCGTGAACGGGGACTCGAAGCTGGTTGCGGCTGTTTGCTGTAGGCCAAAGTATCCATCTTCTCCATAAGACCAGCACCAAACACCATGGAGGGCTGTCCATCCACACAGGGAGTTTTTGAAGCAACATTGGCCATTAACAAACCAGTGCTACCCGTCTCCTCGCTACTCGACGGTATGATCACATCGGTGTGTGCTATTCGGACCAGGTGGCCAATAATCTGACGCAGCTCAGAGCTTGAGGGTCGGTAGGCGCCTAGGCCAGGAAATGGATCCGCAGCCGATCTGAGCTGTTCTCCGGGTCGAGCAGCATCACGCTCCGAAGTTTGACTGACAAAACGAGCGAAGAGGAGGCGAAGGAGAGAGTCTGTGGTGTCGGGGTCGGCAGACTTGACAAAATTTCCCAGAGGAACTTCGGCCAGAGCGTGGTCGGGGAAGGCTGGGTTGAGAGGGGGCTTACAGGGATTGGAAGAATCACCAACCGGAATGCCAGTTGGCGGCTTTGGTCGCGAGGCTATGGGCGGAAAGATGCAGTGTATTAGGCCTATGCAGAAATGAGCTCGGTATGCAGATACTGTGTGCGAAGATAGTTTTCCATATGCACACAAGTGTGATAACGGAATTTATGTAATAATTTAAACATTTGCTACTTGGACTAAATGCACAAGACTTGGATTGAGGAGTCCGCTATTTAAAAGAAACACCTGAGGCATCCTCCGGTGAATAAGTTCAAACAGGTCACTGATTCGACTGCCAGCAGGAAACTTGAAACATCACTTCGTTTCTAGGGGTGAGAAAGGGAGGTTCGCGAATGCTGAGAAGAGTAAGTTCTCACCGAGGGCAAGCATGACGTTTGACATATTCAAGTATACCGGAGTACCAAAAACGGAGGTAGGAGTTAAAAACGATCACAACTTGCTCAATCAAGAGGAGATTGTGGGGTCAATAAAGCGGACCCTTCTCTCTCTATCTCTTTGCGGCCACCCTGTTTCCACGGAAGGACAAATTGAAAGACGACGGGAGAACGGAGCGTACTCAGTGACCTTCGAGGTCAAATGCACGTCTACGCAGGCCCCACAAAGGACTGATCCCTCCTACATGTCCCCGAACCATAATTTAAAGGGCTTTGTATCCGTCATTAAGGGGTCGCAACGAAGACAGCATTAAGAACGTGCCGTTGCACCCCGAACCTTTGAAACGGCTTCTGGTGGGTTGTGTGTCTTAAGTGCGCTAGATATGTACCCAATGAGGGAATTAAATATCGTAACTGCGGTTTTCTTATTTTGCATTGAGTTGGAAAGTATGGGCGAGGATGCTGACATGTTGTGAAGTTTCATTTAACAGGGGCCGAGTAAGATGATGACTATTGTCATAGTAAATGTTTAAAGAGCACGGTTTTTGGAGAGGCACAAAATACAACACAAAAAACCTTGGAGCATGAATTTTTTTTCAGATTGTGTCCACGTATCTGAACCAGCGAATACATTCCTCCATTTGTCGCCGAAAAAAATACAATAACTCACGCAGCAACTAGTCGAGGGAATGCCGAGAAAAGACTCGCACGGATTGCGTTCAGCCACATGCGGTGATAGTCCGATCATCGTAAGCGATGCGAACAGTTAGTCTCGGACAGATCACAATGATCTACCGCGTGTCATTCTATTTATACCGCAGCAAAATTTCGATCCATCTACCTCACGCCTCTTCTTGACCCGCCGCGTTCTGATGGCAAAGCAACTGGAGATAGAGAGCGAGAGAGAGGTTCCGAGTCTGCCAAACCCGATTCATTTCTTAATTAAACAGGTACCAGGTTTCGTTAACTGCTGTGGATTTCAAATCAACGAGTGTTCTAAGAGTATTGCAGCATGATCCCTGTTTTCGAATAGACAACCTTCTAAGTCACGACCTGTAATGTGTCGTGGCAATTTACGAGGCACATTTACTTGATTATAGCAAGGGACTAGACGATGGATCAGGACAGGATCGACCTCTTTTCCACATGTCAGTAGCCGACTGATAAGGAGGCTGTACACCGTGGTAGACGGGACGCGGGGCTGCCAACTAACACGTGCTACACCTGCGGTAAACGAACGCACTAAACAGCTGACCCAGAATTAACCTCCAATTAGTCAATTGGAACAGTAACCACGTGATCGTCTGCCCGGGTCTTCAATATGTTTCAAGCCTGGGCCGACAGAGCACACCAAATTCACTTCAGAAATAGTCATGTTATTCGGCAGAGGAGGACGAGGAGGAGGCGGAGGTGGTGGTGGAGGGGAGGAGGAGGACTGAGAAGGTGCACTCACCTTCCTGTGGTTGAGGGCACGGTGCGCGAATGGCAGTCACTTTGGTGTTCTTACTGTACTGCTCGGCTGAGCGAACAGAACCAAGGCGCGATCCTCCTGTGTAGGGTTGTGCATAACGTGGCAATGGTGACGGCTGTGAGTGCTGTATGGGATAGCCAATAGTGTTTGAGCGGGGAAGGTACGAGGAAACTGTAACCACCGTTGTCGGCGGTGGCGCCTGGTGGTGTGGGAGGGGTGGCGTGGACATCGGTTGCCGCAGTAAGGGTCTGATTTGTGGTGAGCTGACAGCAGGAAGTGGGGTATAGTGCTGATGATAGGTGTCCGCTGTTTGTTGTTGCATCGGCATCATCATTGGAGGACGTGTGTTGCCCAGCTGCCCCGACGGACCGATAGCACCATCCATGCAGACAGGTAGATGAGGAGAGACGGTAGTAGGTGGTGGCATAGAGGGGGCTGGGAGACCAGCATAGTGGTACTGTTGTTGCGGTTGTGGCACTTGATCAGATCGTGATGCGCCGGTCAGGCAGCGCTGTGGTTGTCGTAGCCCACTGCCACTGCGCGGGGGCGGCGGGGGTGGATGGCGCCTGCGGAGGGCGGGAGGGAAGTGATAGTTAAAAACATTAACCCTTCAAATAATCGCTACCAAGAATATGATTCAGATCGCACTATGCAGGTGTCCGTTTATGGACCTATCCGTCGCACGGTTTAAACGATACTTCCTTAATAAAGGCTAAACATAACCGCTAAGGATTTCCTTGAAATACGTGCACAGAGGTATTCTACACGTTTGCTCGCGGAATTCAATAGCTGCTGGAGCTGGATCTTGTTCTAAATGGAGGAGGTCCCTTCAAAGAGCAAAAAATGATGCGCTTTGAGGGTAGATGGTTAAAAGTGACGCAAAAAAATTTTAGATCAGCAAAAGTTCAAAATATTGTTGTGAGAGTACCTATTAGCTTAATAGGTGACTCTAAAAACTTGAATATGGGCTTGGACAGAGGTTCCTACTGTCGGCTTAGTTCGATTACTGTGCCTTCCTCCAAACGCTACTTGGCATTGGCTTCAAACGATGAATGCATTTTCCCCTTCTGAAAAGAGGAAGATTTGTGTATAAACTTTAGACGGAAGACGAGTTTTCTTTGAAGTTTTCTACAGGGTGATAGATTTGACAATGTAAGTGTCCGTTTATGAGGATAACGAGTTTCGCTTTTGCCTACGCCGTGGCAACACACAGGGGAGACTACCGTAAGTCCAGCTCGCCAGTTGATGACCGAGAAACCATGCCACTGCTGAGTGGTTGTGTGTGTGATTAGTGGGGTGTAGGGGGTACTAGTTAGGAGAAGCACCACACAGATAGAATTTGGTCGCTTCATTTACCTCGGACAGGTGGTGAATGCTCCTGTGGCCGCCTCTAACTGGTACCCAACTCTCACCTGTGGCTCCTCGTAGCTGGGCTCTTCCCAGCGGACACAACCCGGGCAACCGTCACGACCGGCGGGATAAACCAGGTGAGGGTCTCCGGTGCTGTGGGTGCGTCCACACCCGGTATGTCTAACTCCCGAACTTTTCCAACCCTCCCTCTCAAAAAGTCCTACGGTGGGGGCGACAGCAACCCCATAGGCGGTCCAGGCTAACTCGGGTTGTTCTCCCACTAAAACAAAACCGGCAACCATAGTGGATTTCGGCAGCCGTCTGGGATGTCCGAGCAGCCTTATTTAGAGACAGCACTGCTTGCCACCTCGCGGAGGATGGGGCTAGAAAAGGAGGCCTAAATAAATGGTGGTTATCACGTCTTCCGCAGCCGGTCGCGGCTCGCAGATCGCAAAATACGCGGTCGTAAAACTCAAACAAACAACAATACTCCCCGTCCCCATCGAATGCGACACTAGTGTTGACTTTGCATCCGGGACGACATCGTGGGACGTCTGCCCTGTCTGCCGCAGGGTATCAATGATCGCCTGATGAGCCTCCGCCTGCCTCTTCGGGGAGACCAGTTCCCCACCATCATCCGCGCCTACGCAGCCCCAATGATGAGCTCTGATGCGGCGAAGGACAAATTCTACGAGAACCTGCACGCCCTGCTGGTGACTGTGCCGAAAAAGAACGAGGTAATTGTCCTTGGTGAGTTCAACGCCCGCGTATGGACGGACAACGGTGCCCGGCAGGGAGTGCTGGGTCGCCAAGGTCTCAGTAGCTGTAACGATAACGGCCTCCTGCTTCTGCAAACGTGTGCGGAACACCATCTCCTGCTGACCAACACCTTCTTCCGCCTTCCGACGCGGGAGGAGGCCACGTGAATGCACCCTCGGTCGCGGCGCTGGCAGCTGCTGGACTAGGTTCTCATCTGAAGACGAGATCGACAGGACGTGCTGGTAACCAAGGCGATCCGCGATTCCGATGGTTGGACAGCTCACTGCCTCGTCATCTCCCAAATGAGGCTCTGACTGCAACCCCTACGAAGGCCCCAAGGTAAGCATCCGCCAGGTAAGTTAAATACTCTTTTGTTAAATTTGCCTGCTCACTGTTTTGATTTTAGCAACCAAATAACTGAGAAACTGGAGAACCTGCATGCTCCAGATGATAATGCTACCGTGGAGACACGATGGTGTCAACTGCGAAATATCATCCAGTTCACCGCCCTCGAATTCCTCGGACGCGCACGCCATAAACACCAGGACTGACGCCACCAAAACAGCCTTCTTCAGATGCCGCCATCTTGTACGGCAACGACTGCGGTAGATGCAGGATGCCTGGATGATCCAAAAGGCTGAGGAAATTCAGGGGTATGCGGACCGAAATGATATGAAAAACTTTTTCAAAGCCATCAAGGCCATCTACGGCCCGTGTATCAAGGGGTCCGCCCCGCTGCTCAGCTCTGACGGCACAACACTGCTGACAGACAAATGGCAAATTATGCAGCGTTAGGCCGAGCACCTCAGAAGTGTCTTTAATTGCTCATCAGCCATCCCGATGCTGCCATTGACCGGCTCCTCAAGTGGACACGAACAACGACCTCGATCTGCCGCCTTCCCTACCAGAAACCATCCGGGCCCTGCAGCAGATTTCCAGCGGTAAAGCACCGGGATCCGACGCAATCCCACCGGAAGCCTACAAGCACGGTGCGCCCCGGCTGATGGCAGAACGCACAACACTCTTCCAGGAGAGGTGGCGCCAAGGACAAGTTCCTCAGGAGTTCAAAGACGCGACCATCGTCCATCTCTTCAAACGGAAGGGAAAACCGGCAACACTGTGATAAGCACAGAGGCATCTCGTTGCTCAACATCGCCGGGATGATCTTCGCCCGTATCCTTCTCAATCGTCTGAACGGCCACCTAGAGCAGGGCCTGCTCCCGGAAAGCCAATGTGGCTTCCGCCAACACCGCGGAACAACCGACATGAATTTGCCGCCCGCCAGCTCCAAGAGAAGTGACAGGAGATGCGAAATCACCTTTACACTACCTTCGTAGATCTAACGAAAACCTTTGACACGGTGCATCGCGACGAACTGTGGAAAGTCATGCATAAATTTGGCTGTTCTGAGTGGTTCACGCACATGGTGCGTCAGCTTCATGACGGCGCACGTCACTGACAACGGGACCGTATACAAGCATTCGCAATTACCAACAGAGTGAATCAGGGCTGCATATTGGCCCCCACCCTGTTTAGTTTCATGTTCTCGGCTATGCTGATGAACGCCTACCGTGATGAACAGCCTGGGATCCGCATCGCCTATAGAACTAACGGACACCTTCTCAAAAGTCGGCATATGCAGGCCACAATGCGTTCGTCTACGACTACAGTCCACGGCTTGCTCTTCGCGGACGGCTGCGACGTGACGCAGGAGGACATGTAAAGGAGGATAGACCTCTCCACCGCAGGCTGCGTCAATTTTGGAAGTAACAATCAGTACAACCAAAACGGTTGTGATGCCCCAACCGCAACCCCGCGCGGAATACAATGCTCCACGAATCAATGTCAACGGTGCTCAACTCAAAAACGTGGAAACCTTCGCTTATCTAGGAATCACGCGGTCACGCAACACGAGAATCGATTACGAGGTTGCCCAATGGATCTTCAAAGCCAGTCAGGCCTACGGCCGGCTGTTAGGCCTCCGTGTGGAATAACCACGGTATCCACCTGAACACCAAACTGAAGATGTCCAAGGCCGTTGTCTTGACAACACTCCTTTACGGAGCGGAGACCTGGACGGTCTACTTGAACCAAGCCAGGAAGCTGAATCACTTCCATCTCAGCTGCCTCCGAAGAATACTGGAAACTGAGATGGCAAGACAGGATCTCGGACACGGAAGTCCTGGAGCGGACCGGAATCATCAGCATCCATGCCATGCTGCGACAAGTGCAATTGCGATGGGGCGGTCACCTGGTGAGGATGGACGACGAGCGACTACCCAAACGACTTTTCTACGGAGATGTCACTACGGGTGCTCGCCGACAGGGAGGGCAAAAATGACGCTACAAGGACACTTTAAAGAAATCGCTGAAACAACTGCAAATCAACCCGGCCACCTAGGAGGACCTCGCCCAGGATAAACCGGCATGGAGAAGATCCGTGAAGACTGCTTCAGCAATCTATGAGGCCAACCGGATCGCTGCCACCAAGGTCAAAAGAGCGGCACAAAAGTCACCAGCGCCCCGGACCAACATCGTCGATGCCCAGGCCCTGCCAACATGGCCGCCCTGTCAACGCATCTACCGCGCACGAATCGGCCTGATCGGACATATTCGGACGCAATGCACCAAAAATCGGACAATTCCAATTTCTACGCCAAATTCTGCCAACCCTCCTTCAGACTCCCCCATCCTCACTACTGGCATCAATTCCATTACTCCCATCATCATAGAAACCACATCCCTCTACTCATCGCCTGTTAGCCCCACCACCGCAACCACCACCACCTTCGCCTTCACTACCACCAACACCACCACCATCAGCGATGGGGACTATATGTGCTGTGTGTCGAGTGGCTGACCAGTGGACTGGGAGTCAGACGGCGATGGCACCTACATATCCCCTGAGTAATTTAATCGTGATGTGTGCGTTATGGGGGCCAGGTCGTGCTGTGGCGCGCGAAGACGGGTACGCCGACCCGTCAGCCAATGCGCCCACTCCCACATCAGATAATTGACCGGCTCGGACGGTGGTCTGATTGTGCGGGTGGGGGAGAGAGTGAGGTCGACAGCTCAGCGCATTTTCCAAACTATAAACAATCTGACGCGCTTGAAACTATCACGGTGCGCTAAAAGCCATGTCTTGGAAGGTTGCCAACTAACGGGAACACTCGGACGGCGTTGTCAGCCCAAGGTGTGTTTTGGTGTGTAGTGGCTGACTGGCGGACTGAGAGTCAGGCTGCAATGGCTCCTTCTTAATGAGGCCTTTATGGCACTCCCATTCCGTGGGATCCGAGACAGGTGTGGTGCTACACCCAGGGGCGGCTCAGGCTGCGCCAGCCACCTGCGCCCTCTCCCATCTCCGGTCTTCTTGACTCTGTCTTGACACCGGACTCGGGTGGGGGAGGAGAGAGTGCGGTGGATGCAGCGCAAGTCTATTATCACTTTAAACTAAATCACGCGCAATTCACCGTCCCAGCACAACCGTTCCGTGGAGCATACGGTGGACATCGTCGGTCGAACTGTCGGGTCGGCGTGTGTACCCCCCAAAACGGGCCGCGTGGTAGATGCACTCGACCAACACGGGGGCCAAATCAGGGTACGGCAGGCGTTATTTAGGTGGAGGTCCCATAACAAATGCCGATCATGGGGGTGCGCGTGCCCAACATGGGCATGCGAAGGTACAGGCTCATTCCGCACCACCCACTGTGATCATTTTATGGCTATGGTGGAATATTATTCATCTGCAACCGACCCCGCCTTCTGTCTTCTTGACTATGTCTTGACACCGGGCACGGGCGGGTAAGGGAAGAGAGAGTGCAGTAGATGCATTGCAAGTCTACTATCACTAAAAAATACCCTACGTGCAAGTCACCGTCCCTGTACCACCATGCTGTGGAGCATACGGTGGACATCGTCGGATTACGACGGTCAAACTGACAGGTTGGCGTGTCGGACCTTACAACTCCACCCCCTGGTAACATTGTCGGCGCTGGTTTACGCCTGCGTATTTGCTAGATCAGAAAGCCTGTTTATTTCGCAGTTGATCTCCGCTGAAGGTGGTTTTACTGTCCGTAACATTTGGATGCGCTGGTTAGTTAGCAGCCAGGTCTACGTGTATATCATCTTCGATCCTTGAAAGTGTCTATATCATCGATAAAATCAGAGCTTGCGTACGCTTTTCCAGGGGACGCCACTGCACCTTATCCCCGCATCAGACATCTTACCAACAACCTGGTATCTCGGTGCATACTCAGCACTACAAGCTATGCGTGCGCTGAAAGCCGTGGCTTGGAAGGTAGCCAACTGTCGGGAAAGCTTGATTTTCTTATCCGGACGGAAATTCAGGCTGCAATTTGTCATTCTTTAAAGTAGCCTTAATCGCACTCCCTATGTTAAGCGCTGAGCGCACCCACCTGTGTTAAATCCTGGCACTTTATGCGTAGAGCAGGGGATATGGTAGCACGCCTGGGTGCGAGTTTACGTAATATCAGCCCTCTGCGCCCGATCTCTCCTCCGGTCATTTTGACTTGGTCGTGACACCGAACTCAGGTGTGTGAGTAGAGAGCGTGGTAGCTGCCACGCAAGTCCATTATAATTACAAACTAATTCACTTTCGCAAGTCACCACTTCCATTGTGAACATTGTCAGTCAAACTGTCATCCTGGTTGGATGTACCACCATCCAGGTTTGTTCGCGACAGCTGGTAGCTCCAATCTGTTTTTGAGCAAAAGTAACACGCCTTCGTCATCCATGTGCGTTTTGCAGCGCAACTTGTTGAATTTTGACTGAATTATTATGACTGTCTGCTTATAAGTTACACTTTGAGTGACAATCCTTATGTTCTAGTGCTTATACAAGCATAAGACCTTTATTTCACCCAGTAGACTTAATGCAGCGGAAAGGAAGTCGTAGAAGTACCATTTTTAAGTACGTGCCTTACAGCCGTTGCCTAACCCAGATATTCCGTCCTTGTGCACTAGCAAGCTACTGACGTTGCTTGGCTCCTCGTCTTTTTTGATTATTTAACAATTTTCCTGTTTATAAGTTTGCCATTCTTTTGGGACTATACCCATATAAGCATTCAGTTAGTCATCGGAAAACGTACGCTTAGGATTATTTGTAATCTGACCGCACAATCGTTGCTCGTCTGGTTGGCAGCGGTCACAAAGTCCTCTAGAAGACACCGATGAGACACTCCAACATCTTACGATAGCGGATTTTTGTGCAAACAGAGATGGTGCCAACGCAACCTGTCTACGCACGCCACACCTCAACTCGTCAGACATCAAAGAAGATGCTTACCACTGACATGAGATGTGCATGTTTTTGTCTATGATGGATGATGTTGGACAGGTTTGTGTGCTGTGTATGGCTGTCAGGTGGAGATGCATTGGTGGTGTTTGAAAAGTGGTATTTTACTGCAGACATAAATTGAGGCGCGTGTCGCCCAGTATATCCATACGGTGAGTCAATGATCATGGGCAGTTGAGGTGGCTGTGGTGGGCGTATGTTTGTTCTCCTGGCACTGGTTCACCTGTCAGTGCAATGGATTCGCAAGTGACCGATCAGGCTGATGCATGATTTGGGGGTGCGGTCGTAGTAGAGACAGGTTGAGGTCGATTGATAATTGCTGGTGAACTGGGCAGTTATGGTAGCGGTGGGAGAGGTTTTGGTGGTTGGCAGGGCATCCGGGTGCTCTAACCGGGTGTGCTCCCCTAAACGGGCCGCGTGGTAGATGCGCTGGACCAACACGATGGCCAAATCAGGGTACGGCAGGCGTTATTTGCGATGAGTTCCCATAACAAATACTGAACATGGGGAGCGTGTGAAACACGCGCAGACGTAGGTGCAAGCTCATGCCCTCACCCTGCGAAGGTACAGGCTCATTCCGCACAACCCGCTGTTGTCATTTTATGGCTATGGTGGAATATGATTCATTTGCGTCCGATCCCTTCTTCTGTCTTCTTGACACCGGGCCCAGGCGGGTAAGGGAAGAGAGAGTGCGGTAGATAGGGTACAAGTCTACTTTCACTTTAAACTAATTTGCGCACAAGACACCGTCCCTGCACCACCTTTCTATGAAGCATACGGTGGACATCGTCGGACTACAACGGTCGAACTGACGTGCGAAGGATAATACGTTTGCACAAATAAGCCTCCTTCACATGATGTACGCGTAAAGGCATCTGTGGTGGCTACGTAGTTAGCAGTTTTACGAGCAGTCAGGCAACTGCCTTAGTGTCCGTTTGGAAGCGTTTACGTCTGCAAAAGCCGTTCAGGTAAGGAGCGGTCAGCTGATCGAAAGTGTGCAAATCTCAGTACACTGGAGGCTAACCAGTGCTGCTCTTTGGTCGTTTGCTGGCTTCCTATTTCCTGGAGAGCTCTTACCAAAAATGCGCGACTGTTTAGCTGCAATCGAAAAGTATGTAGACGATATCTATAGTTCAACTTGCAATGCCAATAGGCGATAGTTAAGTAGTATCTGCCAAGTCTTCCTTATTTGGAGGGAGCGGGTACTTATTCTGGCAGACGGTATACGACACGTAAATTGGATTTTTAATGTGTTGTCGAAACAGGTGGCGGCGAAAGTGGGTTAATCTCCACCTCAGTACTGTAACCGGAATGCTACGTGGCGAAATTTACAGCCATAATAAAAACTTGAGTAAAATCAAACAGAAAGACAATTGCGGCTTAGTATGAGGGTAAGTAATAAAAATTGTGGAAGAAAATTGTTAAACCAGGCGGCAAAACTATCAGATGCTTGCCTGTAGAAGACGGACAGGTAAGGAAGGGCAATAAAGCGAACATCCACAAAACAACGAAGACCAATGTTTGTGCAAAATTCTGACGGTAGAACAACGACTGATATGGTTGTGAAAATCATGCCCTATCTAGTAAACTACTACCATAAACTTACTATAGCGATATGTCCCCTAAATTCATCTCCTGATTGTATATAGTAACAAGCAGTACGCCAGTTGCAACATTAACATTTAGTTTTGCGGGAAGTGAAAGGGAAAGTTCAACGAAGCATTGGCGCACCCATCCATATAACAGTCCCTAGTTAGTCGTGTTATAGACAGCAAACTGCAAAGTACCTTTAAAAGGCATATGGAAAGAATGGTACCGAAGGTTCGCAGGACAGATGACGTCAAAACAAACCTAGGTGGAAGAGAAGGCGGTGTATGCGATTCGCTGTCCTCGGCGCAGAATCGGTCATTTGTCGGTCCGGTGTGGACAAAATTCGTCCGCAAGGCGATGCCGGGCTGTGCATGTGCATTCACGGGTGACTGAGAGGCGGAGTTGTTCGCCTGTGAACGGACGAGAGACGAATTAATCGTATTACAAGAACAACCTGGTGTTGGGATCATGGAAGGAAGACAGATCAGAATGTTTGCGTTAAAAAAATGCTAATGATCTTAAACGACTCATAGCCCAAAAAAGAAAACATGACTGATGCCATCTGACTCTTAATCATTCGTTGACTGGTCAGAAGATAGAAAATAAAGGCAAACAATTATTTTTCACTCAAACAATTTAATACGTCTTCCAGTGGCACTTAGTTGCACTACGGCAGTACTTTTTGCGAGGCTCTAGAAGTAACAGGAGTCGTTGGTAAAAGTTCGCTGGGATAAGGAGATGGAGGTAACTAGCGCTGACTGAACAATAGTTTCAAAATGCCTGACCTGCATTTATATGCCGACTGAAGAGACATTACAGTCAGATTCAAATCCAAAGGAGGGATTGTTTACTCACCTGGTCGAACTCAGAAAGGTAGTTAGTTGACAATTTTATCAAAGTTTCATGTACACAGATCGTTCAGTTGGGATTTTTGCCAACTCTGGTGGCGGCTTTAGCAAAAAAAACCTTTTTTCGATGATCTAGGCGAGGGATGAAAATATAGAGTATAAAATGATCGGTTTGGGTTTGGTAACTCGTATCAGTGAACGGGGACGTCAATTAGGATCTACAATTCTGCCAGTGCAAAGTACGTTTTTCTTAAATAAAAAGGTATGCTCATTTAAAAACACACGTCCGTCGAATGCGCTTTTCTGCTGCCGCTGCTTCTGATATCTTTTTAGTCGATATTACAGTAAAATATGATATTTCGCAAGGGTCAAACAATTTTCTGATTGAATTCTAAATGATGCTGTCCATTCCACTTTTCTGAAGTTTTTTCGCCTCTTTGCGTACTGCCCTTTTAGGCAAGACATCTCTCGCAGGTAAAGAGAGTGCACATAATAAACTAGTGCGCAAACTGTCGCATAATATTTATATAGTTTGCTGTCAGTCCATTTGCTCACTCGTCAGTGTTTTATTTGTACTCCGGCCGCGATGAAGGAAGGACGTTAGCGCTGAGTATTGAGGAAGTATACTGTCTATTTAAAGAGTATTACTCTGTCCCCTTGCCTCCTAAACGGGCCACGTGGTAGATGCGATGGACCAACACGAGGGCCACATTAGTGCACGGCAGGCGTTATTCGGGTTGCGCTCCCATAACAAACGCCGAAAATGGAGGTGTGGTGGCACGCCTAGGGGCGGCTAGGACTTAGAGGGACCCAGCCGCGCCAGCCACCTGCGTCCTCTCCCACCTCCGGTCTTCTTGACTCTGTCTTGACACCGGGCTCAGGTGGGGGAGGAGAGAATGCGGTAGATGCGGCGCAAGTCACCGTCTTTGCTCCACTTTCCCATGGACCTTACGGTGGACATCGTCGGACTACGACGGTCGAACTCTGTCCCCTTACTCATTTATTTGACCACGATGAGTCCGCACAGGCGCGTTGTATGTCTGAGAGGTCTTCACGCCATGCCAGTCACCGCGTCCAATCGCATCACCAGTTGGATGACAGTTCACGGACATTCAATTGGTGTATGAGCGAGGTAACAGGAAGTGGGGTCAAACCTAGGGCATCCATCCCCCACACACACGGCAGTTCGACCGTCGTAGTCCGACGATGTCCGACCGTATGCTCCACACCAGGTGTTGAGCAGGGACGGTGACTTGCGCGTGAATTAGTTTTAAGTGATAGTAGCCTTGCGCTGCAGCTACCGCACTCTCTCCTCCTCCCCCACCTGAGCCCGGTCTCATGACACAGTCAAGAAGACCGGAGATGGGAGAGGGCACAAGTGGCTGGCGCGGCCGGAGCCGACCCTGGGCGTGCCACCACATTTGGCTCGGATCCCACAGAGTGGGGGTGCCATAAAGACCACATTAAGAAGGAGCCATTGCAGCCTGACTCTCAGTCCGCCAGTCAGCCACTCCACACAAAACACACATTGGGCTGACCACGCGGTCCGAGTTATCCCGTCAGTTGGCAACCTTCCAAGCCACGGCTTTTAGCGCACCATGATAGTTACAAGCGCATCAGCTTGTTTATAGTGAGGAAAATGCGCTGAGCTATCGACCTCATTCTCTCTCCCACCGCTGCTCCGAAGCCCCCCCCCCGCCACCCTCGAAAATTGACCATCACCAACGCTCTCATTAACACCATATTTTCCATAAGAGCGGAATGAGAAGTGAAGTGCGTTAGGGTCCTCCTAACTACCTACTGAATACTTGTACTCTTATCTTTAGCGTTAGGTTGTTTTTAATATAGGTCTGTGGTGAGCCTATTGGTATAGATATTAAGGTGCACGCAAAACAGAAGCCATTGGAAGTTTGCATTAAATTACTGAAAGCTAGGTCAAGGGTTGTGGAGAAAGTCAATTGGTTTCATAAGGGCTTTGTAAAACAAATTTTGTAAACCTCGTTATCGGGCCTCGAGGTATAATGCCCATATTATTGAAGAGGCGCCATCTTAGGGGCGGTAGAAACAAATAGGGGTTATTTGTATTGAGAATAGGAAATTCAATCAGATACATATTGCACTGCGGTCAAACACAGACGGGGGAGGGACGTTTACCGATGCCGCTACGATTTAGTGGTCCCATGGATAAGAAGTAAATGGAGTCGCAGACCGACTGACGAACTTCTACACCTACTGCTCGAGGAGAACTCACGATCAAATCGCATAATAAAATGAAATGCCATCGAAATGATAGCACAGGCTCATCGAATTATCAACTTGCGGATGGACAGGCAGCTCGCGGTGGGGTTTAAGCTGCTGGCTTACCTTCTGGCCAGCCGAATTATTCGCAAATCACAAGCAGGCTAGGATCTATCGATAAACGGATACTATCAAATCTTACCTCTCATTGAATAGCATGAAGCGGCCTAAAAAAAGGGTTCACTTGCCGCGGCAGCTTTGCGTGCGAGATCTAAAGTTAAAGGCCGATCGGTAGTGTGAACCCGTCACAGACCCTCAAATGTCCATGACCATAAAATTGCAAAAAGGGCAATCTTCAACTGACGTTAGGTTGAAAAGTAGATGCGATCGCTGGGACAACAGCTTTATTCGCCTGACGTTTCAGAATCGCACTCGAGACAGTATCAGATACGGGTAATTCGTACACAGGGAGTTGCAGTATTTATAGTATGCCGTAGTTATGCTACTGCACGCCTACGGCAAGTAACGGCTCCTCGAAACGTCAGGCGAATAAAGCTCTTGTCCCAGCGATCGAACCTACGTCTTCTCAATTACTTCCTGGGATTCGCATTTTCGCTTGTATCGGTAATGTAAGGTTGCTAGCCCTAACCAATGTGTCTGTAACCACGGCAGTGTATAGATTGACCAAAACGCAGAATTCAGCCCTTGGAAATAAAAATTCGCGCTGCTCTTTTGCGCCCGCCTCGTGTGCGAACATTGGCGTAGTACGACGTGGGCGTGGCCAACATTTCCAATAAACGTTCGCTAAGCCATAGTAACAAGCGACCCAGTGCCGAAAAGTTTGCACCCTATGGCCGTGGTCGATAGAAGATTGGAATAATTCTGTAAAAGTCTTCCTTGTGCGTTAGATCAAAAGCGATCCACGGGTTGTTGTTTATAGCATTACGGTTAGCGCAGAGTATAACGTCACATAATCGTCATATTATCGAACTTTCTGCAAAACTGACAAGGAAAGGTCAAATCGACTGTCGGATGAAGGCAATGCGCGCGACCTTCGTCGAAATTTCTGGAGGCCACGTGAGATCAGTCACAAGATGAATATTCATGACAATAAATCTATGCCGATGCGGAACGCAGCTCATGCGCTCAAAAGACACAAGTTATTTTGTAATCCCTCGATCGAATGTCCGTGCTCCATTTTTCGATTCATCGTTGGTAAAGAAAACGGCCTGGCAACTTCGTCCTCCTTACTCACTGAGGTGGTTCAGCCAGGTGCTGCGAGGACAATATCGGATAATCGTCCAGGATGTCTCACCAACCGTCACGCGCTTACTATTTTGTCACTTCATTTGACACTACCCACCCAAAACTCCTGTCGTTGCTTAGGCCAAATAACGTCATGCAACACAGTTGTGATCGACTCAAGTCTTCTATTGCAAGACGGGCACCACAGTTCAAGCATTGGCTGGTGATTTAATTGACTGTACTGAAGGCTACATCGTTTCGCTAAAGCTGCTTACAGAAGACGTACACTGCGTTGTTTAAAAGGAATTCAGGGAGCATAAAAAATTGTAATCAGTAGGCTATCATTGATTGTCAATGAGGATGCAGCATCTGCGATTATTCTACAAACAGGTGGCATGCCGCCTCATATACGTAGGTCAGTTACAACGGGTGCAAGAATAAACACCTATGAGAAGCCCGATCAACTATTTCTAAGCAATTATGACGGATGCTGCAGCTCCTGACCAAACGCAACTGTCATCAGGGTTTTTGTCCAAGTAGCCGGAGATGAAGTACAAAGAACACACCACGCCATGCAATATCCCCTGGAATTTGTTAATGACTAACACGGAGTGGAGTTTAAGTCGAGATAGTTCTTTTACGGAAGCGAAACATAACACATGCGATCTCAGGATGCACGTACTGTCTGAGATTATTCGGTTGGTGTTGTCTAAACCACGCCTTGAAATCGTTCCTAAAAGATAGCAGTGACTAACCAGTACAACCGTGTGGGAAAGGGACTAGAAAAACTGCGCCTTCGCTGCGGTAAATCTAAGCGAAATGACAGTTTAAACTCCTGCGAATCGGGCCCTGGCCCGTGATTTTGCCAGTGGCCAGCTGCACAAAGTGAGGCGTGTGTTACATATGGAAGTCCAGCGCCCAGGATACAAAGTTTTACAGTTCGCGCGGTTAGTGTACCAAACGATTATCAGACTCTACCGCTGGTCCGCTTTGAAGAAGAGAGAGGTTGTTCGAAATGAAGGCTGTCTGCTACATGAAGTTGGCTGAGTCTGAGGTCATGAACACCTTAACAGGTAAAAAACATGAGTGTCTGCTAAACTATTGAGTAATTCAACCAGAACTCAATAGGCAAGTCCTCAACATACGAAGGACGTGTCTCCCAGGAATCAAAAATCCACTAATTTCAACATGCCAATGTTGCTGGGTTGAACGATCATCTCAACTCCATCAATCCAGGACCAGAATCTCCACAAGGAGTTGCGGTAAACGGTGAAATTCTGACCGCTTATTAGAGACGACTTACAAACCTCTCCGAGGTCAACTTGGCTGGAGGCGAAAACCGGGTCAAAAGAGAGGGCGATACGCACAGGTCTCTGACGAAGCAGTCTTGTCTTTAGTTTGAGCCAAGAATATAAAATTGTTAGCGTTAGGATTCGGCAACAAAACCTAGGAGGTTAGTCGTAAAAATGTGTACTTATAGGTACAATTACCAACAACGAGTTCTCAGACCACCAAAAAGTTAAAATAACCTACCTCTGGTCTAGGTTTGTAAAGTAATGGAGCGGCTGCCTCCATACAACGAGTGAGTTAAGGACCGTTTAACACACACGACAGTTCGACCGTCGTAGTCCGACGATGTCCACCGTATGCTCATGGGAAAGTTGAGCAGGGACGGTGACTTGCGCGTGATTTAGTTTAAAGTGATAGTAGACTTGCGCCGCATCTACCGCACTCTCTCCTCCTCCCCACCTGAGCCCGGTGTCAAGACAGAGTCAAGAAGACCGGAGGCGGGAGAGGACGCAGGTGGCTGGCGCGGCTGGGTCCCCTTAGTCCAAGCCGCCCCTAGGCGTGCCACCACACCTCCATGTTCGGCATTTGTTATGGGAGCGCAACCCGAATAACGCATGCCGTGCCCTGATGTGGCACCCGTGTTGGTCCAACGCATCTACCACGTGGCCCGTTTGGGGGGCGAACACACACACACACACACGACAGTTCGACCGTCGTAGTCCGACGATGTCCACCGTATGCTCATGGGAAAGTTGAGCAGGGACGGTGACTTGCGCGTGATTTAGTTTAAAGTGATAGTAGACTTGCGCTGCATCTACCGCACTCTCTCCTCCTCTCCCACCTGAGCCCGGTGTCAAGATAGAGTCAAGAAGACCGGAGGCGGGAGAGGACGCAGGTGGCTGGCGCGGCCGGGTCCCCTATGTCCTAGCCGCCCCTAGGCGTGCCACCACACCTCCATGTTCGGCATTTGTTATGGGAGTGCAACCCCAATAACGCATGCCATGCTTTGATGTGGCCCCCGTGTTGGTCCAACGCATCTACCACGTGGCCCGTTTAGGGGGCACACACACACACACACACACAACCGTCGTGTTCGAGGATCTCCACCGCATGCTGTGCAGGTACGGTGACTGGCATTGGATTATAGTGAGAGTAGACTTTCACTGCATCTACCTCACTCTCGGTTCCATTCCCACCTGGACCCTATGTCAAGACAAAGTCTAGAAGACCGGAGAGGAAAGAGGGCGCAGGCCCACGCACTGCGGTCCAGCACCAAACAAGAACACGACAACACAAGAGAGGGGCGGCTCGGATCCTAACCGAGTGGGAGTGCGATAAAGGCCACATTAAGAAGGAGCCATTGCAGTCGGACTCAGTCCGCCAGTCGTTCATGCCGCACAAACGCACGCACTGGACTGACCATGCGGTCCGAGTTATCCCGTCAGTTGGCAACCTTACATGCTACGGCTTTTAGCGCTCCGTGATAGTTTCAAGCGCGTCAGCTTGTTTAAAGTGAGGAAAATGCACTGAGTCATCGACCTCTCTCTCCCACCCACAAAATCAGATCATCGTTCGAGCTGGTCAGTTGTCTGATGTGAAAGTGGGCACATTGGCCGACGGGCCGGTGGACCCGTCTTCGCGCGCAATGGCACGACCTGGCCCCCATAACACACACAGGATTCAGTAAACTAGCGGATATGGAGGAGCCATCGCCATCTGACTCCCAGTCCACTGTTCAGCCACACAACGCACAAACACACACTAGGCCGACGGCATGGTCTGGTGCAAGCGTCAGATTGGCAGCCTTCCAAACCACGATTTCTAGGAGCACACACACACACGACAGTTCGACCGTCGTAGCTTGACGATGTCCACCGTATGCTCCACACAATGGTGGTGCATGGATGGTGACTTGTGCGTGGATTAGTTTTAAGTAATGGTAGACTTTCGATGCATCTACCGCACTATCTTTTTCCTTACCCGTCTGTGTCCGGTGTCAAGACAAAGTCAAGAAGACCGGAGTCGGGGTCGGGCGCAGAGGAAGCATCTCCTACGGAGTGGGAGAGCAGGGTGCGGCATGAGTCTGCACCTACGCATGCCCATGTTAGGCACGCGCGACACACGCTCGGTTAAACCATCCTGCCTCTACAATAAAAAAAATCTATCGCGTTCGAATCTATCAAGACGAGGTGCCAGTCGTGACTTGGAAAGCTGCCAACTAACGAGGTGACATGACCCTTCTAAGGGTAAGGGATTGCTTGCATGGCTCCTCTCCCCTCCCCCGACAGGACAGGAACCGGTCGCTATACACCTTGTCTTGCGTACAATCCCGGGAAGGCTAGGTTTAGGCTTAAGGGTGAAAATTGAGGGGTTTAAGTTAGGAAAGGTATTAACCGTAGGATTAGGGTGTAGGGTAGGGTTATACTTAAAATAAGAGCTACTGTTTAGGTCGTTGTTAGGCTGGTGCCAGGCTTTTGACACAGAAATATTTACGCTTCCGGAAATTATGTGCAGAACCATCTTTATTACTTGACCGCATCCCGTTTAGGGGGCCATATAAGATAGCTTCACCTTTCTTAGGATAAGGTCTCAATGGATGCTCCTGAATGCGGAATTTATGCTTTCTCACGGTTAAGTCTTTGTATTTGTTACAACTGCGATCATGCCCGACCTAGCCGGACGGCTATGTAACACCCGGCCCCTTCCAAAAGTCGCCTGGGGTATCTGCGGTGGAGAAAAGGTCGTATGTGGCATGCATGGGTCAACTGTTCAGTTTTGGTAGACACCGATATTCGGCTGCCATGGAAACCAGGTGAGAAGGAGGCGTGATAAATGTTGCGCAGGTTCATTACATTGGAATTGTCTAGGAGAAACGAGTTCTACAAAGACTTATTTCTGTGGAGAAAATACTTCTAACAAATTCAAAATGCTGAACACCACAACACTCAAAAGCATATTGTGTCATGCTGTTTACCTCTACCATGTTTGTTTGTTTCAGGCTGCACTGATATAACATAAGACAATAAGCAACATGACATTTGCACGAATTGTAACAGATTTCGCACGTTAGGAACAGGCATCCGGATAACGTCGGTTTCAAATTCCTTAGACGATAACGTCCTTGGACCCGAGAACAGTGAAATATTATCAAATGCACGCCCAGGCTCGGCCAAAGTACACACGGAGGACTTTGTCCTAATTCCTTTACCAGGAGCACCGCCTTATGTTAGTCTTGTTACTTTGTAACCTTTCCATTTGAGCCTATCTTAACCTTAACAAACAGGTTTGAATATAATTTTCCGAGCTCCAAGTGCTGGAGGAAATCCCCTCCCGAATAAGGTTTTACGGAAAACAAACCGTTGGGTATATGCTCCTAAGTCTAAGAATACCGATTGATTCTGCAAACCGTGGTAAAACAGCATTTTTACCCGTGCCTAAGTACAAAACACAGAAAGGTTTCTTCAAGTCACCAAAAAAATGTCCCAGCGACGCGAGACAGGCTTTTCTAGCTAGTTGAAGCAAAGCGCTCTCTGCGGTGAGCATTGTATGTATTCTTCTCAGCGCAGAGTTCAATATTATTGAGCCCTGTCTTTCAATAGTTCAACCGTCATATCCGAGGGGGCCCCCCGTATGCACCACTGCAAGGTGGCACAGGGATGGCAACTTGCGCGTGAACTAGATTAGAGTGAGAGTAGACTTGCACTGCATCTACCGCACTCCCCCCCCCCCCAGCCTGGTGGGGAAATATGTATTCGCAGCCTAATCGTTGAATGAAGTAACGAACAACCGAATGCCTGTTTAGCGGACGTTTGCGAGAGGAGTCATTTTTACTAATTAAACCGTTTTTACAAATCCAAAAAAATTTGCGAATCGTACTCACAACAATTATGACATTTTCGTTGCCATATACTCTAATTGTGGAGAATGTTGTAGCCTATCCATCGTCAGGTTGCGGTGCGAAGACGAAATTTATAAATTTCAATTATTGGCCGAAAATGTCAGGTCAAGCTACCCGTCACCGTATTGATCGATGCCAAAAAGTCTAGAAAACCCTGAAAACAAACCCTTTTTGAAAAGTCTGCGCGTTCTCATGTGAACAGCACACAGAGGGTGAAATGGAAGTTTGTTCAGGGGCAAGTTAATCCGAGAAAAGCACATCGAAATCGAACATTTCGTGACAGGAAGGTTGGGGTCTAACAACTCGAGTTCAAAGAGGTCAAACGTCTTTCGACGACCCTAAAAAGTCCACGACATTGACGAGCTGCCTGCCTTCGTGCAACTGGAGCAAGACCCAGTCCACAAAGAGTTAAATCACTCCCACGTCAGGCGACATGACTAGCATCGACGAGAATGTGCACTGAACGTTCTTAGCTTCCCCCACCCCCACCCCACCCTTTTTTTCAGTTTCATGTAAGACTTCATATGAACAAAAATAAACCTTGAGAGAAAACACCGAAAGCGCCCAGATAAAGTCCGTGCAGTTGCCGCGGACGAATGCAGTGGGAGAATTTTGGGTTGAACACAAATATAAGTATCCCCCCTCCCTTGTGTGGTAGGTGGTCTTGTGCTACCTTCCAGGAGAGCGGAGGGGGAAATCTATTTCCGCCTTGTAACTTTAATTCTAATTCTAACGCTTACACTAACACGTGGCATTTAGGACAGTCACCTGTAGTATGCAGGTACTTATAACTGCGCTCAAACGATTTTTTAAAATTGACTAAAGCCTGAATTCACCCCGTTTAGCGGTACTAATAGTCGATCCACCAAGGGGAAAACCTATGTGGAGACGTTTGATCGAGTGACCGGAGTGGTTCCAGTTCTTATCGTGGGGTAGGGGGTGGTATTAAGGCTGGAAAGGAGGTTAAGGTCGTTGGGGCAGTGGTCTCCCGTAACTGAAGTCCTGAAAATGAGACAATACAGAGCAGGTTCGGGCAAGTCTTGACGTCATCAGAAATCATGTGGTATAAGAAGGCAGACTCATGATGGACTTGGGGTGTTTGACTTCGACGAATGCAGAGTTCACTGGATGCAGTCTATAAGATATTCCCTCAATCAGGAGTTGGCGCTAGAAAAATCAGCAGGAACAGAAGGTTCCTTTTCGAAATCTAACAGAAAAAGGGCATCAGGGGTCCTCAGAGTCCGTGCTTTGATAATTTACTCTCTTGAATCAGCATGTCTCAGAAAAGTAAATGAAGTAAAACGTTGTAGTAATGGAATTATAATTTAACAAAAACGCTGGTACGCTTCCAAAGCCGTAAAAAAGTAACCCTAAAAAGTAACCAAGTCAGTCTCTCCCAAACGGAAGTCTGGAAAGTTAGCTCAAAACACTGTCCCCAACCGACGCATAATGTGAAAATGAGGTTGGAACGGAGCCGCGAAATCTGGAAATCGGTGGCATGCTAGAAAAGAAGTCTAAAAGTTGCACCGCAATCTCCCAAAAAGCGGGGGCGAGATTGGCCAATTCTGCTGGGTGAACGAGTCAGGCTCTGTGAAATGTCAGGGTTTTGGCCAGCAGCTCTTGTAAACGTCGGTACTTTCTTAAAAGAGTGAAAAAGAAAACAGAGAGTGATGAGGTTTGGTCAAAAACGTACACTACTCCCAACGTATTCCCAAATGCACTGAAGGTGCTGCAGGACTTTTGGGTATTTTGAAACCTAATGCGCATGTGCGGCGTGTCACAGAACAAAAGAAGGATGATGATGACACCAGACACCTTATGTCCGAAAGTGATTCTGCTCCTAAATTAGTGTCACACTAAAATACCTCCCAAGGAAACATTCCATCGATGGCAATGGCAGGCTGAAGAAGAGCGCTAAGGCACCCATGACGTGCACAAGGTCATGAGATGATAAATTGTCGCAAAGCGATATAAATACTTTTAATACGAGAGCCGAGTATTCGCGTGAAGGATCTCCAGAAGGTAAGACCAGTGGATTTAGCATATATGCAGGAACCGGTTAAACAGTTGCGTTCTTAAGTAGAATTACCGTATGTGCTGGGAGGAGATTTTCAAAGAAACAATGGTTTTCAGGTCGTCGGCGCATCCAAACTTCAGCAGGATTTGAACCACAATTTTTAAACGTTGAGTCGGACAGGGTTCTCTCCAAGCATTAGCTAACTTGCCACTATCCGTTATGGATGCACCACAAAAAACAATACTGAAGTGACTATCATCCTGTTAACTTGTATCGTACCTGTCGAGTAACAGTAAGTTAAGCTGACAGTTACTTAAGTGCAACCGAGGAGTATTGACTTGCACAGGTGAGTCACATACACGACAGTTAGACCGTCGATTTCGACGAGGTCAACCGTATGCTTCACACCAGGTGGTGCAGGGACGGTGACTTGCGCGTGATTTAGTTTAAAGTGATAGTAGACTTGCGCTGCATCTACCGCACTCTCTCCTCCTCCCCCACCTGAGCCCGGTGTCAAGACAGAGTCAAGAAGACCGGAGATGGGAGAGGGCGCAGGTGGCTGGCGCGGCCGGAGCCGCCCCTGGGCGTGCCACCACACCTGTCTCGGATCCCACGGAGTGGGAGTGCCATAAAGGCCACATTAAGAAGGAGCCATTGCAATCTGACTCTCAGTCCGCCAGTCAGCCACTCCACACAAAACACACATTGGGCTGACCACGCGGTTCGAGTTATCCCGTCAGTTGGCAACCTTCCAAGCCACGGCTTTTAGCGCACCATGATAGATTCAAGCGCGTCGGATTGTTTATAGTGAGGAAAATACGCTGCGCTCTCGACCTCACTCTCTCCCCCACCCCCACAATCAGACCACTGTCCAAGCCGGTCAGTTGTCTGATGCGGAAGCGGGCGCAGTTGCTGGTGACCTCGTCTACGTGTACTACGTACACGACCTGGCCCCCCAAACACAAGCACCAGGATTTCACACAACAGGGAGTTGAACGGTTTACACCTCACATGTGTGAGATAGCCAGAGGTCACGTTAAGAAGGAGTCATCGCAGCCTGATTCTCAGACCACCAGTCAGCCACTCCACACAACACACATTGACTAACTGCGAGGTCTGAGTGTAATTGTCAGTTGGCAACCTTCCAACCGCTGCGGTTAACGTTACCGCACACTCTTCTCCTCCTTCACCTGAGCCCGGTCTCACGACACAGGCAAGAAGACCGGAGATGAGAGAGGGTGCATGTGGCTGGCGCGGCCGGAGCCGCCCCTTGGCGTACCACCACACGTCGCTCGGATCCCACGGAGTGGGAGTGCCATAAAGACCACATTAAGAAGGAGCCATTGCAGCCTGACTCTCAGTCCGCCAGTCAGCCACTCCACACAAAACACACATTGGGCTGACCACGCGGTTCGAGTTATCCCGTCAGTTGGCAACCTTCCAAGCCACGGCTTTTAGCGCACCGTGATAGTTTCAAGCGCGTCAGATTGTTTATAGTGAGGAACATGCGCTGAGCTGTCGACCTCACTCTCTCCCCAACCCCCACCATCAGACACTGTCCGAGCCGGTCAGTTGCTTGATGTGGGAGTGGAAGGTGAGTCATATACACAATCGCTGACCTACTAGTAAAGGTGACAACACATACGCTTAGGTCTGTCCGAGTGAAAGTAGTTAGACGGGTGATATCCCGCCAAGTCTGAACAATCACCATGTCCTGCATGAGGACGATAGGCTCAGCAATTAGGTTTCCCTTGGCGTTGTTATTCAGGAGTCCGAAGTGTTGTTAGCGGAAGCTTAAAAAAGGTCTAAAATGCTGAGATTTATCCTGTCAACTCCATTTATATGACGGCAGATCGACCACAAAACGAGTGCGTATCTTCACATCCAGTCATCCCTGAACGAATACTTATGTCCCTTCCATGTCCTTCGGTGTGACCTGACGCAGTAATTAGGACCAGATCATGTGTGGAAAGCGTAGATGGGTCGGTTATTTTGTTTACCCGAGACCACATCCGGTCGCCTTGATATTGTCGTGTCATTGAAAGAATGTGCGTGAGGAGAGAATATGGTAGAAGCTGCGCAGGGCTGCCCCATTATAAACGAACTCGCGCGAAAGTCACTGCGGCTGACTTAGCCTAATACAGCTGCCATTTACGTCGTTACCAGGGGCAATCGATATGTTTGTTTAGCCAGACAGACGACACCACTGAGTAGCAGTTGTTATGACATGAAAGATGCTACTTTTACGCCTAGTTCCTGTGTCCGAAATTTTGCTGAGAAGCCGTCCTGGCAAACGACATGCATAATAGAAGAGACATAGAAAGACTACCGGTAGCTCTGGGAGCCAACTAACGCAGTATTTTCTGATGTTAAGTGGTGCAGATGCAGGGATCAGTTCAGGCAGGCAAGGAAATGTGTGTCCATGTCACAAAAAACCCACACAGAAGAAACACTGCCGAAAAAAGACATAGGAGACTGGAATTGCCATTTCTGGCTCATTAGCCGTCATCAATCAGCCATACCCAAACCCCAGGTGGTGCACCACCCGAGGCTCGAACGCATGACCTGTTGATCAGAAGTCCAAACGCTCTAACCCTCTACGCCACGGGCTCGTTGACTTGCCGGTTGCGATCGCAGAACGGGACGAGTGAGTCCCGTAACCAATCGGTGAGCGTCTATCCACCAATACGCCTACAGTTTGAAAAGGAGTCAGAAGCGAGCAACGCGTATTCCTGAGCCGAGTCGTTAAACCGGAGCTAGACATGTGAAAATAGCAGTTACATAAGCAGCGGCTCGAAGCCAAAGACAGCATAATAAAATAGACAGCGAAGCCAGTTATCGAACGTTCGGGGCAGAAGGATGACACTGGGGAAGAGCTTTTTAAATAACACACGAATGAGGAAAAAAAGAGAAACGGCGAATTTGAAAAAAGGACAGAAGGGCTGAAAAAATAAACAAACAAAGTAGTATTTATTTCAGATGTCAAGTGATGAAAACGCGGCAGCCACGCAGTACATGCACTCCTCATTGCATTTAATGAGATATGTGTGAGGGCAACAGGGGAGTTTAATGTCTTCGTAAGAGAGGGAAAAATGGACAACGCGAGCACATCAGTTGAGAAGGTCTAACTCTGGCGAACGTGTATGTAGGAAGAGCTCACATCGATCACACGGGAAGAGGATATTGGAAATTCTACCCTAAAGGGAAATCCTACCCTCCACTGGACTAGGAAAAGTTGCAAATAAGTGAAAGTTTGGGGTAAGATGAGTCGCGTAGTAGTACAAAACATTAACGCCGCCTCGTACGTATTGCTCATATTCTGATTTACGATACATTCAGATGCGAATTCGGGATAAAGAGAATGTGTTTCGACGAAAGTCGATTATCGACAAAGAGAATAAAGACCGGGGTGACCCCTTCAGGCATAAAAGCCCTCGTCAGTCAGCCTTTGTCAAGACCCAGCTTGCAGCGTCTGAGCCTCGATCTCACGTTCCTTGATCATCGATTCATTAAGTCTCATTTCTACTAATTGGGTCACGGATTCGTTTTCCGAACGAGGTAATGGGACATGTTCGTCAAGTTTTACTTTTGGACTCGATCTACGGCTCCAAAGGCAGTCGAACAATGACTATAAACATCGACAGAAGGAGATTACTGAGAAAGACAAGGGAGACGAGGATGGCCATTTCTAGCCTATTAGTCATCATCAGCATTTTACGGTTTTCTCGGAGAGATGCAACCTCTTGGCAAACAGAGCATCCCGTAAACTTTCTCGTAATGAAGGTAACAGGGTATTGAAAGGGAAAAATTATCTAGAAAACAACCCCATGAGGAAAAACATGCTCAGCTACTGATGTTTATCGGAGAATGAGAAGTGTTGAATTTTTTTTAAAAAAATGGTAAATTTCGTAGCATGGACAACTGTCATGGTGTTGAAATCGAATTAGAGGAGAAAAATTTGCAGCTCTGTAATGACGCTCTGAGCGTGTGAAAATCAAAGTTTATCAGATGCGGAAGGCCACGCCTTCGAAGACCGGCAGTTCGATGTTGCAGGTATAAATGGAATAGCGAAGGCTGGCACCGAAACAGGAAAAAGTACTTTAAGTTCAACCCCTGGTCGAGACCCCAAAAACTGGCGTACGTGAGTCACGAGCTGGAACTTTACCATCAAATTACTCAACCGAGTTTCCCGACAAAAACATGCGGTTAGATAGTACATATATTTCCGTTGATGAACGCTCACCGATCGCTAACGGAAACCACTCGTCCTGTTCTGCCTTGGGACTTATTAGCGAGCCTCGCCAGCAGTCGTAAAGCGGCTAGTAGTAGTAAAGGCAAATGAACCATGCTGACAAAGACAAGGGAGACTGGAATGGCAATTTCTGGCTCATAAGCCGTCATCAGCCAGTCATCAAACCTCAAACGCTCGAGTCTGTTTTTTACTAAATCTTGAGCCACAGTAAGAACAGTCAGGATGCGTCCCCCGCACCTTTCGTTTAAGCTAAAAAGTATCTACAGAGATCATAGAAAGCTAATTTACATCTGAGGTTAAAAAACTACCTACAATGACCAGAAATGATCTACGCTTGGTATGATAGAGAAATGCTCTCAGAGCAACCCGCAGAAGAGCGAATGGCAAAGGGTAAAAAAGGGAAAAACACAGGGTCTAGTAATAAGATATTGCTGAATTAAAATAAATACGAGGAACTTTCGCGCTCAGGACCCCAAAGGCAAAGCCCCCTTAACAGTGGAAATGTTGTACACGGATAGTGACACCACATGCGCTGTTGAGGTGGCGCACACTTTATGCAGGGTAGAGCAGGATACGCGAGATTTCAACACCGTTTAAGCCTTTTTAAATAGAAAGCTCGCGTTACAGCTCAGTTGACTAGATCTTGCAAATGGCCAGCGCCTCAAACCCAAAGGCATAATCTGGTAACCAAAAGTTCCAGAAGCGCGCGGCAGGCATGAATGCGGGCGGGCGTGGAAGGGACAGGCTGGAGCGCGGGTAAGGCAAGCCTGCCTGTTTAAATCAATGGTGCCTCGCCCGACAGCAGCAGTATCAACTATGACTAGAGAAACAGCGCAGTGAGAGTAACAGAGCAGACGTGAAACGGCGGGGTGGGGGCATTTTGAAGAAATGGCAGACCACCAACGTTGTTTGCACGCCACCATATGCCCCCAGCCGCTTGAGGAGCGGATGCGAAGAGGCACTGCGACAAGCCTTATTACGCGCCGCGCTGAGGAAATCGAGAAGAGCACAGGAGAGATGAAGGATCTTGCGGAGGAGACGTAATTTGTAGTTAGACAAATTGCTTTTATGCTTCGATTAGTCTAAATAGTCTGCAGATTGGATTACGGGGCGGGGATGTAAAGGAAGCTTAAAGGATGGGATGTCTAAAACCCATGGTTAGTTAAAGTGAAATGAGTGGGGAGGTATGACAGGTGACTCAAATGCAAGCGACAATCCGACCTTAACTTGAGTGAAAAAGTTGGACACAACTGGGTGCACTGAAGTGTAATCCTTAGCCTTTGTTTGTTCAAGATCACGAAAACTGTCCCAAGATAAATAGAAACGGAAGTTTTTCGTTTGCGGTAAAAGCATTGCCAGTATCCATCGGGAAAGTTCATAAAATGGCAATGGAGTGTACAGGAAAAAAATGAGGAGATAACTTGCACAAGAAAAGCGAGAAACAGCTGGTGGAGCTTTGAATAGTACGGGATACGGCGAAGTTAAAGATCGCATTTTATTGTTGCTTTCGTTGGCGTGTCTTTACTTGGAGCAATGGAGAAGGGTGTGGTCTATAGTGCCTTAAATTGGCCAGGTGCATAATTATTATCGATGTGATGATGCGCACCTCCTCCTTCCGCCACTGCCTTATCCGAAATTCAGATCGGAAAGGTGGGACATGCGGTAGCGATCAAAAGACGTGCGCACATTTCCTGCAAGCTGCCCCAGTGCGTCAAAACACCACAGGCTTTGCGGATTCAAGTAGATGGAAGCATAAAGACGAAGTCAGACAAAGAACAATCGGGGGTGGAAAGTATTTCCTTTTGATTGAATCTAAGTCAACAATCCTAAAAGTTGCTGAATGATTTGTCCTAAAATTAATTCTGACCCTCAGTTCTGTGGATCCCGACTCTCTACAAAACACAAACAGAATAAGAATTAATTCAATGCCTCGGCGGTTTTGGTATGCCAGGACATTGAAGCCCTGGACAAAATCTGCACCGTTTACATGTCTTTGTCTCGTTTTCTTTACGGCATGCTTCGGTTCAACCATCGTGAACGATGAGGTCTATCATGTTCCCAACAACTAGGTGCACACAGGACGGTGACTTGCGTGTGAATTAATTCAAAGTAATAGCAGACTTGCACTGCATCTGCCGCACACGGTCCTCTTTCACTCTCCTGAACCCGGTTGTAGGCTTGAGTCAGCACAACTGGAGGCGGCATTGGGCGCAGTGGCTGAGGATGGCAAACAGCCCGCCTGTATGTTATACGTACAAACTGGCCAACCAGACATATCGGGTTTTCCACATAAACAAGAAGCGGTCGGCATTCCATCAAAGTTACAGTGCTATTGAGGCTACATCAAGGAGTAATTGCAATCATTCTATCCATCGGGTAGAGAACTTAGATAACTTGTCAGTTAACATCCTTCCAAGTCACAACTCTAAACGCGCCAGACTTTTTATCTATAGGAGCGCGCTGAAGTTTCATGGCAATTGAGATCTCGAAGTTGACTTCGCTCATATCTCCCTTCAAACACCAATCAGCTGCGCAAGCTCGTAGCCAGCTGTTGTTAGAAGAGGATACAGGGCTGGCAGAAATCAAATCATCCTTTATCGCGTGTCACATACGACCCCGGTTTCTGCACAATGCGACAAGCTTTACGAAAACAATGGAGAAGCTCAGTTCTCCCGTTTGTAAGTGCAATAAAGACATGAATAAGGAATCATTGATCCTTACTGCCAGTTCTCAAACCAGCCATCCCAAATATACACTTTACGCAACATGCGAACTGACTTATCTCGTTCGTAGACTCTTACTACACCTCAGCGAGGCTTCCTTCTAAAGAAAGTGCGTTAATGAATTTATCCCAAGGGAATGATTGTTCTATTGCAGCAACGATTTACCTTTCAAAACTAAAAGTGTTTAATATTCCTTTATAGCTTGTCACATTCCGAAACAGTAAAATAGTTAGTTTCTCTAAGCTGGTTACAACTAAACAGTAAATTAACTCGCACTATCAATTATTTATTAGCCTATCAATCAAACAACTTTATTATGCTTCAGGGTGCAAGTTGTGCACCACGTGACGACCTGGTAGCCAAACATAGTAAAGACATGATGTTTGGCGAGTTTGCTAAAAATTGTCCTTCAGTTAAGGTCTTCAAGACGGACTCAGACTAACTTAAATCTTTTGCTGGACTCAGGTGGCTCAAGGAACAACTACTGCAATACAATGGAATCAGATAGCCTCTTTAAAGAAAGCCTGACATATCTGGCGTTTTAGTGTTATTTTATAATTTCGCCTTTTGTAGCCCTCGTATTAATAAGGGACGATAAAATATTTAAATTATTGCTCCCTTTCCAGTCCCTTATCCAGCCCATTGATAATAAACGCATTATTCATATCATTCGTTTCCCGGAGAAAAATTTACATAAATGCTAAGTATGCATGGATTCCTGCACAATCCAAAGAAACCGTTGTGATTCAAGGTCCACTAATATTGTCTTAAGCTTATGTTCAGAATTACTGCCTCAACGTCCCTGTTGGGTGCTAGGGGACTGGTCACGCTCTAGTAAGATGCACACTAGCTTCAATGGTAACCTAACAACCATCACTTTTGTAAGTAAAATCGCGGAACAATTCTTACAAATTTTGTAGGCATTTTAATCGAAGTCCGAATTCGGAAATAATGGAAGTGAGAACCGCTTATCGTGTTCGGTACGACAAAAGGTTAAATGCCGCTCGTGATTTGTCGGTTTGGGAGTATGAGCTCCTTTTCTGCAAAGTTAAACTGCACAAGCTCACATAAAAAACAGATATGAAATTATAGTTAGTAAAAGAACGCTGACATTACTAAACACAGACGACGGTAATCGAGATTCGCCAACAGCGGGGTAAATTTAGTGTGCATAAAAGCACCCGGAAAACGGGACAACCAAGTAGGCGTCAACGAAGCCCAGCTAGAGCATCCATTTTCGAAATCCACGTGCATATCACCCTGCAACTAAGGCGTGGCTGTGAGCAAGAATGACATAAGTAGACGCCAGTCGACAGGTAGTCGTATACGGTGCTGACTCGAGACAGTATAACAATTCATATAAACCGAAATTACCGACTCTTGAAGATTACAGTAAGAATTGGCCGTTGAGTACCAATTAAAATGAAAAATAGCAGAAGAGGAGAAAAACCAATAGCAGCTTATAAAAATCAATAGCTCGTGAGTTAAATAAAATGCTTAAATAACTTACAAAGCGCAAATTTGACCCGTTGGGCGGCTGGCAACGACCAGGGGCAGGGGACGCTGGAGCCGACCGAACAGCAGGCGACTGATGTTGGGTGGGTGTAGGACCAGGACTGCTCAAACTGCTTGACACTCGGCGGGTAGAAGCGTCTTGTAAATTAGTTATGTTGCCGTAATTAAGACCGAATTGGTGTTGGGGGACTGCGTATCCCGAATAAGGTCGAGAGACCTGTTGTGTACACATCTGTGAGCGCATGTTTGGGCATCTACACCTCCTCAAACTCCTGGCAAATGCTAGTAAAAAATGAAATAGACAGCACTCGACAGCGAGAATAGGGATAATAAGGTTCCAAGTACCTGTTTATAGTATCTATTTTATACGCAGCACCGGTATGAGTACACAAAAAAATTGACTTCAAAGAACAAATAACTATAATATCCTGGGCTTAACAGTGATTATATGGAAATGCACCGAGTATTATAATACTCGGTGCAGTTCCATATAATCACTGTTCACGTTCATAAATTCGAAAGACTGAATAATTATAATTATTCAGTCATTCGAATTTATCAACACGAACGAATAACACCACAAGCTTTTGGGGACATGATCCTAAAAAGACATCACATTAACATGCAGTAAAAGATATAAAATCAAGAACTGAAGTTCGAGTTCGTACCAAATAATGATCAATTGGAGAACACCACCAGCCCCCTGCAGCAGACACTTACAAACTCGCGCCACAGACCTAATGACCCATAAAAATACTGTTTGATTATGCATTCAAAAACTCCTTTCAAATATTCCTATAGAATTGGTTTATTCAGTTTCCACAAAAAAGTGAAGGCCTCGCTTTAGTTATATGCGCGACGCAGGTTACAGATGCTCTACGACTGCTTGCCGTAGCAGTATTAATCGGCTCTGTCCCATACGAAAGGGAAAAGTTTTAGCTTACGGATATGTGACCGAATGGTCAAAGAATACAGAAGAGCTGGTGAGACAAGTTGCTTGATTTAAAAAGACTGTTTGACTAAATAAGAAATGCAGTATCCACACCAAGGGAATCACCACACTTACCAAAATCCAGCATAAAATTAAAAAGTTTGAGAAGGTTCCCACAGATCTAATCGAAACCTCAAAAATCTATAAAACAACTACAGCAACATTAACAGAGTACTGCTGCAAAAGGTCACGTAGAATCCAAAGTATGTCTACAGTTACCTCCGCAGATTTACAAGGAATATGCATCAAACTTCTAATGATTAAGACTGCGTGGGCGTCAAAAGTGCATGAATACAGTGACAAAAGCCGCGTATTTTCCTAGTTATACCGCTCAGTCTACACAAACGACGCAAGGTTGCTTCGTCCCTCACCGGATAACCTGGCAACTGCAAGCTTTAGCCACATACTATTCTAAGAATTTCTGATCAAATGGGAATCAAAGGAACTAAAAGAGTCAACAACTTCAGGATCAGATGAGCTTCCACCCAAAGCTTCTGAAAGAATTTGCCAATTAAATTTCCGCATCTCTGTCAGTGCTCTTTCAAAAATGAATTAACTCCGGAACACATCCTTTCGATTGGAAGCTGGCACATATTACTCCCTTGTATAAAAGTTGGTAGCCGGAGTTCAGGGACAAATTACTGACCCCGAAGCTTTAGATGTATCCTTGGTAAGGTTATTGAAAAGATCACCAAGAGCGAACTGACGAAATTCCTAGAGATTCATTATTTGTTATCAAAATGCCAACATGGACCCAAGCACTTGAAGATAGGCACGCGGTTCACATGGCCTTCATTGACTTTTTAAAGTCCTTTTACACTGTGCCGCACCCGAGACTGTTGTATAATCTAGAAAGAAATGGACTCAGAGGTTACCTCCTCAAGTGGATCAAAAACATCTTTGTTGATAGGCGCCAGGTTGTGTGCATCATCGAAGGGAGGTGAAGTCCTGATGCGGTCGAAATTTGGGTTCCTCAGGGTTCAGTACGAGGGCCAAAACTGTTCCTTATATACGTGGACGACTATGTCAGAGATCTTAACTGAGACACAGCAAGGTTTGCTGACGATATGAAAATCTGAATGTGATCCACAACCCTACCAGCACCAGCCCCGCCTGGCCCCCTCTGGCCCAGGGAGCCAGGCGAGGCTGTGAGGGGGCCAGGCGGGGCAAAGTCGATGGTTTAGCCCCCTCTGGCCACCTTGCTAGAAAAATTTGCGCAGCGGGACCCCCACGATTTTCTCGCATTAGCAGCCCCTTTTCCTTTATACCGAACGCCCACCGCCCATAGCCTTCCCTATCCTAATCGACCACTTCTTATATACCCATAATTATTGTTCTATTAACGGCCCAATTTTATACAATTAATATGGCTTACGTTTGGATCCATTCAAGCCATTACTGCCGACGAATATAAACTACAGATCAAGCTAACTCGGTTGGAAGAGTGGTCGAATCATTGGCTTTCGTGGTTTAACTTCGATATGTGTACAATAATTCGCTTAGGCAACCCAGCTAGATCTGTCGATAGTAGAAGCTACTTCCTGAACGGTGAAGCCTTGCAAGACGTGGAAACCGAAAAGGATCTTAGTTTGCTGATGTACACCAGCTTAAATCCATCATTTTACTGCTCGAAACTGGCGAAGGGCGCAATGGCTGTTTTGCATGCCATCAGACGAGCCTTTTTGGATTTCGAGGAAGAACACTTCGCTTAAATTTTTGGAACATTTGTTAGGCCGCATTTGGAATATGCTGTACAAGCCTGGAGACCCTTAACAGTTCAAGATCAGAATTCTCTCAAAAGAGTACAAAGAAGAGCTATCAACATTGTTTGTAGTCAATGCTCCTTGCTATATCTAACCGGCCTAACGAATCTTAATCTGTTCCTTTTGATTTAATATTGTATATTTTAAGGGTTAGTGGCATAGTCTTTGTTGACCCTATTTATGTCCAATCAAAATTATAAATTAGAGTATATACAATCAAACAGTCAAACATTTTACATCAAACGGGTACAATGTTTTACTGCATTTTATCTTGTCTGTTTATACTCTCATTTATAATTTTAATTGTTCAAAAAAAGTCAACAAGGGCTTTGTCTGTAACCCTCAAATATGCAATATTTTTGTCATAGGCAAATAAGCGGGATCTCCTGCAGACATTCCGCATTGTGAAGAGATGGGATTTTTGCCTGGACTTCTCAGTCTCATTTGTATTTCCTGCCACAACCCATCTTCGAGGTCACCCACTGAAACTGCGCATCCAGCAGGCGAAACCGGAGGTGCGCAAGTTCTCCTTCTCTGTCAGAGATGTCAAGCTATGGAATACCCTCCCTGTAGTCGTTGTGATGTCACCATGGCTGGAAAGTTTTAAAAGGAACATTGATGGTTTTATATTCCGAAATGCGCCGGAGGCATGAGGAATTTAACTTAATCCTTGAGACTCATGCACTAATTGGCATACTTTATGATAATCTTGGATATTTTGTAACCCACATAGTTCCTCTGTATACCGAATGCCACCCAGGAATAGTCACCTCCACGCCTATCCCCCATGATGACAACCCGCCTACCCCATGATTGAAAGTATCACAGAAGCCCATATTGTTCATATTAAGCGGACTATTAACTATGTTTGTACATATATTATTTTGCCCGTTTTATAATACAAGTTGCATTCACATATGTGTTTACATATTATTTACAAAACGTTGGGAAACGGTTAATTGCGACTGCGGAGGCGAATACGCGAGCTAAATAGGTAGGAAAATGAGGGTTACGTAGTAGGTGGACGCAGTAAAGTAATTAGATTGGGCGAGCCATATGTATTCGTTTTCTAGTGGTGGGGGATTGAGCAGGAAGTATCCGAACCTTTTTTTCACCTATTTCGACAAATGTCGACATGTCGATATTAGTAATATATAGACAATGAGGCCAAAGTCGATATACAGTCGATATACGTATCTCGACATGTCGATATCCGAGCGATATACGACTGATATCGCCTGCTATTAGGGCACTTCATTTCACATCACAAATAGGGTACTCAAACGCCCATGTCTATTTCCCTTAATATGTTGAATTGAATTGAAAAAAATAACACAAGAACCAGTGAACACATGCAAGCATGTGTAGAAAAGAACCGAAACACACTCCGCAATCATTCCTTGAGTGAAAATCCATAATAACGAAAACAACTGAGTGGATGATCACCTTGACATGCACACAGCAGAAGAAAAAACATTCAGGCAAATTTGAGAGGTAATATGAAATTCAAACATAAATGTCCATCTCTATGGTTAAAATGAAAAAATTACAATTTATTTAAATAAATAAATTGTTTATTTTAAGGCTCAGAGAGCCCCATCATTACAAACCTAGTATCGCGGTATAAAAAAATACAAAGTGGATAATTGCTGCACTATGTGAGCAGCCATATTAACAGCAGAAACGAATAATATGGTGGGCATTTCCCATTCAGAACAATTTGCCATTTTTAAAACAATAGTCAACAATCTTTGACACATACGGTGAACTAGAAAAGTAAGCAGTAAAAAACTCCTACGGTTAAATCGGAGGTGG
The DNA here is from genome assembly GCA_017591395.1 of Schistocephalus solidus. Classification (NCBI taxonomy): domain Eukaryota; kingdom Metazoa; phylum Platyhelminthes; class Cestoda; order Diphyllobothriidea; family Diphyllobothriidae; genus Schistocephalus; species Schistocephalus solidus. Next base: position 215,546 of record WEDG01002421.1, on the reverse strand, counting down.
AGATCGGCGAGATGCCAATTTACTAAAAAATCTTGGAGAAAAAAACTGCTTCAATAAAAAATTAATATCTAGGTGCAATGGGATAGTATTGTGATGTTGCTGACAACGTTTGAGTGTTCGAAACGCTCCTTGTCGGGTGAGAGATAATATAGCAGTCAGAGCTACTGTTTATAGCCACCAGTGGGGGTAAGAGAGGAGGAAACTCATCGTGGACACGAGGGTCAAAACGAAGAGGTGACAGTGGAGGTCACGAGGTCATCAACAAGATGCGACCTTGCTGACTGCATAGTCCACAAATCAAATAGGCGAAACCATCAGAACCCGTCTCGATCATCAACAGAACCTGGAAACCATCGTTGGGTTTGCAAAATTGGAGGAAATTAACAAGGTTGTCAAGAGTTGGCGATGCCAGCTTAAAAAAGGGGGACGAAAAAGTGAATGCAAATATTGACTCTTCAGAGGATGATGGAAATGTTTTTCAAAGACCAATATAACATCAAGGGAGCTGCCTCAAATACAAGGAGGGCCCTTTTCAAAATCCAAAAGCTGCGAGTTTGGGAAGGAAACAGAAAATAAGGACTTTATATTTTCCGAAGTTAAATGTTTGCATAATTTGGTTTGAAAATAGCTAATGTAGACGACAACTTAATTTCCAGTGGAAGTTTATTCCAGATGAAATCATATTTGTAGGCAAAAAAACTGGGAATGGTTAGTTGTGAGCTAAGGGGTGTTAAAAATTATCATGGAGGAATTACGACTGGCATAGGGTTGATCAACCAGAGTGGGAGCGTTAATTCGTGGGAGATTTGGGCTAGAGTTAACGCTAAACAGAAAGCAGTGACCGGCTTCGAGTCTTCTAACCCAGAAAATTTAATCATTGCTAACTGGCATCTATCCGTTTAAGAGATACTGGATCCACGAAGAGAAAATAAACTTCGAGTAAAAACCCTCGGAACTTTTTCAATCTTACTGCGGTCAGAAGCGTTCATCAGTCCAAAAAGGGGACAGCAGAATTCTAGGATAGGAAGAACAAACATGCGGTACAGGTTTAAATTTATTTCAGGAAGGAAGAAATTATGTGATATAAAACCACATATCAGTTCAGCCTTTGCAAAAATTCGATCTGCATGGGGTGGGGTTGCCCAACGGATCTCCAAAGCCATTCAAACCTTCGGCAGGCTGCAGAACTCCGTGTGGAATCTCGACGGTATTCACCGGAACACCAAAACGGAAGATGTACAAGGCCATCGTTTTGACGTCACTCCTTTACGGATTGGAGACCTGGACCGTCTACACGAACCAAGCCAGGAAGATGAATCACTTCCATCTCAGGTGCCTCCGCAGAATACTGAAGCTGAGATGGCAAGAAGGGATCCCGGAAAAGGAAGTCCTTGAGTGGACCGGAATCCTTAGCATCCATGCAATGCTGCGACAAGTGCAACTGCGATGTAACGGCCACCTGATAAGAATGGACGACGAGTGTCTACCCAAACGACTTTTTACACAGATGTCGCTACGGATGCTCGCCGACGGGGAGGTCAAAAACGACGCTACATGGACACTTTGAAGAAATCAGTGAAGAAACTGCAAATCTACCCAGCGACCTGGGAGGACCTAACACAGAATAGACCAGAATGGAGAAGATCCGTGAAGACTGGTTCAGCAATCTATGAGGCCAACCGGATCGCCGCCACCAAGGCCAAAATAGCGGCACCAGCGCCCGGGACCAACATCGTCGATGCCCAGGCCCTGCCAACATGCCCGCCCTGTCAACGCATCTACCGCGCGCGAATCGGCCTGGTCGGACATATTCGGGCGCAATGCACCAACAATCGGACAATTCCAATTTCTACGCAAAAATCTGCCAGCCCTCCTTCAGACTCCCCAACCCTCAATCCTGGCATCAATTCCATTACTCTGACCAACATATAGACCACATCCCTCTACTCATCGCCTGTTACCCCACCACCACCTTGGCCTCTACTACCACTGCCACCACCATCAGCGATAGGGACTCTCTCCTAAACTTTCCTCAATGCGACTGCACATTCACCTCACGCATGGGCCATGGTCGGTCACTTGCGAATCCATTGTTACTGAGACTGGTAAACCAGTGCCTGGAGCACCAACACACAGCAGAGATCGTCGCCTCCACTGTCCTCGCGCATTCACTCATCGCATGGGCTTATTTGGTCACATGCGCAGGATAAGAGTAAGTGGGGCATCGGTAGATATGAGAACATCAAAATTGCAGTTAATGGAAATTGAACTCGATGAAAATTGGTTTGTGTTCATTTTGTTGTAACTTGACTCCATAGTCAGAATATGCGATAGGCGCATGGTTAGACACCGGAATGCCCCTCTCCAAAATTCATTTTAATTTTTCCGAGATAAAAGTGCATTCGAAAGTGTTGAATTTTGATCCGTTTAAATCTCCAGGACCAAACGTTATCCTAGATTTGTTATTACGACAGTCAACAAAGTACCACTTCATTCCTTTCACATGTTATAATAATAATAATAGTTGTATTTAATGCCGGTATACAGGCATTATCAGACGAAACATTCAGCGTGGATCAGGCTACCACTGAAAATAAAACTCCTGAAGATATTTAATTATTAGTTTTTTTTCGTATCTTTATGGTATTCAGGAGAAAAAATTCCTGCCTGTGTGATGATTGCAGTTCAGATCGGGAAAGAGATAACACAAGTTCACTTTGTTTAGGAACAGGATTCTCCTCCAGGCTAGAGCTCACGCATGGATGGTTGCTCGCTCTCTGCCGAAAGGAATCAACGGGTGCATGCTGCAGAGACAGTGCCATAGCCTTCAAGGTAAGACCTGGGATCGGGCTCAGATGCCAAGCAATCCATCGAACTGGAAAGCAGATTCTACCGTGCTGGCGCCCAGAATTCTTGAAAGCTGTTCTGAATGCAAAAAATTAATAATAGTTCTCGTAAACGAAGAATAATTTCGCGGGATTTTTATATTCTGGGGTAGTTTATTCCATATGGGTAAGGGGTTTACCGAAAATAACCGAAGATACTTAACTGTGAGAGGTAATGGAAGAAATAAAACGAAATTACGATGAATGCTGTGCCAAGGGTGGTCAAGCTGCCTCACAGCCATAAGGGGATTAAATGAACGACTATTCAAAAGTTTAAACAGTCAAAAGAGTCATTTCTGTACTCATCGAAACCATAAGGGATCAATGTTTATGAGTCCACAGCTTTCTTGATACGTCAGCTTACACTGCTCCGACGATAAAAATTCTTTTCGTAAAGAAGTGCTGGACCGTCTCTATTTTCTTCGCTCACCAGCGCGCAGAAGGCATAATACAAACGAGCAGTTTTCCAGGCCAGGCCTAACGTACATTTTATAAAGGTGGAGTCTGATACCAATATTTTTAAAGTTTAAAATGCTAGGAGTTTATAGTAAAAACGATATCCGTATTATCTGGTGAAATTGAAAGCTCAAAACACTATAGCATATTACTTCGAAAGTCTGAAAGTCTTCTGAACTAAGAAATATTTCAGTTTTCCAAAACGTATTACGTATTTGTGCACAACACATTTCCACTCGCTTTACAAATGTTTTATTTTGCTTACAAAATTAAGCTGTAGCTTGTTCTATGCGAACACCAGGAAACAGTTGGGGACAGAAAGCCCAAATTTTTAACTGTTCCACTTGGTAAATCCTTTCACTGAAAGTCTGGTAAGCCAATACCAATTCTGACGAAGCTGTGTTACCATCGATATGACACTTGCCTCCCGCTTACTATAAAATGGCTATACAATGTAGACAAGTCCTTATGCTACCTTTGCAGACCTGACAAAGGTCCGCAAAACCGTAAATCACAGTGGATTCTGGACAATTTTGCTGAAAGCCAGACATGTGGAGCGTTTAACATACATAGTACATTAAATACACGTCGGAATGATGGCTCACGTCATGAAACAGAGTTTTATACTCGTATTTACCCTCTTCAGCCAATGTTTTCCGCCTGGCTAATGAACGCTTACGGGCTGGAGAAGCCGAGGAACAACATTGCCTACTGGGTCGATGAATAGCAGCGGGGAATGCATGCAGGCACAAAGGTCTCCTAGAGCCTCGTTCGGGACTTACTTTTAGCGGCTGTCTGCTCACTCAATATAGCGACCGACAAGGTCGTGCACAGAAGAGTACAACTTATGGCCTCTGGAAGTGGTGATGTGTCAATTGGCCCCAGACACAGATCACAGAGAACACCGCACTGACTGCTTTTCACCATCACGATCATCACTCTCAGAACTCTTACGGCAGCAAATACTACTCCCTTCTCTCCAACCACTGGCGATAACACTTTAGAGGCCACAACAGCCATCAAAACCACATTATGACCTCTCACACCAGAAATGCCAAACTTCAGCCCAATCTGTCCATTTTATGATCCCACTGACGTGGTCAGTCATCTGCACATTCAGCGCACTGATCCCGTACTACAGAGCCAGGAGAACCACGATAGACTCCTGATCATCTCCTTAAATGCCCGCAAGGCCAACGTGCATTCACTCACCACGTGGGCCCACCCAAACACATGCGCCTTGACGCGAATGCGTGACTAACAACCGAAAACCAAATGACATCTCTATAAACCATCTCTCAAAACAGCACATTGCACGTGAACTAGTCCCACATCACCAACCACAGGCACGAATTCGGCACATCCTACGTATGTGGAAGGCATTTTATTTGCGTTCTACTTCGTGTGGCCTCTAGGGCAACGTCGAGTTAACTATAAACAACAATTCATCAATCACTCCGTTGTTTCTCAGTTAGAAGCCACTTTTGGCAGTTCTCTGCTAAGGCAAATCCAACAGTTAATTGGTCTTACTTCAGAATAATTCTATCATATAAAACCAGATCTGCATGCTTCCTCAAATGTTTCGTCATCTACGTTGCTCAAGGTACGGAAATAAACAGACTGGAATAAGGTGTCAGTGAACCATACGTCCGTCTTCGCACATCGGTCATGCAAGACTTGGCACTAAAAATAATCAGCAAACGGCTTTTGGACTTATGTAATGCAATTGTCCATGCACTGAATAGGATGCAGTACAGTGCTACACAGACATTTTATTACATTCAAAAAGACCGTAAACAGTCAAGTCCACTGTACGCTATTGAAAGCGACGCTGATTGATTTCATGAAAAAAAAACAATTCTTCAAAAACAATAATGTGTTTGTAGCATCAACAAGACAAATAACATTTGGGACCCAGTGTCGGAAAGATTTTTCCGTCATCAGTAAAAGGGAAATGGTATCAGAATTCAGACGTTTTGAATTCGATTTCCTTGGACATTCTGTTCCCAGTAAAGGTGGAGAACAACCAAATGAAGTTTTTGCGTATTTTTAACCTCAAAAACTTAATTTATACCGAAAAAAATTATGGTATATGAAGGCTCCCAGCAAACACCGAGCATTCCACAAATGTAATTTTATGCGAACTCTACAAAATGGATGAGGTGGAAAGGCGAACTAAATTGCTATAACTCCACTATTTCAAATGTCTTGCAACACCAACGGGTATACTCACAACTTCAGCGAAAGCGTCAGGCTGTCCAGACCAGGCCAAAGACCAATGACAGGCAAACCAAAAGTCTCTTTGACTCTTTCACACATTGACAAAAGTTCTTAGGTAGTTGCACTTACTGTGAGACCACTGAAGATCGATATTACCCATGAGATCTAGTCAGCGTAAGTTCCCCATGCACCAAGATGATACAAAAGTCAAGTCCAGCGGGTCTATTTTAGATTCTGTGAAGTAAAGGACATTATAGAAACTAGAAAATGATTGCAGATCGTCTTTAAAATCATTTTGGTGGTGAGAAGGGCTATAAGTAAATTTTTGGCAGCAGAATACTGCACAAACTCTTAACACGTTTGCCTTCCAAATAGCCAAAATTCTGTATTGGTACAGTGGCAGCATAACCAGGAAATAATCGAGTTCTTCACTTTGGCGTATTTTCCTAGTCGTAATGCAGTCACTCCTATATCGGAGGATTGAAGCCGAACACGTATGTAGTCGTGCAACAACCATGATCAGCGAATTTGTAGCCGTAATTTTTGTCACATCAACTAGTATCCATGCAGGCAAGGGTATGAACAAGCGAGAGCTTAGTGCGATTACTGTTGATGACTTCTAGTATTCAAAAGCTGTTCTCTGATGGGATTTGTGAAGAATTACGAAATTCCGCCACTGGTCCTAGCCTCCAGGGCTACTGCAGAGATGATTCCTGTTTCTGCCATCACACAGTAGAATGCATCCCCTATGAGGGAAATTGTACTGTTCTAAAACATCAGTATAATATAGTTATGTTTTCCGAGCTCGCCTTTTCTTTTACTTTGCAGAAGTTGATGTGCCACATGAAATATATGGAGCTTTACAAGCTATCCCAAATCAAATAAAAACTTGATATGGACATTTCGACTTTCTTACCATTAAATACATAAATGTGTTATCCTAAAGTAGTATTCATTCGAGTTGGAATAAAAAATGGAATCCTCTTAAAAAAACATTTTCAGACTCAATTACACTAACACGTTGTCGGCCTAAATGGAAATAAGAACGTGTGATTATGGCATCAAATCAGTTGGCTCAACTGGAAAGAGACCATTGTCACGTGAGAGGGGTGATCCCAGTGTCAGAGTGTGTTTCAGGGCTAGCGGGAAAGTGGAGATGCAACAGTCATGGCTCCCTGTGCTGGTGGGCGAGGTGGATGGTGGATCACTTGCACTGCTGGTGACTGGATTAATGGTCTTTTGCGTGGGATTAAAGTTTAGGCAAGAAAGTCGTGAACATAGACCCTCTTAATAGGCGTACAGGTAAACAGTACGGTCGATACTCCCCGCAGTGGGCGTCCTAGGCGTCCTCAAATATGACAAACATGCACACAGGAGCAATTTGTGCGTGGGATGTGATACGTCTATATGTTTCTCATTGAGGATAGGATCAGTTATTCGAGATAGTGCTGCACCTAGTGAGGGGGCAGGCTAGTGGTAAATGTGTAAACCAAAGCGACTTGACTGCCAGACGATTAATTGAGAAGGTACCTGAACACAAATTAGGGAGAAGAATTTCCATGACATTATACCTCCGTTTGGGGGTGGGATTTTGTGGCTTAACCTCGTGCCTGAGGAACATGCTTTTGATAAAAGCAATTGATACTTATAAGCAAATTCTTTCTTAATGAGATCGTCGCCGTTAAAATAACGGTAGGCCCGGTAAAACAGCGTTCGAGTGCAGTTTTTTGTGAGCCACTGGGTGGTTTCTTCCATAATTGAAAATGTCCTTTGGACGCTTGTTGCGAGGCTACCATCGCCCAGTTTTTGTATTCTCACATCAATAAACGGTTGGTTGTGCCCTTATGCCCCGTTAGTAGTAAAATGGATGGCTGGGATGACATCATTCAACCTCTGATGCGGCCGTTCTACTAAGAAATTCTATAATGCGACAAAGGGGCTGTCTATATAGCGAAGCCACATTTTGGGCCTGTGCATTTGAATAGCCTCTTCTTCTAGTTACTGTAACGAGAAGTTTTGATTTTGGCAAGACCATTGTGGATCCCTTCACCCGGTTGTAGTTCTTATTGTTGAATTGACAGTGTTTCCTATGGCAGTGTTTGAATATTTTTACAACATGCTGTGTTGAAATCTCGACAGAAGTGTTTCGCTAACTTTTGGCTACACCTTTAAATACCAAGTCACGTGGTATGGAAGAAAACAACGCATAAACGTCCAAAAACAGCAGGAATTAATCAATGCATACCTTAGGTTCTTTGATCCTGGTGAGGAATGCTTGAGAGTTATTAATGTCCATTCCGATCCACAAGTTAGCTGTTGGAAATGCCGGCGCAACCATTTACCTATATAATATGTACATAATCTAATAAGTAGTAATATAATTGTCAGTGGTGAATCCTCTTTATGCGCTTTTGGGAGACCATACGCGTATGCGATACGGTGATCCCTGAGGGTCATCAAATTAGAGTCATCCTGACTCAAGACTTTCGGCCGAGCGAGCTCAGCAACGTTTTGCTTGATGACAGCATCGTCGGGTCGTGCGCAAGGAGCACATAAGCCTCCTTGGCGCTGAAGATTGCATTCGCCTTGTTAATGTAGTCAATTTTGTCCATGATGACATTAGCGCCACCTTTTTCATTGGGAACAATAACAATAGTGTGATCGGATGTTCGTGATCATAATTCTGGCGATTCTTAAACCAGTTTGTTTTGTTGACATCACTTTTACAAGAGGATACCAGAGGTAAAGCTGTGTGTATCCACACTAAAGGAAGAATCCTCTTAAACTGGTTAAGCGAGACCTTAAATACATGGGCCTGATGATGAATTACCGGAACCATGTGTTTTATGAGTTAACTGTGCAATTCGGATTGTTATTTTTTTGTAAAGGAAAACAGTTGCTCATGGGAAGGTAAATATGTGTGGGACAGGACCGTTCTACAGGTAAAATGATATAAGAGTTTAAAACATTCCTCGTTAAGGGAGATGTCCTTAAAGGGATGAGGCTATTCGCTACACATGCGATCATAATATTTTTGGATAACAGCAGAATCAGCCGTCAAAATATGAGATGGGAGAAACCCACCCCAATCGTCCATAGTCCACTAAGAGTCCTTATCAACCGAAACAACCACCAGCAAGGTGGCGAAAACAAAGGAATCCTCCATGATTGTGAAAAGCTCTCTCAGAGTTTAAACGAGTGAAGAACGTTTAATGCCGTGAGGATAATCACTGAAGGGTTAGTAATAACCAGGGTTTTAGTAACCAGTTAAAAATAGTGGGTTGGAAAAATCTAAATGAGGGTTTCTATTTAACAAATAAAATGCGTCAAATCTATTCGTAAATCTCAGAAGGACCTTCTCCGAAAACCAGAAATAAAGTGATCGAGAATGAAATAGCATTAATGACTGTCTGCTTTCCAAAGAAGGGCGTCTACTTGATTTCCATTTGAATACTGATAATTTGAGCAATGACCTAGGTTATAGTGAAACATTATTCCAAAGGAAAGCATAGTTTGATGAAAAAAAATTGTGAGCGTTTTGACGTCGAGCAAAGAGATTGCGGAATAAGCATGGACGCATTCTACGTGACATAAGGCCACTCTAATGAAGAAGAACCAAAGGCCGGCTTCGAGTCTTCTAACCCAAAAGCTGAATTTTCACCAAACGACAATATGAGAAATACTGAATGCAGCAGGGGGGAAGAGGCTTCGATTAAAAGGTTGCTGAACAATTTTCATTTTGCTACGACACTAGGCGTCATTAGATCAAAGGAAAGACAGCAATTTTCGGGGACTGGAAAAAAATGCATCCGCTAAGGTCCTATTTCCAGCTCCGAAAGGAAACAAATCAGGTGCGATCAACGTACATATCTTCGCAGCCTTTACAGAAATTCAATCTGAATAAGGTGATAACGTAAGCTTTTTTTGCAAATAAGACTTTGTTCATTTATGGTGGAGCCTTCTGAGAGTGCGTTAGGTTGAATGGTTATGGGACGAGGATGTTTAGTAGTCCCAGCACGTGGACGAAGAAAACTCAATCGACCAAGCTGAACTCCATTTCCACAAAGCTAGTAGGTCGAAGTTAATTCTTTCAACACAAACAGTTGCGGTGTCCTCAGGATATGAATGAGCACACTTAAGGCAATCAGCATAAATGAATGTTTGCAATGTTATCATTTCTGCCGAAATATGGTTGATGTAAAGAAAGGAGAATAGTGGACTGTGAGTTGCATCTTTAAGTACACCACTTGTGATCTAGTGAGCCCTTGATTCGCATTTACCGCAAATGACCTTCTGAAAATGGTTCGCTAAGTACGACTCAATGAATTCGAGCAGAGGAGGATGCATGCCGAGGGCTTCCAAATGTATTAAAAGACGTGTATGTGGCCCCTCTTCGAAGGCTGTACTAAGATCAAAGTTGATAAATACCCCTGACTGCTGTTCCTTATGAAGAGAATAAATAAGTTAATGTTACTATTCTAAGTGCTCAGAGGGTACTTTCTAAAAGAAGAGAAGTGATAAGGTTAATAAAATCTAAATGATAAGGTGTGCAAGCTTCTTAGGTGAAAAGCATTACCGATAAGGGCTCAGAAGTTTATTAGATAGCCAGAAATCAAGAGTTTCATCGAAAGTATGCTTTTTCAGCCGTTTCGTTAGAGACGGAATTTTATGCAGACTTGAGAAGTGGAATGATAATTGCGATCTTACAGGCTTCCGGAAAAAATCCGCTCGAAATATTATCTGACAAAAGATGACTAAGTAACCTGCGAAGTTACTTGATAATGGAATTTGGAATACCATCCCCTCCCGAGCAGTGTGATGTTTATGAATCAGGTTTGAGACAGCATCGTTTTTATTGAGCATTCTTCCTGAAAGCATACAAAAAGAAGGACATAGTTGTGACTTAGTCAGAAGGTGTTTTGCAGAGTGCATTAAACAATTCTTTCTTGTCATGATCATCGATGAGGTAGATATTTTGTCATTTACCAGAAGGGGAGGACCAATGATGGATGATTTGAGTGATGGTTTTGTTATAAGTCAACGAAGTTGATTTAATTTGTACACTAAAACCAAAACTTAATTTCTCTTTCGCGGGCTCTGTTAAACAGATTCATTATCAAATTCTATTTTACTCAATATCAATACTTAGCAAATAATGCATTATACCAGGAATATGGGATAAAAAAGGATATTCCTATTCCCTCTGATCGGTAAAGCCTGTAGAGGCTTGGCTTTTTCAGCTCACGAATGATGCTGCATTTCATAATAAAAAGTAAATTTGAACATTTAATGTAGCAAACTGGAGCACAATGTATCTGCCACGTAGGTATGCTTAACAGCAGCGAAGGGGCGCACATTCATCCTGTCACACATTTGATCATGCACTTTAGGTTTAAGTATTAGAAAGCAAATGCAATCTACAATAAAGGTAAAGGAAAGCGCATTCGTAACCCATTAGCCACACAGAACATTAACCTATACCACTCACGAACCGCTCAAACTTAGAAGTCTTTATATTGCATGGGTTATTATGCCATACAGCCCCCTCTTACCGCGGGAAAGTTTTAGCTTGTATGTACTATAGGCGGATGCAGGGTAAAAGTCATGCTTACGCGTAACTCATTAAGTGATTGAGGGCGGTGAAGTTAAATGCTTATCCAACCATTTATGTATTGAAATAATGAACATATATAGGTATATTAACTGTACCTTGGCTCCATTCATATACTGGTATGGTCAAAATAGTCAAGGCACATCCTGCTTCCTACCTAGATACAAGTTCAGTCCAAATTTTGAGATTTTAATTAAAAAACTTCAATGGAATTTTGGAAAAAATAATCTAGATTAACATAAAAGACCTGGTAGTCGTATAAAATCACGTGAAAGAATAAATCATTGTTTCCCTGTATTCACCTTAAGGAAACACTTTCAAGTATTAAACTTTGAAACACCTTATGGTCACTTCATTTTATATTTATGAACTGATCTTAGTAAACCCATTAACCTCCATTCATCAAAGAGGCTTTTCGTTGGTTCTAATAACTGTTCTGTTTGGTGCAAACAATTTCCTTTATACTTTCGAATTTGGCTTAAAATTCAAAAATCAGAATTAATGAGAAACGGAGAAAAGGTAGACAGCTGTTCAAGTGAAATCATGAAGAGAGAATTTTTCTAAAGTTGCGGTACTGTGCCAACAATTCTACCGAGTACCTCGCATTTATCAAGTTATGGTGCCACGCTTGATCGTTACTGTCTCATCAGAAGGCGATAATAATTGAACAGTCTATTTAAACCATTTTTTATAGAGTCAAACATTTGCCAAAAATTGTAAGTAAAAACATGATTCCTCATAACCGACCTTTACCCAATCTATCTCATTTGGACATTTAACGTCCAAACATGTGGAATATTCTCTAGTGTCTAAATGGTTATATGAAGAATTCACCTCTGAAAAGATCTTCAAAATATGAGGCACCCATTATGATGAACACACTCCGAGTTTTTTGACTTGCGAGATTCGTATTTAACTTAGTTGTTTGAAATGTTTACATCAGGATAGCACAGCTTCCAACATGTAGAATATGTATAATTTAATGAGTCCGTATAGTCAACTGGTCAAATTTCATTCAAACGTTCACTCACGTGCTAATATGTTGAAAGACAGGTTTTTGCAGAACAGGTCTAAAAAATGAACCTTGACGAGTCCATATATTTTGAGTGAAATCGCTTGAAAGCTGGGAATTTGAAAGACATTACATAGGATCATTTAGAGATGAAAATATGGATGCCTATTTAGTTTATTTTATTGAAGGCGTTTGGCTTTGCAAGGGATTAAAAATACTTTCAAAGCTTGGGAGAAAAACCTGTTACCCATAAAAACGCATACCACAAACATACCGACAGTTCGACCGTCGAAGTCCGACGATGACCACCGTATGCTCCATGGGAGAAGTGGAGCAGCGACGGTGACTTGCGCGTGATTTAGTTTAAAGTGATAATAGACTTGTGCTGCATCTACCGCACTCTCTCCTCCTCCCCCACCTGAGCCCGGTGTCAAGACAGAGTCAAGAAGACCGGAGGCGGGATAGGACGCAGGTGGCTGGCGCGGCCGGGTCCCCTAAGTCCTAGCCACCCCTAGGCGTGCCACCACACCTCCATGTTCGGCATTTGTTATGGGAGTGCAACCAGAACAACGCCTGCCGTGCCCTAATGTGGCCCCCGTGTTGGTCCAACGCATCTACCACGTGGCCCGTTTAGGGGGCAAGACAGACATACCAGTGTGTGTAAATTTACGACCTTCCAGATAAGTGCAGTCTTTATCCAAGTGAATTTTAAAAATCGTTTTTAAACATCGGAGGAAGGGATCGAGCTAAACAAAGGAACAATTCAATTGTATAAGAGCGAAATAATAGATGACTATGACAAGAAACATTAGTTTCATGAACTGGTGATCGACCCTGTTCACGTGAGGAAAGTTGAGTAAATTTAATGATAACTTTTACTCCTTACTCAACGTAAACCGAAATTAGGACTTAAAGTTGACAGTGACTCACAGGACCGGGCTCGAAACTTCGAAGACGATATTACTGTGTAATAAGTTATCACAGTATGAGGACGGTAGCATTGTTCAGTGATGGTCGTTCCAGTGCTTAATTAACAGTATTTATGGAGGGCTTGCATTTTTTTGAAAAAATCACCCCAAGTTAGCTTGATAAGTTAAACAATTAAAACTCATCCCTCCTATTTTATTTAAAGTTATTTGCATTGAATTTTTTGGATTTGTTGTGGTTGATGGCTCCGTAACACAGGAAATATGAGCAAAAATATTGCTAGTAAAGTTACACGCTAAATTTGGAGAAAGGTCTGAAGCAGAACATTCTTTTATCTGAAAGTTTTTGATAGATGATGCCCGTTTCCGCAAAAAATACTAAACCCGCCTCCAATATGATTCAGTTGGAAGAACGGTATCGTATTGTATGTTTCATTCTTAGTACTCTGACTCCAGCTAATTCATTTACGGTTTTAAATTCCTAAAACATATACGGTTAAGTTTCGAGGGTATTATAAACCATTCAGTCTAATCCCGCTCAGCTACTACAAAATCAGCTGAAATTTTGAGATCTGCAAAAGCATCACAGAACGTTTGTCACATTGGGCTCCCTGAAATGTTTTCGCAGCTCGGTTATAAAAGCTCGGTTTTTTAGCGAAAACAGAACAACTCGGTTATACTTCAAACATGGTAACTTTTCAGTCGATGCACACTGCAAGTAATGTTCACCGTTCGATTTAATTCACCGCAAAATTAATCCTCGCCTTCCTCCACACTACAGCTGCATGGTCAAGAGCATTATTTCCGTGAGCTGAACTAGGAAGGATTATTAATTAGGAGGTAAATGATCAACATTCGATGCCTGAATAAGCCAGTGGAGAAGTAGATAAGAAGCCGAAAACCAAAAGACCAAAGAAGGTGTTACCTAAACCTCACTACACTAGTTCTCTCTTTAATCAAACGGGTGCAAAATACCCGACAGCTGACGAATAGGAGGGCATCCTCGTCTACGACAGTGCCTTTCCTAGACGTAAGAGTGTCAACTAAGGATAGGTTAAACGCAGCCCTGAATTCATGGTTCAAAGGGGGAAATGGTTGCTATTTCAGAAGGTACCGAAAATGAATTGGCGCAAACACAAATATCGAAACATTCCTTAACTTTGTCCCGCTTACTGCCAAGTTGCTAAATAACGCTTAATTGTTACCAAAAGCCCCTTTTGTTTATGCACTCAGAGGGATTTCACATAAACGTTACTTTATTTTTAAAAAATCATTCGAGTCTCCTAAATAATATCCTTATCTATACCATTACGCACGGACAGGGTCAAATGTGCTAACAACGTATTAACTAGTTCACATTTTCATAACAGCAGGAAATAAAGTTTATTTTGGCAATTATAAGTGTCTTCTTCGCAAATTATTTTTAACAAGTGAGCCTACACTTATTGTAAACACCTTCGTGTTTTTACTTTTGACGTCTTCAAGAAGCATCATACTATAATCCGAAATTCATGCATGGGCGAGAATGTACTCTACTGTGAGGGCGATTTCCTAACTTAAGAGGGAACCTCCATCAATAGCCTGAGGGGTGCAGCTAAGTCCTTGTATCTGGATATGGTCACCTGACAATTTTTTATGATTTTAGAAGTAGTTGTTGCTCTGAAATTTGTAATATGTCAAACGAATAGGTAGTTGAATACACGACGGCTTTTTGTTTTTATGTCACATCACTTTAATATAAAGCTTTTATTTTAGATCATGATTTCAAAACCCCACTATAAATTTGTGGAAATCAAATGCTTTTACTTTGGGCACTTCATCGGTGGCTGAAATGGGTTTGACCCATGACACTAGGCACCAAACTATATTGATGCAAATAAATAAAAGTCAAAACCCGAGCCAACTTACCGAACTTACAATAAGGAAGAGTCTGGAAATAGCCATTTCAGTTTTTAACGCCTTCCTTGACTAAACCTTTCATCTAAATAATCTTTAGATTTCTATTTCAATGCCTTTACAGTATCACGTTACCCGCGTGTTATCTATTGCAGTCTGGAGTGTGAGAATGAAGATTACCTGTTCCTTGAACTCTAGAGCATCATAGCAGGATTTGTGATAACTCGTGCCTATGCTCTCCCACAGATCTTCCTTGATGAATACACATACTAAATCTATGTAGGGTACTCAGTGATTTGGAAATGAAAATATAAAATGACCATTTCCAAGGCTAACTCCGGAAGTAAAAAAGACAACCATAGTGAAAATAAGGATTGAAATCTGCGGGCAACCATAGTATCTCCAGAGTAAGCTGCTCCATCTTTAGCTTGCATTGTGCCTTAGCAGTTAAACCTGCGTTCACAAGAGCACAACAGGTCAGCCGTTGACACTCCCAAAGGTTTCTATCCTTCCGTAACAAGGCGCGAATGTATAAGTAAGTGCTGACCTACCGTCACCGTCTCGAAAATGTTATGTGCTGCTATGGCCTCTGTTAAGGCCTCTGCATTGGTCCATACTTGTCGAAATGTACTCGAATTCTTGCCAGTATACCTGAACCGCAGTCGACCCCGAAAATTCGCTTCCTGGGTATTTAGACCTCAAATTGTGAGGTGTCATTTCCCCAAAGGCTAGATTTTAATATCTGAGGATTCTTACCGTCTTCATTCGCCTGAACAAAAGAAAGGATCTTTAAAATATTTGATTTATTTTCTTGGTGAACATAAGATTTTAAAGGAAGGCAAGAAAACCGCGATCCAAGGCAGCTTGCGATGTGTTACATTGTTTCAACCAAACCTATAAAAAATTTTAAAAAAGGAATTGGATTCCTGAGGAAACACATAAAGGCAATGATCTCTACAAGGGCATATTCAAAGTCAGATTTAAGCGAATTTTAAGGCAATTTTTGAGAAAATGTTCTGTATTTTTCAAGAATCTGAATTGTTTAAGTTAGTTTATAAGCGCTCACTACTTTACGCTAATTTTCGTACAAATAGTTTGCAAACTTTGGCGTAAACTAAAGGGTAACTCTGCTATAATATGACATTCAACATTATTTGGTTGATCAATGAAAGATCTCAAAGCATGATAACATGATGCAAAACTGTTTCAGCATCAAAGTAAGGCATTTTCTACGTCTCTGAAAAGGAAATATGAGTTCTTTAGTGTTAAACTTCTGATAAACATGAACCTTAATTTCAGTTTAGATCTTGTCTGAGAAGTTTTTTTGTATGGCAACCATTCCGGTCAATGACCTAAAGCAGATAGTATGTATTTGGTGTAATATTACCTCCGCTTATAAAAATTTAATTGCTTCTTTGTTAGCAGGCGTCAAGGCCTTATTCTGAATAATTTATAGAGCACTGAAACTGTCTTATAAGTGGCCTTTTAGAAACGTTTACATAAATAAATATGTCTGATAACACCCTTTACGGCTTGCAAGTTATTCAATTAAAACTAAATTAGCAACCACAAAGTAGTCATGGAGCCGTTAAAAAAACGAAAAAAAAAACAATTTTTTTCTGAACATTTAAAAACTTATACTGTCTTTAGAGAGGTAATTGATCCAACGTTTTAATAAAAAAATTCAAAAAAAACTAAAGTTCGCAGTTAGTTTGATGAATAGTGTACCGATCCTTCCAATCCCAAAAATACGCAGTCTGTTTAAACCGAAACTCATCACCCTCTTTTGGGTGCGTATTCAAACTGATGTTTTTTTCCAAGATGTCAGCAGGTTTCTAACTTGTGCTTTCTTTCGAGAAATGTAAACATTGTATGAAATGTTTTACTAATAGTCGGCTTGAACTTTTTACTATAAATGACAATTAATAATAGAAATCCTGCTACCAAAAATTAGTGGTACAAGTAATTGCAGTTAAGTTATTAGATAAGACAGTTTAAAATGTATTAAAATTCTGCATGAGTCTTCAGTCCGGGAGTCACGCTGAAAGTATTGGACTGCAGACGGAAATCAGTGTAGGAGATGAACAAATTGAAAGAATAGAAATCCAGTAGGAAAAATAATTTGAAGTGGTGGAACGTTAATTTTTGCTCATAAGTATCTGAAAATTGACACGGTTGGTGAGTTCTTACAACTCGAAAATCAAACTAAGGTGGGGTATGAGAATAAGAGAACGCTTTCAGTCTGTGGATATATCCCCAGCAGGCATTTTTGGCTGTTGATTGCTTTTCCCTCCCTTTGAAAATTTACCTCAGCAAAATTATTTGCTGCATTTCGCTCATTTAGAGTAAATTTTCAGACAAAAAAATACATTTAGCTGTCAAGGGTCTTTTTTCGTCTTATTAGGTCAGGGAAGGAATAAGAAAAACTTACTCATTTTAAATTAGCAGAGTATTTGTAAGGCAACACACAGAGCTAATATCGTGTATTCTGACAAAAATCGTGATATGTGGATACATA
The DNA here is from genome assembly GCA_017591395.1 of Schistocephalus solidus. Lineage (NCBI taxonomy): Eukaryota > Metazoa > Platyhelminthes > Cestoda > Diphyllobothriidea > Diphyllobothriidae > Schistocephalus > Schistocephalus solidus. The sequence goes on along the minus strand of WEDG01002421.1, from coordinate 198,022 downwards.
TCTCCTTAACTTGAGCAGATAAACCTTTGATATTGAGCTCCTACTTTCCAACATGAATTAGGAATGCCGTCTTATTAACTAAGCTATAATTTCGCAGTTTTAATTTGTTCTAAATCAAAGGATCAATTTACCAGTATGCATTTGAAAAATGTTTTTCCTATTTTGCATAGTGTCAAAAAAAATATTCCGGACTGTTACACCTCTACTTTCTCGAAATTACAGGCGGCATATATAAAAATCAAAGTGGCCTCAGTGCAATTGGCCTTATTAAAATTGTGAAAACGTTCACAATTAAACTGACCAGAAGTGCTCACCTTGGACGGCCGATTAGGGCAAAGTATTCGTTAACTTTCCTGAGGTAATTTCGGATGTCGGAAGGATTTTCGAAACCTCGGAGGCGTTGGGGAAAAGGTGTATGCTCCTCATCAGCCCGTTTTACTTCCTTGGCTTCGGAAACTCTCCCTTCTAATCCTTCTTCTAAAGAGTTTGACGAGCAGAGCGTTAGTGGGTCTGCAGAGGCTTGGCTTGGCCGTTGACAGGACAAACACTACGTAGAGTAGCAATTGTACTTTGGTCATTCTGATGGCTAAAAGTTTCCTGTAAGTTAGCAAGTTTGAAGACGTTTTCTCACACTTAAAGTTTGCACTTTGCAAAATGTTCAACCTAGAAAATAAACAGTACAAAGTCAGCTTCCGTACAACCAAGATATATACGTTGAGTTACTGTACGGTCATTCACCCCTTATTGGTAAATAAATTGCGTTTTGTAGAAACGGAGGTACTTTATCCTTAACGTAGGGGCATTTTTAATGTCCAATGCTTAAACTCCTTTCCCAGTCAGAAGAAAGTATATTTAAAAAATTTATACACGTTTTTCTTCGAAAATGGCAGAGTATGTGCATTAGTTATACGAATACTGTAATAGTCAAGTAGAAACTGAAAACATCTTTTAAAAAATGGACTCTGCCGAAGTAAAAGTGATCTAAAAACGGGCAAGAATAAAAATTATTCGAAAACCAGGTTTTTTGACCGTTTAAAATGTTTGGATTGTTCGAACTGTGTGAAAAAATAAGGTAGCTGAACGCTACTGGGAAAGCTATATTTTGTGTGGTGTCTCCTAGCTTTGGTAAATTCAATAACTCCAACTGGAATACTTACCACAATAATTTTAAACTTACAAATTCAGGTGTAATGATCTCATTACTCCTGGAACGGGAGGTTATATTCATTGTGCTTTCTAGCACGGACCAATCAAAAGCGTCAGGGGAACATGGTATCAGTAATTGTAATAGTATGGCCCTACAAATGGCGGGCTGATGAATGTGCGCGTTAAAAGACTGGCTATATATACAGTTGCATGCTGGTTATGGTCTTTTTTGTACCATTTGTGATAGCTCCCTACCAAATACATAAGAAAGTATACATTATTCATGGTATATATTTTAAAGAATGAAAATAAAAAGCAGATATTTCACAGACATTTTAAAAATTGATAATGCCTGAAAAGTTAGAAATGACAATCAAAATAAATGAAAAATTATTAGATCAAGAAAATTTGTATTTTTAATTCTATTAAGCAAACTCATCGTCCACTAAAATAACGTCCACCATGTTAAAACCAGCAACAAACTCAGTTTGCCGGGCCATTTTCTGTACAAAATAAAATCTAACTGGAATTTGTCAAAATTTATTGTTTCTTCTTATAATGTATTCCTTAAGTAGGCTGCTCCTGTCTTTCTACAACCAAATCTGTATTTTACGTAAAGATTTTAGTGAAAATATTAATCAATCTTGACAGTCAATTTTACTTGATATAGGTCTGTCACAAATATGGGATGCGGCATAATCAGTTCTGAATGCACAGATACTTCTTTTATTAGGCTGACAATGGAAAAAAGCAAAACATGTGGAATATAACTTTCAACAACTCGAGCAAAACTGGCAAAATAGTTTTAGTGCGTAACCGAAAGAAGTGACAATTTTGGTAATTCCACTGCTGCTCAAGCAATTGCCATGCTTGTATTCCAAAATTCGTGGGTGATGGAAAAGTAGTTAACCCACGCACAGTTTCATATAAGGAGAAAAGGTGATCTTGAAATCCATGGTCACAGTTTCCTGCGGTTTCAAAAGTAAGCAAGTTTCTATCGTCGGAGGAAGCTGTGGTACCACGTCAGACAGTATTTATAGATCGTGACAACTGGGTTGAAACAGGTTTACCTATGCATTTAAAGTGGCCGGCAGGATGAGACGGGACGAGCGAGCTCCTCAGTTATCATGCTACCTGATGAAGGGTGGGCGGTGTTTTGACTATGTTGGTCATGGTCTGCTTGCGCACAGGGCCTCTGACGGACGGGGAAGAGGGTGACGGACAGCGTCTGCTTCAAAACTGGGCCATATTCGTCTTCCTGTTTCTCCTATGTAGTTAATTTTGTAGGAATTACAGTAAACCCGATAGATGATGTTTGGCGTTTCACCTCGTAGCAGGGAGCCCTAACTTCCATGAGCAGATGAACGATTATTATCTCCTGCTGGTGAGCGATGCCCGTCTCCAGCGGATCAAATTATTTTACTCTACCTCGATGTAGTGTATACATATGTCTGGAGAGCTGAGCTCATATCCGAAGAGTGGGACTCAGTCATCCTTCTGTTCGTCTTTGGGGCGAAATGTATATGATATTTTTGCGTGAATCATATCAAAGGATAGCTAAGGCCCTTGGATATGTCTATTTGTTCATTTGACCCACTTTTGGAAAACTGAGCGGCCTCAGTGGGATACGGACCCTGGTAGCAAGGGGAAGGCTTTAGTGCAGCCAAAGCTCTAGCCAACTGAGCTGCGAGGCTCCACCGGGAGCCATGAATCGTATCGAAAGGAATGCTAAGACCTTTGGCAAAGTCGATTTATGATCCGCTGATGATAAGGAAAAAAATTAACATCTTTTTTTTGATCAAATAGCTTCAGCTTGGTAATTTTTAGAACATGGTAGTGAATAGCACCAGCCCACAATTAGCTGTCATGATAGCATTGCTAAAGGGCCCAAGTACGTTCATTTTGAACCTCTCTGGGAGAGCATGAGTATAAGCTCGGCATCCCAAGCACTGGAACTCCAATTAAAGCCGTTAAGCACTGTAAGTATGCGCTTGTTTGCGGCTCAGACGGAACCTCTACTTTAATGGTATGCGATCAGGTGCCCAAATAGGATGCATCTTGCCATCCATCTATAGACACCTGTCGTCTGGAAGGATCTCTTAACTGTTTTGACACGGTCCGCCCTGCAGCTGAATGCTGGTTGGCCGATTTTAGTTAAGTGGGTTGATGGTAATGAATATACAAATTATAATAATAACTCCAGTAAATGAGACAATTAACTCGGTCAGCTGATCATTCGATGTTAAAAATTTAAAGAATTATCAAGCTGTACTACGGAGTGTGATAACGGAACTCTTGCAACTTTTGCCCGGGCAAGGATAGTTTATGTAAACCGGCTGGGTTTCATGTACATACGTAACTACTCTTGGTGTTTTAGAGGGCCTGTTTTCGTTTATTATTTTATAGCTACCGGAAGTAACAATCTATGTGTTAACTACTAATTTCCTATAAGGACACGCACAAAATTTGTTTATTGTGATGTTCGTTATTTAAATGTCGTTCACTTATAGATAGTTGCTTTCTGTTTATTTTATATTATTACGCTCCATTTCATTGATCTATGTAGGCCTAAGAGGATGAATTTGGCAAAATTTTATTCTTTTTTTATCGTTTCTTGCACTCGTTTCACTGCGTGTTCGTGGTGAGACTCCATTCGTAAAACCTCTATTACCACGATTTACGTTTTTCCCGATCCTTGGGTTAGTGGTGTCTAAGGTGGATTTTATAACCTACCGTTGCTATTGCTCCAAAGGCTTTATAAAGTGATCAGATTCGGATGTCTACATAACCTGAATAGTCCTCAAATCGATGTCTATATCCATGCATTTTGCAGAGGTATGTAAGCTCTTGATGAAAATTGTACCAAATTTTCATGCTTACTTTAGCGCAAGGAGGTACGTGCAATACGCATTAATTTCGTGCATCTCTCACATATCTGCGAATCTTAGACGGTAGGTATGGAATGCAGGCCGGACATACTCACTGCATAGACATACAACAGACCTTTAGTCACCCAAGAGCAACGGTTGAAGAGCTTTGTGCACCCCAATCGTTGCTAAGCCACTGACTGAAGTGCTGCTCTCCTAGATCTAGAATTAATAAGAAGTAGCGTTCGGTGGAGAGTTTGAGTAACCATTGTCCGGTAAGATGCCAGGTAGGTTTCTGGACACTGAAAGATGAAAAATAAATCGAGTTAACCAGCTTCGTTGTTATTGGCAGCCACACAATGAGACGCAGTGTACGGTACCCCATCAATTTCACTTGCAAGTTTTTGGATTGCAGCGATATCCTGCATTTTCCGAGACGTGGCAAGGTGTCAAGGTGAAGGGAATTTTGTATAAATATAAGGATACAAAGCAGCAACTGGCTTCCGATATCATCGACTTAAATAATATTTTTTCCGGCCATAACTGTCAACTTTTGCGAAACTTTTGGTGGTCCACTAGCATTTCTGGTGGAAGGGCATCTGATACCCACTTCAAGAAGTTGGTGATTTGAATAAGTCACCAGTACAAAGTTTTCAGCTATTTATATTCATATTTATACACGTCTGCCAACGCCAAAAGTAGTGTCTACTTAAAATTACTATGCTATCCGGCAGTATGGACGATTTTAGTCTGGGAGCTAAAGGGCCCAATGAACTTTGTGATGTGAGTGATGAAAAATAGACACAGAACCTTAGATGTTGGAAATATGATGACACCCTCTTCCTCCTGAAAGCTAATAGTAAACTTTACATGACGAAGATGCGGAAAAAAGTTAAATAGTAATACAAATTTAAGTTGAGAACGTTCTTGGGGCAGGTGTGGCGTCGCTTTATCAAAATAATTTTGCCAAACTACTCAAAGGAAGACATTAATTTTTAAAACCATCTTTGTTCTTCTTAAATTCACAGTTTTACCCCTAGGTAAACCGCACAGAATCATCCTAGTTCATAGATTCTTCCTTTTTAAAACCAGGCTCTTAGGTCACATCTTTTAATCCTGACAGGCAACAGTATTGCTGTCACCTTTAAAATAATTTAGATGAAAACTGTTGGCAGAATTGGGTGTTTTGGTGCCTAGGTGGCTGAAACTAGCGGGTATAATTGATGCTGATTTCCAAACGAGTGCACATTTTTTACGTTTAATTGAGACTATGATAGATGTTTTGTATCGGATTAAATGTTATTCATTTTATCTTGATAAAGCTACTACTCATTATATTGTAGAAAATTATCCGAAAGATAAATGTGTTTGTGAATATCCACAAATATATAAACAAAGGAGCCACTTACAATCTTCTATTTGAAGTAAAGGCAACTATTTTATGATAACTAATGCATTTCAGGTTTATTAAGATAAGCAAGTAATCAGAGTATGGTATATGCATTATTACCCGAGTATCATATGACATCATCAGTAAAAGCCGCATTTAATTGAAGAGTAACACATTTTACTTTCTACATTGACGCGAGAAATTAACCAGACAAAACTCAAATTTCGAAGGACGTTTTCTGTGACAGATAATAAATTTTTCACTAAGCTTATTATTGTAATCCTGTTAAACTGATTCTCAGAATCATCTTTCACAACGCGTATTAGAACGACTGACATAGGACTTTGAAGCTTATAAAGTTATCGAAACTTGAGTACCAAATAAAAGGGCACTGCTGAGTATTAACGATGTATGTGTGAACATAATATCAAGGCCAATTTTCCACACAACCTAACGTTCCCTATGGACGCAAACCTCATTGTTTAGGTAAAATTATATATTAGAACTCAAAGGAAGACAATAGACTTCGCCATTTAACTAAACTGCAATTTCAATGAAAATTTTCAGATAATGAAAATTTCCTTTGTTCTTAAAATGACCGATACTTCCGAAGTGCATAGAGTGAAAATGTATTCCAAATCTGCCTTGGTAACATCCAGTCTTGAATTTTGAGATAGACAAGCTGCCCCTTCGATCTGTAGCTCGGCTTAGTGGTATATTTTGATTGCCTTCGATTTTTATTTTTTGTTCAGGCAACAGGGAATGCAAAACTTTGTTTCATGAATCCAGACAATTTTAATATGGTAAATTTACTCAACCGGCTTAAATTTGGGCTTTATTTTAAAGCTGAAATTTAATATTTATTTCAGCCTGAGAGCACCAACGGATAAAAACGAGGGCTTAGGCCAACCGCGAAGAAAATTTTGATTCGCCACTAAAAATGAAAACGAAAATTTATAAAACTACTAATGTCCGTCAGCTAGCTTTATTATCTAGTAGTACCATATAGTACTTACACATTGATAAAATTTCTGTCTAGATTGCGTCCGAACATCGAAATGGTTTTGTTTTTCTCTGCTCTGGGAGCATCGAGGCCCTTCACAATACCTCTGGCTCAGAAAGTGACCTTTCTCATGAAATATGATGATGAAAATTTAGACGATCAATCATCGGCAATTAAAATTCGGTAAATTTAATTTGTTCACCTAGCTCATTCCGGAAAATGCTCTCCTTGCATTCAGTTTGATCCACGAACAGGCTTTGTGGACAATGGAAAATAAAATTTACTCAATTACAGTTATTTCTGACGTTTTCTAAATTTTCTGGCTTTATAAAAAGTTGATTTTTCTAAACGATGTATTTTATTTTCATTATTTTTTGCTGTCAATTCTTTTACCTTCCATCACTATTATTTAAAAGCTTTGGTGTATTCGTTGGTCTCGGCCTGCTTGTGATAAGCATTGCTTGTGGTAGGTCATCTTTTCTAAATATTTGGATAAACATCAGTCAAATATTTATCAAACAGCATGACGAAAGTCAACTGCTTTTGTCGAAAGGGCTAAGAGGTCATGTAAAGTGTATAAAGTGATGAATAAACTTTTGTAAGTAATTGAAGTCCCAAGGGAGACTGCTGAATGCCAAAAATGAAGTCTAAACTTTGAATGTAAGTAATGAGGACATGTTTCTTACATTCCACATTATAGAGGACTTTTTCATTGAATAAATGTAAGACAGAAACCTCACTTCCTAATTAGTTTCATGGCTGAGCCATGGCAATAATGGTTAAGCTGTTTGCGCGTCCACAGTTTCAATCGGTATAGAGTGGTCGTTTTCATGTTTTCTATCAAATATATTTGCCAAAATCAAGAACACTAAAGAATAGTGTTTGACACGGGAGAAGTGCCAACGATACGAGAGATTACCTTGTGTTAAGAACTAGGTGGTACATATTCCCGTAACCCAACTTAAACCCTTACTTTAACGCTTATTCAGGCAGTACTAACACCAACATTTATTCTTACCCCAACCACCGAAGGATATCCTTCCTAACCCTAGCCATCACGCTAACTCCAATCTTCAACCTCTTGAATTTGTAACAGGACCAACGCAGCGTGGGGTAAGTCTAATTGTGTCCTGCTGAAACTTTAACACCGAAAATGTTTCGTAATTCTATCTTTTTTTTGAATAAGATAAGCCTGTTTTACACCCCGCCCCAAATAACAACGATTTATACCATTTAGCAAACATTCTGTATTTTTAAAAAATAGTGCTCCCGGTGGGCACTAAAATAGAGGTAGATGAGAAAGAAGTACTTGGGAAAAATGGTGGCCGGAGAAGAAAATATTCGAAAGTGGTGACTTCACCCGAACCTAAATATAAGGAAAACACATTGGTCATCGATATTTTCAATTTTTCAATCCAAATATCTCCAAATCAGCCTTCATAAAGTGTTTAAATCTCACCTATCATGAATACTTAAACATTTTAAAATCAAAAGGTAAGAAATCTATACTTCCTCCATTTCAGTAACTTATCAATGCCTTTTATTCAAAAAAATATCAGATGATCTGACCAGAAATGAAAGAAACTTTCAATTTTTACTATCGAAAAACGATTATCTGGGACTTAATTGTGATCTAAGAGTTAGAATTTGGCTAAAGGTGGCGGAGATTTCTAAATATCAAGAGTTTTCACAGAATTAGGGCAGTTTTGTAATTGTATTATAAACCGATCTGTTGACATTCTAGTATACAACGTGTTCTAATGACTATTCAGAGCAAAGGTTTTCAAAAACCGACTAACTGTTTAAAAACGACTAGTTAATTAGGGTTTTGATTTAAAGCATGCTATGCTTAACTGATGTTCAACATAATTTGGTATGCATACGCATTTACTCTCAGAACCCATAGGTTCTGTGTGCTCATTAATTTCTGTTAAAATAGTGAAATACTTTAATTTTTAGAAAGTTTGATTCATAATACTAAATTTTCTTAGAAGATGAACGGTTCTCGTGTGTGCTGAAATTTTACAAAGACTAACAAAGACCTATAATTTAAACATAATTACATCATCTATGAGACAAAAATTATAAGCATTCAAGTGAATTGGGTGTCTCTCCGGTTAAAAAATGGTGATAAATAAGATACATGCAATTGACAATTATTAAGAAGCGGATGTTTGGAATCAAAATTTTGAAAATTCGTTTTCTTACCTAGGTCGTCCAATAAGCGCGAAATATTCGTTTACTTTTCTAATGTAGTTCCGGAGGGCTTCGGGATCCTTAAAAGTGGGTGGCTTTGGTGGGGGCTGCAGGGTCTCCTCACTAACTCGTTTCATTGTTTTCCATTCTGTGTTGCCGCCTGCAAGCTCGTTTAAAAGGAATTCGTCCATCCACGTAGGTTTTTTGTTTATTGACGTACAACAACCTGCTGCAAGCATAGCCAAAAAGGCTACCAGGTGGGACAGAAACCACAAATTCTGCATTCTGATTAAGGATGAAGCGTACCTAGAACACGTGTAAAGGAATAAAATATGAATAGCTGTTCAGTAATATTTTACTCTAAACCAGACGATAGCAGTTAATTTAATTTGGCATTTTATATCCCTTTAGCTACCAATTATGTTTGAAAATCACTTTTAACCAGTGTTATGACCACGTTTTCTTTTTCCCGATCTATCAATTCAACTACCAATAACGTTGCGATGGAAAATTCCAATAGTTATAAATCTAGCGTTTTTCCTCGAGCCACTACTACAACTATTTATTTGGAAATTAAAGCCAAATTACTTTGCCTACAATTAATCAGTTTGACTGGCAATAATTACTCTACCTGATGAAAATTCAGTATATTTTATACTTTTTTATTTGCAACAACTTGACCAATCAGGTGATAGCTCCATGAGATGCGTTTGGCAACGCCCCCGACATCAATTCCTAAAGTTCGCACAACCAAATAGAAAAGATTATGTGTACAAAGTTTTCTGTGTCCCATTTAGAGTGCGAGTGTTGTGCTCATGTTGTTCGAAAATTACATCAACAGACGGTTTGAGTCGTGCTTTTGACTATATTTCCATAACAAACACAAAATCAAATAACGTAGGAACAACTATCTCTCAGAAAAACTGAAAGAATAGCTGCCTTTATCCATATCTTACCTGCTATCTGAACCATTTTTGAACAGACTCATGGCTGACAGAACTCTCATAAATGAAACATTTTTATAAGCACAAGAAATGGTTAAGTGAACAAATTATGAAAGCCGGTGAATAAATAATCTAATAATAAAAACCTTTTTATTGAAAACAAATTTTATTTTAACCATAATGGATTCAAAAATAATATGGGCATTCATTTATGCAGATAAGTAAATTGTAAATTCGCAGGTACTTCGTAATTGTTAAGCTAATTATGGTCTCTATTTAATTTAAGTTCACAAATATCGGTTAGTTTCTACCAGCCGGAGTTTATGAATCGCCCACTTCAGTACATAGTCTTTGCAACTATTTCTAATGACATTTCTTACTGTTTATGCTTTTTTTAAATATAGAAAGTAAGATATCGAAGAAATGTCTTTAAATTTAAACAAATTCATAGGCAATGATCGGTTTTAAAACGTTCCGCAACTTAATTCTTCACAGAAATTTAAAAAAAGACCTACTTTCAAAAAGGGCACATTAGTCTGTAAAAGAATTGCATTCAAATAAAATTTAGGGTAGTTTGTAACTGCCCCTGAAGAAGTGTATTGCTCTTACGAAGAAGGTTACTCATTCCTTAAAAATTGCATCGTGTCTTTAATCTTGAAGTCAAGTATAGACTTAGTAAGTAGGCAAATATTCATGAGATTCTGTATACAACATGAGATGTTAGAATGAGAATAATAAATTTGGCATAGAACTTTGTTTTCAAAACCGCTCTTTCGAGGAATGTCAAAAACATCGGGTTACCCTATTGATATAGTTCAAAGACATTCGTAAAGAATGTGCACGTCCTGATATTTATAAGGGGATTTCGACAGATTTTCTTTCAAAAACGCCGACGCTAATTTTACTTTCTAGATGAAACGATTACATTTTATTTTCTTACTCACGTACGATAGTTTATTAGGATGAATACTAGGCTAGTTTGCACCCTTATGTACTATTATCACATTCTTTTCCTTCTCTTAGGAAAACGATTTTTTAGCAACATCGTAAAGAAAATGAAGAATTGTCTCTGCTTTATCTACGTTGTGCTGATTGCCTGATGTGGAATATGTTCCATGACTGTTTGAAGACTTTTAAAGTATTTTCAATAATTTGTTTACATATTCTGCTTTTTGCATTTCTCGCAAGATGGTTCACAGCATTATTCTAGTCCTATTTTTGTTGCAAAAGGCCTCATATCTACCTATATAGGTAACAACGACAACAGGAAGTTAAATGGCCACTTCGGGTTTATTATTCGTCATCGGCCAGCCATACGAAAACCCCCAGCCGCTGAGGATTTAACCCGCGACCTGCTACTTTTCAGTCCAGTGGTCTAACCATTGAGCCACGCGTTCATTGTCCTGTCGGTTTCACTGGTTAGTATTGCCAATTTTAGTTGGATGCCCACTGATCGCGTTACGGGACATGCTCGATACTTTGTGCCTAAGGGCTCTCTCGTGAGCCCCGTCAACGGCCGCACAGCAGCTAGTATCATACGAAGAATAACTTTACTGACAAAACATGGGATATTGGAAAGATTCTTTCAGGTTTGTTAGCCCTCATAAGCCAGTCATACCCAAACCCAGGTTGGTAAACCTTTTAACTGACACGTTAGAAAGCAATGCATCCATAAGTCAATACCAATGAAATGCATATTTTTAGCAACTTAATGAAAGACGAAATCACTATCGAATTTTCCGCCGCAATTGCACCCTATGTAAGAGGAGGGATATTCAAAGAGATCGATTAATAGCTATGATTCTTACGTCCAAAGTGGCAGCTGTTAGTCTTTTAGTACCTTAATGGGCATGAGGTGGGGTTAAACAAATTCATCTCTCTGCCCTGTTAAAAATAATCTTAAATACGTAGGCACATTGGCGTCCAACTCCGTAACAATGGATAACCTGGCAAAAGCTCCAAATCGTCTTCCGATTTCTTCGTTACCTTCATGGCAATGCACGTTGGCGGTCTTCTCAGTACATTCAAAACATGTAGGAATTCTCTGGACTAGCTGTTAAGGTGGGTGGTTTTTAGGATGTCGTAAACATAAAAGCATATGCAAACACATTTCCTACAATTTACAGAAGTCAAGAAACCATCCGCGCGTAATGCCCAGGCTTTATCTCGCTTTATTGATTGTTAAGAGATTTTAAGGTGAGAAGTACGGTGGCAGACATTTCGACTGGAATAAGACACATTAACGATGGTTTCTGAAAGGAACCGATACAATCTGAGTGGTACAGAGGTCAATCTATTCTGACCACGTCAATCCACATTTATTTTGAGAAGAATTTTTAAGGACATGCTATTTTCTTTTGAAATAATTGCAAAGTAAATAAAATTAAAATCAATATGGGTAAAGGTACGTTGTGTACAGCACAAAGAAAGCAAGACAGCCAGGCTTGTCTACGAGGGGACTGGTGCTGATAGAGGTTGAACGGCTGTGTAATTACAGCGGGTTATATAAGGTGTATACGGTGTTGTTCTTTCTTCAATTTGAATTTAAGAAGCCGATAGTGTGAATCTGTTATAAAGGTTTCGAGAATTTAATAGCCATAGCGGATTGTGGCTTGGAAGTCCTGGGACGACTTTCTCATATGCTTTTGACTTTGGTTTAAGTATTTTCAATTTCTTTCGCGTTATTTATTTTATCTGGCCTAAAGTGTGTATGCTGCACAACATTTCGTCGTTTCCGTTCATTTTGGGTATTATAGTCTATGGGTTCAATGCATTTTTTACGAACCAAATGGCGAAAGCCCAAGTAGTCGTCAGCGAGCCAATACCTTAGCAGAAGAATAATAAAAAAGCAACCCCTGTCAACAATATTATCTAAAAGAATTCTTTCAAAGAAAAAAGCAGCTAAAAACCGATTGGTCTCCGAGTATACCAACTTAAGGGTGAGTTATTCGTTAGTAAGTCTACTTATTAGGTCAGAGGTAATCTCCTCTAACAAGAAACAGTTGTTACTTCAGTCACAAGAAGCACAGTATTGGAAAAGATGTGGCTACTTGATTTCCGTCGCAATTATCTGCGTGTCCGTGGACGCTGGTACATCTATTTTTGTGACACTTCAGCGCATTCCTAACTATTGTCAATCTGATACGCAAAATCGTGGTCTATATGGTTACCAGCTGACAGAATAGTTCGTTTTCTGCGGCTATTCCAGTGTGTGTGTGTATAGGTGTGGTGATACGCCCAGGGGCGGCACCGACCGCGCCAGCCACCTGTGCCCTCTCCCATCTCCGGTCATTTTGACTATGTCATGACACCGGGCTCAGGTGGGGGGAGGAGAAGACAGTGCGGTAGACGCAGCGCAAGTCTACTATCACTTTAAACTAAAGCACGCGCATATCACCGTACCTGCACCACGCTTCCGTTGAGCATACGGTGAACCTCGTCGTAATCGACAGTCGAACTGTCGTGTGTGTGTGTGTGTCAGACGGCGATGGCTCCTCCATCTCCGCTGATTTAGTGAATCCTGGTGTGTGCGTTATGGGGGCCAAGACGGGTACGCCGACCCGTCAGCCAGTGCGCCCACTCTCACATCAGACAACTGACTGGCTCGGATGGTGGTTTGATTGTGGCGGTGGGAGAGAGAGTGAGGTCAACAGCTCAGCGTATTTCACTCACTATAAACAATCTGACGCGCTTGAAACTATCACGGTGCGCTAAAATCCGTGGCTTGAAAGGTTGCCAGCTGACGGGATAACTCGGACCGCGTGTTCAGCCCAATGTGTGTTTTGTGTGGAGTGGCTGACTGGTGAACTGAGAGTCAGGCTGCAATGGCTCCTTCTTAATGTGACCTTTATAGCACTCCGATTCCGTGGGATCCGAGTCATGTGTGGGGGTACACCCAGGGGCGGCTCCGGCCGCGCCAGTCACATGCGCCCTCTCCCTCTCCGGCCTTCTTGTCTCTGTCTTGACACCGGGCTCAGGTGGGGGAAGAGAAGAGAGTGCGGTAGCTGCAGTGCAAGGCTACTATCACTTAAAACTAATTCACGCACAAGTCGCCGTCCCTGCACCACCGGTTGTGGAGCATACGGTGGACCTCGTCGAAATCGACGGTCTTCTTGACTCTGTCATGACACCGGGCTCAGGTAGGGGAGGAGGAGAGAGTGCGGTAGATGCAGCGCATGTCTACTATCGCTTTAAACTAAATCACGTTCAAGTCACGGTCCCTGAACCATCCTTCCGTCGAGCATACGGTGGGCATCCTCAAAATCGATGGTCGAAATATCGTGTGTGTGTGTGTGTTTGTTGTGCCCCCTAAACGGGCCACGTGGTAGATGCGTTGGACCAACACGGGGGCCACATCAGGGCACGGCATGCGTTATTCGGGTTGCGCTCCCATAACAAATGCCAAACATGGAGGTGTGGTGGCACGCCTAGGGGCGGCTAGGACTTAGGGGACCCGGCCGCGCCAGCCACCTGCGTCCTCTCCCGCCTCCGGTCTTCTTGACTCTGTCTTGACACCGGGCTCAGGTGGGGAGGAGGAGAGAGTGCGGTAGATGCAGCGCAAGTCTACTATCACTTTAAACTAAATCACGCGCAAGTCACCGTCCCTGCTCAACTTTCCCATGGAGCATACGGTGGACATCGTCGGATTACGACGGTCGAACTGTCATCGTGTGTGTGTGTGGAGGTGCTAATCGCTGTATTGAGAGTCAGTCCCCATTAGCTCCTTCTAAAATTGGCCTCTATTGAACTCCAAATGAGCTAGGATCTATCCACTCTCTCATTCTATGAAAGCCTGACAAATGGCGCATGGATGGGTTTGTGTAGGATACGCATTAGCCGGTCAGTTAGCTTTATCAGCGTTCGAGTCCAATCTGTTCGTCCTAATTCGGTCTTGCTACTGGGCCATGGAGGGTGGGGAAGGAGACTAAAGGGTGGTAGATACAGCACAAGTCCGCTATCACTTTAAACTTCTTCTTGCAGAGTCAGCCTTCCGCACCCACCATGCACTGGAGCGCACGATGGACATTGTCTTTCATTCCGATTGAACAGACATGCGGACAGGAAAGAAATACGGGCTATACTGATAGTTCAGTTTTATTGATCTCAAAGTGTATCATGGTCACCCTTCCTCTATTTGACAAAATATTTTCGACGGAAAGCAAATTCAACTGATGTATTTATAAGTTATCGGGCAATTGATGTCTGCATTCTTAGTTGAAACATTGATAATTTGCGTCAATTGCGTAGGCGACAACCAATTAAAATATTAATTAATTGAAGGTCTATGAAGGCGTCTTACGAAAATTTGAGCATTATACGTGATATTCCATTTTGGAACCTGCAGGTTTTGGCAAACAATCTAGAATTCTTTCACGAAACAAGACTCTACTGTTAGAAAATTTCCTCGTGTGGTAAAGTAAAAATTAAACACGCCCCTTCTATTCAAACGGTAGAGTTGGATAGTCCACCTGTGTATACTACTCCTTTCATCTCCCCGAGCATATTTTGTAGGTATATGCTTACATTTATCCTTAAACTGGAGGTGACTAACCTTCATCCATATAACTAACAATTTGCACAAAAGACTTGTATTTTGTATTCGCGACTATGACATGATACGATGCCGCTTTGTACAGTGGCGTACGTTCTCACAAATATTATACCAGTACTTAATGTTTTTCCGAAGGGACGCTGTAGTAAAGTTTGCATATTAATGACTTGTGGAATGGACTAGAATGTAGCTCGAATTATAGCAAAAACCGAAGACTAAGTTCAAAATGAATTAAGAACTATCGTACTAAGTTGTGACTGCCTCTGCTTTGTCAATGTAACTTTGCATAGAAAATAAATAAACGAGCCCAATGCAACATGAAAAACAAGATAGACAGTAATGCTTCCACACTTACACGCTGCATAATTGATAGGTCATATCAATTGCTGTGACTTCAAAGGTGACTGTTTGTTTAGTTTGGGAGAAAAATGGCAGCGAATATGCAACAGGCGTTTTCACGGCTAGCTTCTCCTTCAGTTGCGGTTCCAAATGACTAGCACCTGGTTCCTTTCTCCTTCAAGTCATCTACTTAAATGAAATACCGGCTATTAACACGATTGGTAAAATGGATTTAAACCATTTTTCGGCGGAAGTATTTATGCTACTCTGACGTGTGGATCCGTAATACCAACGGATCATAATTTTTCCCGAGCAAAATGATTAACTACAGAGTATTCATTTTTACCGGCTAACGCATAATTATCACAATCAATTTAGCATTATCCTCACAGATATTTGGCAAGATAAGGGCGAGGTGCAAGTTGCTTTGGTAGAACTTTGAACTTAGAGTCAAGTACCTTTGATCTAATGAACATGATATTTATGCATACATACCTTTTGCAATGCCTCTTGGTAAATATGGTAACAGAACTTGGGTTTCATAAAGGTTTAATTAAGGATCAGATAAAAATTGAATGAACTTAAACAAAATATAGCTTGCTTGTGAATCCGAATGAGATAACAGATTGTGGTCATTTGTAGCAAAGGAAATCACAGCTCCATAGGAAAAGTTATTAAGATCAATGAACCCATGAACCAGCAGTCCTGAGATGAGGCTGATCGACTGGCGGATGCTGATTGGTATTCATTTCTTTAATTAAATAGTCTCTCAGGCTATAGTGCATTTCAGAAATTCATCAATATTAGGCATGTAAAATTCTATTAGGTATTTGTTAATTATGACGAGCATTAATAGATAAAATATGCACTTTTCTTTAGTTCATCGCATTTTTGGACATGAATAGCAAATTAAATACTGGCAAAAGTTTTCGTTCGTCTCTTTGAATATAGTTGTTTCTAATGTGAATCGAAGGGCAGAATTGGACCTATAAATTGCGGCTATACTCCGTTCCCAAGATCATTATTTTTAGTATCTAAGTCCCCGTTAGTGAGGTTTATTTTTTGGGTAATATACCTATCATAGTTTTTTCAAATAATTCTGCACATAATCCCACATTTCTTGATACCATGCGTAATATGTCATAGCCTAAACTTCAATTTATTGTTAAATTCCGTAAATCTTAATTATAATGCAGGTGCGAAGGACATCGCAGCATGTAATTTTTAATGAAACATATAACTTTGGTTGTTTCGGACTTCAAAGTTGTTTTCAACATTTGTTTCAAATGAGGGTACGATGTATTGCTTCACTACTTAGTAACACGGGGTTTTGATATATTATAGATATTTATAAAATATAAATGGTACCTTTAGATTGGATTCAACCATTGAAGCAAAAAGAAGAATGAAAATTATAGGATAGTTCAAAATACCTCATACAAAAAAACAACTCATTCAGCAAATAAATCTAGTCGACATTATGCTATTGCCTACGGCAATATCTGGAAGAGACGAACAGGACTTATCTTAGTTAAAAATTAACGAGTACCTCCAAAACATTCTTATGCAAATTGTTCTCTCAAATACGCACTTATTCTCGGCGCCTCTGCTAATAGACTATTGCCAAGGGACATGGGAAGATGGGAGATAATATTAAAACGTTATTGGGTCGAACAAAAAATTAATAAATATTATAATCCATTCGAGTTAAAGCAAATCCTTGGACTATTTTTCTATTAATCTCAAACACGAAACCGTAAACGAAAGTAAAGAAAAACTGTACAATGGTTGTATTGCTGATTGAAGCAAACAGGTGAGATCCGGCGGGCTTTTGAAATTGAGCCGCCATCTTTTCCGCTCTCCATTCGCATGTGAAATTTCTTATATCTATGTCGGTTAGCCTATTTGACCCATTTTATACCGATTCTTAACCTTATTTGTTTTTGAACAACAAAAATGAGGTCATCGGCGCACGACGCTGGCACAGTTTTTGAAAGAAGTCCAATTTTGTCGATATTTTGAGACGCATTCAAGAATGATTCTTCATGAGGTTAATATGTGCATTCTTTGACCATTTGTTTGTGATCTTCCGGTTTTGTGTGGCTTGTGTTCCCAACCTTATTCACGGTGAATGGAGGACATTTTTTGCTGAAAGTTTTGGAATTTTAATTTCAAAATAAAGCGTAACTCTCTCTCTCTCTCTCTAGTTCAGAAAAAAAAGAAGAAGCGATCATTGGAACGTGGGGTTTATTAGCCAGATGGTTCTGATTCTCGCTCGAACACATCATCAAAGACAGTTGCAGAAGAGGGTGATGGAGGCACCCTTTTCTGTAACTGTCCCTGAGTGTGATGAGCTTCAAAAGATTTTCTCATATTGGGAACCAGAATCCGAGTGCTCGAACCAGTTAGGCATCCACAAAACAGTACCTCCATTATAATTGGATTCCCTGTCTTCATTTTTTCATATGACTTTAAACCCTGAGAGCAGAGGCCTGCAAATTCTTGCGTATCTTCCCGATTTTACACCCTGCTTTTGTCTACTATAATGCTGACCCAATTAAGGATTTCAACGCTATGTGGACGCTCGTTCAGTATTTTGCCTTGCAAAAGTCGGAAAAAAAGGCCAAAAACACGCATGAATTGGTTTTTCAAATAAAGAAAATGAGCAGTTACTGTTTTTAGGAAGCATTAGAGAAAGAATCCTTTATATCACTAGCGCTTGAAATCGTACTGGGATGAACAAACCAACTTGATTTACTTCGCAAATCAAAAAAACCTTTCCCTCGTTGATGGGGTTGCAGACAACTGACCGGCATGCAAAGATAAAGCAGCTTATAGTGAGAGAATGGGTGTTTTTGGTTTTTTAAATCAACTATAGGTAGTATACAGCAAATCTTAATATGTTTGAAATGGATGCCGTCCCAGAATTGGTGGAAACGTACTTGATTGGGCATATGTCAGCGGAACAGAAACTTAATCGCAATTGCATAGTAGAGTTTGTCATTTCGAACGGATGGTCGTGATATATGTTATTCTACAAAAAGGTATGTCTCGCATTGCGAACCTCTATGGTTATCACGTTTTTCAGATTAAAGGCTGAAAAATGCCACTATAACTTCATATAGTTTAGGGTTTAAGAAGCTTACCTTCCTTTTACAGTAAAGCGATATATTGAACACTCTTCCTTCCCATTTTGAGTTTTGGGTAAAGTAACTTTGATGCAATCTAAACGACCCTCATTATAATGGCAAAATTATGTTCTTTGGGAGGAATTACTGAACTCTATTCTCTAAAAGCATGCTTGTTTCAAACTTCACCACTATAACCGTACTCTAAGAAGAATTGCTTGCAGGAAAGAAGAGCAGATGTGATTTTAACTAAGTGCGTGGGTGGATAGACGCCGCTAAGAAACGCAGCATAAATCATCCCCTAATGCATATTTTTTTCTTCCTCCCCCGTCTTCCCTAGAAGTAACAGAACATCTCAATTAAGTTCACAGTCTTGATCTTTGTGGTTTGGTATATGCTTTTATTTTGCCCATGCCTTAAGTTTGATCGGAAGACCGGAAATAACATAAACCTGAGTTGATGCCTTTCTCAAGGGCCGCCTAGCAAATTTCACTAAATTTTTGATGCAAAGGTGACTATGAAACAACTACTGAAAGTAACTTTTTCTTTTTTAAAAACCCTCATCTTATCACATTTACTCATTGAAAGTTCGACCCTTCATCTCAGGGGCCAAAAGATTAGTGGTAATCTTCGCACGTTTTGTTTACAAAGTGACTGGATAGGCAGGTATTAGTTTGTGCTCCTAGCTCATAAGGTCTATAGCCTATCCAAGTCTCTTGTATGGTATCCTTTCATCTTCTTGTTAAATGTTTGAGGAAGCAGAGTTGGCATCATCGACATCTAATCTTGTGGACAGGATATTAACAAAGGATTATTCTGAGACTAATTGGCTGAGAAAAAAAGTTACTTTCGGTTACCAGTGTATTCTTAGACGGCTACAACCACACCTGCAACCGAAAGACCAAACTACACAAATAGTTCACTACTGAACTCTAAGTATCGGATTCCGTTCCCATCCTTCCGTATTTGGAGTGCTCGAGTGTTGATTAATACTGGAATAATCATTTACCAACATGAGTGTCGATAAGCCGCGGGGGTAACGACCCCAGCCCGGTTGTCTTATGCAAAATTCCAGGAAGGATCAATATAATTAAGTTATACTCCTAATCCCAATTCAGCCATTAACCCTAGCTCCAAACTAAAGTCGAACCCTAATTTTAAGCCCAAATCTAACCGTAACTCTTACCTTAAACTTAACCATAACATAGTTTAGACCTAACACTGACGTTAACCCGAACCTTCGATTTAATCCTAACCTTAACCTCCCTGGAAAGTATTGCAATACCTCTCGAATAGGAGGTTCCTACTCTTGTATTTGGCCTCGTGGACTTCCAAAAACAAGCAGATCCCGAAGAGAATAGTGTAACCAACTAACGAATTATCCGAAGCCTAACAGCGATCTCGGGTTTGCTTGTTGAATTGGTCTGGGTAGAGTTTGATGAATCAACGTCATCTTCTCATTGCAGGAAGTTTCTTTTGGCCTAGTTAAGCTGTATAAATGCAAAGTAATACAATGGGGTCGTCTTAACAACGACCTTGCATGATGCGCTTAACCAATGCTCTGCCGAGAAGTGAGAATTTCTGGGAATTCCGGAAAGTATAAGTGGAAAGATTTGTGCAGAACCATTAAGCTGTTAATTTTTTCAAAGAAACTACATTAAATTATTAGTTGACAGTGCTCAAATTTGTGGAACGTAGAGCTTCCATCGTGAAACTAGAGTGGACATGAAATATGCGTAAAATTGGACTTCAATATTTTTCTCCGAAACGTGGTTATTCGTAAAGAATCATGTTCACGGGCTACTTACTTACAGTTCCCCATGAATCAGAGTGATCCACTGGGAGCTTCGTTGTAAACACTTGAGAAGGCATGAATTAAATTCCAGTTCTCATCTAACAACGTGTTCAATGTGGCACTTAGCACAAAATCAAGACTGAGAGCAAAGTATTATGTTTAGCAGAAACTGAAAGATCAGCCATTGGAAGGATTTATATGCTTATTTAATTTATAAAACTGATGCTTAAGTCCACTATCAGATAACGAAAGTCTATCAAAGTGTCCACGAACAATTGCAATGACCTGCTCCTGCCATATGCAATGCTCAGAGTAAGCAGGGATGAAATAATTTGCCATGCGGGGAGCGGGCATAAGAACACTATTTCCAGCGCCAGTGCCGTGAGTAGAATGGCTAGAAAGACAACGACCCATGACTCAATGTTTAGAGCGTTGGATTTCGAATCAACAGGTCGCGTGTTTGAGCCTCGGCTGAGGCAACACCTAAGGTTTTCTGTGACTGGCTGATGAGAACTAATGAGCTAGAAATTGCCTTTATCAACATATGCCACACATCGCTATGCGGCCGCCTGCGAGGGTCTCTAAAGTGAGCTGCAGGGCGCAATGAAACCTGCATGTTCCTCAAGCAGATCAGTAAGCCGCACATTATCGTCATTTTCCCGATCGTAACCGAAAAATCAACGGGCCCGTGGCTCAATGGTAGAGTGTTATGACTCAATTACCAAAGGTTGGGGGTTAGAATTCAAGGTGGTCCATACTTGCGATTGGGTATGACTGGCTGATGACGGCTAATGAGCCAGCAATGGCCATTCCGGTCTCCCTTGTCTCTGTCAGTTCTACTTTAATATATATATATATATATATATATATATATATATATATATATATATGATAGTAGTGTGGGGCTCACCGATCTGCTTAAGGAACATGCATGTTCCGTTGTGCCCTGGAGCTCAGACTAGAGCCCTCGCAGGCGGTCGCATAGCGACGTGTAGCATATGATGGAATGGAACTGGTCTCCCTTGTCTTTGTCGGTTCCATTCCATATATATATATATATATATATATATATATATATATATATATATATATATATATATATATATATATATATATATACGTCCTAAAATGAGAAAGTAGCCTAACAGGCATCGATCGGTACTAAAATATCAAAATTACAACAGAAAATTGACAGATGCCATCAACGCCCGATGTAATTTTCTGAATCTAGGGAAGGCATCATAAATTATGCTAGGTAAAGCCATATTTCGCCAAATAAAGGGATTCACTTCTTCCGAACCGTATTTCACTCTTAGTGTCAAGTTATTTGTGTATAAAATTGCAGGAGTTCTGAATCCTTGTTTTATGTCATGTTCAACCCCATTTGAAGTTCTGTAAGCACTGGCTACCACTATAAATAATTGCGAAAGCATTTGGTGGAGCAGAAAAAACACGAAAAGTAGTTAAAAAAGATGATTTCAAAAAACATACCAACACACCCTATTTCGTTTTTGTTGTAAATCTCAAAAATAACCCCTTTGCATTCTTCACTTACCTGAATATTAGTCAAGGCGATACTGTTTTGTACATGTACGTGAAATGGTGTTTGTGCTTATGTTTGCCTACGATAGCCATGGTCAGTAGGTTGTCCGCGCGACTGGGCAAAATTACAGGACTAATTCTTTTTAGTTCAATCATCCTTATCGCTCACAGTTTCAAAGTCCGATCGGAAGATCGTAAGCCAAACTGCAGCTTCCTCCACCTCTAGCAACATACGTGGGTTTGGCCATTGCTGGCTCATTAGCCGTCGTCAGGTGGTTATACCCAACCCCGTGTGGTGCCCCGATTGAGTCATGAACCCGCGACCTGTTGATCAGAAATCTATGGCTCGAACAATCGACCCACGGGCTCGTTGTTTTGCCAGTTGAAATTGGGAAATATGATCATTCGTTGATGAATGCTCACCGATCATTAACGGAGCTCACTCGTCCCGCTCTGCCTTGGAGCTCATTCTCGAGTCGGCTACTGAGCTAGGATTGGCAATTCCAGTCCCCTTGTCTTTGTTGGCATTGTTAATCTGCGTCTTCTACTATAAGCCGCTATGCGGCTGCTGGCGAGGTTCGAGAATGAGCCCCAAAGCAGAATTAAGATGAGAGATTTCCTTATTCGATCGGTGAATGTTTATTAATGAATGACCATATTTCCGATCTAAGCCGAGAAGAAAAGGAGCTCACGGTGCAATGGTCAGAGTTTTGGACGAGTCGCGTGTTCGAGCCTCTGGCGAGGCCACCCCTTTGGTTGGATAGGACTGACTGCTGACGGCTTATGAGCCAAAAATGACCAACTTAGTCTCCCTTGTCTTTTTCGGCAGTGTTATTCTGCCTCTACTACTACTACTACTACTACTACTACTACTACTACTACTACTACTACTAAAACGTGGGTTCGTTAATAAGTTTGTTTGATGATTTTCTTAAATCTGTCCTGCCTCTTCAATTTAAGAAAGGTCTTCGCAAATACTATGAACATCTCGTGGATACATGCCACGCTCACTTAATACACAAATACAAAATCCATTTCATATTTTCAAGATATCTAGGCCTTTAGAAGCGTATTAAAATTGTCATACTGCGTGAAGTACCATTTTAAGGGGAATTCCAAAGCACTCTTTTGAGGCTAGTGACCTTTCTTTATAACTTAAGTGGAGCCCCCTAAACGCGTCGCCTGGAAGATGCACTGGACCAACATGGGGACTAGATCAGAGCACGGCAGATGTTATTCGGGTTCCACTCTCATAACCACGGTTGATCATGAAGGGGTGTGGTGGCGCGCGTGGTTGCAGGTTCACGTCGCACTAGCCACCTGCGCCCGATGCTTCCTTCGGTCTTTTATTGACACAGGCGGATGAGGGAAGAACAAGTTCGGAAGATGCAATGGAAGTCTACTCACACTTAAAATCTATTCCAAACGCAAATCACCGCCCCTGCACCGGATCCCTGTGGAGTACACGGTGGACCTAGTCGGAATTGGCGGTCGAACTCTCGTAAGTTAAATGACTTGCATGACTTACAGCCCATAAAGCCGTCTACTGATTATTAATCGTGTTATGACATAAGTGCCTGTCATACGTTCATTCAGATAGTTCTACTTAGAGTTGGTGCTTGTATTCTTGAACCCATACTCACTCGATGGCAATAAAAATACGGTTAAAGGTATCGGTTGTTTGATGACACTCTAGGTCTGAGAATTTTCACTGCTGCTACCCTTTGAAATGGTTGGCCTGGGCCCAACCAACTCGTTCTCACGGCTGTTTGCATTTCCTGCACTCTTACAAGTAGACATTGCTGCATAACAATTCAAGTGGCATGCGGACGCTCAATAACTTACTTTAAACGCTTCCGTAACTATGGTACACTCTGAGCAGTACGAGAGAAGTGCTGAAAATTCAACAATTAGAACCCCGATTGCAAAAGCTAGGAGTTTGGGTAGGAGTGTGTGATCTCTTTCGTATTTTTATACTTTCGCAACTTTCTTTCAGGAAATTCATTCAATCGCATTTTGAACAGCATGTCTCATATGCCCACGGCCTCAACTGCTATTTACTTCGCCGTTGGTACTTCACCTTTCAAGGACCACAAATCAGGGTAGCTGATACCCCTTACTTCTTACATCGTAAATTATATATCTGTGGAAAACTGATTGAGTAGATTATGCAATTGCGATGGTCTGTTTCTCCTTTAAAAACGTAGACGTTGTCAAAATAAGTTTAACAAAAAGTCAGCCCCTGCTGAATGAAGGTACTTTTTTCTAGCTCTTGTAGAACCAGTTCTGACATGACACCACAGAATGGAGAGCCCACCGGTGTTGTCTTGAACTGCTCATAGATTAAACCCCCCCCACCCACCGGTGATGGCATTTTTCGGAAGAATTCGAAGAACCTCAGCGCTGCTCAATTTTGAACGGTCTCTGAGTTTCGTTGTTTGCCGCCACAAGCTATTTTGAGTGGAAACGGACTACATTACAATCACAAGGATTGGGAAGCTCAAACTCGGTCAACAACCTCTGGCATAAATAGCCAAAAAAACAACAACTGCGACTGCCGTATAAATAAGCTTGTTTAAACACCTGGTTGACTTTCGTTGACGAACGCTCAAAATCGCTAATGGAGCTTGCTCGCTACGTTTTGCCTTGGGGCTCACTCCCAGCCCACCAGAAGCCGCACAACGGCTATTATCATACGCAGCGCACAGGCTGATAAAGATCTTGTTTCAACAATCGTGTCTTCTTCATCGCAGCGAACATTGTCGACAGAGACAAGCAGACTAGTTAGAATGGCCATTTCTGGCTCATTAGTCATCATCAGTCAGTCATACCCAAGTCCAGGTGGTGCATCACCCGAGGCTTGAACCCACAAATTATTGATCTGAAGTCTAACGCTCTAAACATTGAGCCATGGGCTTATTGTCTTGCCGGTTTCCTCGTCTCCCGCTAGCTATGTTCTCTGTTTGGTTGACTTTGTTGAAGCCCTAGAAGAGATGCCTCTGAAAAATGAAGCAACGGAAAACAAGAAACACTTTGTTCTAGGATTTGATTCCCTGCTTATGACGTAGAGCCCAACACAATGTGTTTCGCTGACTCAACCACAGTAAGATTATACTGAGGAAAGACCATTAAATTATCGCTTTGTATGCTACTAAGAGACAACCAACTGTCGTTAGGAACTGAGAAAACTTCAATGAGAAAGCCAAATTTTATATGTTGACAGAGTACTTTACAGACCAGCACAGAACTCACAAGCCATAGCAATAGCAAGTCGATTAAATTCAGGCGAAAAAAATGTGATCGTGATCGCATGAAGCGGACACTGCTCTAACTCGCTTATTTAGTCTGGCAAAGCTCCATAAATCAAAGGTTCCACTGCGGCCAATTGTTGCCCTAAAAGGCAGCATCACCTTTACTTTGGCGAAGGATTTGTACTCAAATTAATGATCAAAAAGTTATTCGACTAACGCATTCCGATCAATCTCCCAATTCTTCATAAGCATCCGAGATCGGAGGGTACAATCGGACGGAATAAAGGTCACTTTCAATGAAATGAACTTGCGGAGGCATGTGTTGAAACACAGAGCTCGCTCAAAATTGAGCATCTTATGGGCCTTTTCCAATTGTGCCGAAAACTTACTTCCTTGTGTTGGGGAATCGATGGGTAGATCAAAGCAACTTCGTTGGCTCTGAAACTTCGGGTTTATATAAGAATTGGTTCTATAAGAGCTAGAAAAACTGCCTGCTTCCAGCAGTGACCTACCGTTTGGTGGAGCTACGTGGACGACACGTTTGTTTTCGTTCGAAAGTACATGCTGCCAAAATTCATTGATATGCTCTTCTGCGTCCTCGCCGACATACGAGTTACGATGAAAAAGGAAAAGGAGCGATCAAAATGCAAGGTGCGACAAACAAGAAGTACTTATTACGAGTCAGGGAAGACGGATGACGTTGGACGAACTGTACTGAAGCTGAGTGTCCAAGCAGTTCAGCCAGCAGTTGCATTAAGCCTTCTTCTCAGGTGCGTATCAGTGGTTGGATTTGTGGGGTCCCGGTGTCGAATGCGTGTACGTTGTTGTCTTCAGCCGGTCAGCGAAGGACGCAGCACCAATTGGCCCTGAGCTATTGCCATGCTAGTGCCAAGTCCCTCGTGGCCACGCGGCGAATCGACCGGGGACATGAGGCGGACAGGGATACGAACTTAGAACGCGCTGCGATGGCGATCACGTAAGCAGATTGCTACAGAGCATTAGTTGCCCTTCTTTTATGTGCTTATCATCCGAAGTCGCAGTTTCAAAGAAGATACACAGGCCAGACTGAACGCATGTTTGGAGCGCACATACAAGAACATGAGCTGGTTGTGCAACCGGGTGACTAATTATAACAAGTGGATACCCACAGCCGGCTCAAGCGTTTAACTTTGGTTCCATTAAGACGATCATCAATTAAACAATCAAGCAATCCGAGAAAAGACTATAGCCTGGACCTTGGATGAGCACTCAGTCAATCGATACATCGATCTGAACCCAGCTATTCAGTTCGATCGTGATTTCCCACCATCAATTGCTCCACAAGAAGGATGGAGTAGGGATGGTGAGTTGAATTTGGATTAGTTTATACTGAGAGTAGACTTGCATTTAATTTATAACACTGTCTTATTCTTCACACTTTTTGGCCCGATTTTATGGCAAAATAAAGAAGACTGGAGGCGAGAATCGGCGTAGTGGCCGACAGAGTTAAACAGGCGTTCATGTACACCTCGTTTCCACCAAATTGACCAGGTTTTCACGCAATCAACATGAGGCGGGTTGGGCCCCAATTAGAGTGTTTGGTGTCCTAGATGCCCCAGTAAGAGGGATCCATTGTTGCCTGAGTCTCTGTCCTGAGCTGAGGATCTACTTAGCCCTCAGTTGGCAACCCTTTTAAGCCGCAGATTTTTGCGCACCGTTCTATTTTCATGCTCGCTCAGATTGTTTATAGCGCAGTGGATCCAAACACTACAATTATAGCGTCCAGTTCCATTTGGAGGATGAGGGGAAAAACAGCATTAGAAGCTGGATATTCTGGATAGAAATTTGGTGGCCGTTGTAGGCCACGCCACGTGGCATACTCGGAGCCTGCGCACGCGTCTGTCCGCTGGGTGACGTTGGCGTTAATGAATAAATTTCAAGTGAGAGTGAGTCAGTGGCCGCTTGACCAGGTGATTGGCCGAAAGTAGTGTGTGGACGCCTCTGATTGACGGTCACAGAAGCAGCTCGAGAAGCGTGGCCTCTTGCGTGGGGCGGGCGCCAGACATAGAATGTACTACAATAGCATGCAATATGTACTGAGAGTTGATCCCACTCCCTCTTCCCATTTCCAAGTACCAGTTCACTTTCCGAGCCGGTCGATCATCTGGTGCCGGAATAGGGGCAATGGCTGACAGAATTAGCCAAGCAGTCTGCATCTACAACTCCCAACCGACAGTTCAACCGTCGATTCCGACGAGGTCCGCCGTATGCTCCACACAAGGTGGTGCAGGGACGGTGACTTGCGCGTGAATAAGTTTTAAGTGATAGAAGCCTTGCAGTGCAGCTACCGCACCCTCTCCTCCTCCCCCACCTGAGCCCGGTGTCAAGACAGAGTCAAAGAAGACCGGAGATGGGAGAGGGCGCAGGTGGGTGGCGCGGTCGGAGACGCCCCTGGGTGTACCACCACACCTGACTCGAATCCCACGGAGTGGGAGTGGGAGTGGGAGCCATTGCAGCCTGACTCTCAGTTCGCCAGTCAGCCACTCCACACAAAACACACATTGGGCTGACCACGTGGTCCGAGTTATCCCGTTAGTTGGCAATCTTCCAGGCCACGGCTTTTAGCGCACCGTGATAGTTTCAAGTGTCTCAGATTGTTTAGAGTGAGGAAAATGCGCTGAGCTGTTGACCTCACTCTCTTCCCCACCCCCACAATCAGACCACCATCCGAGCCAGTCAGTTGACTGATGTGGGAGTGGGGGCATTGGCTGAGGGGTCGGCGTACCCATCTTCGCGCGCCACAGCATGACCTAGCCCCCATAACGCACACACCAGGATTCACTTAATCGGGGGATATGGAGGAGCCATCGCCGTCTGACTCCCAGTCCACTGGTCAGCCACTCGACACACACAGCACATACACTGGGCCGACGGCGTGGTCTGGTGTACGCGTCAGATTGGCAGCCTTCCAAGCCACGCTTTCTAGGAAACCGTGATTTATCAGGTACATTACGATAATTTTGCGGGTGTTGTCTATGTATTAGTGTAGATGGTGTGGGCTGACGTGGCTTAGCCTCCGGTGGTTTACCGCAGGTTGTCGTGGAGTCGCATGTGTCCTAATATGCCCATGTGGTGTGTAAATGTGTGGGAGCAGTGAGGGCAGTAGAGGCGGGCGCGGCGACTGTATGTTGGAGCCCCAGACACTTGTTCACCAGCCGCCGTGCGATGGATTCGGAGGTGACCGACCAGGCCGATGCGTGAGTTGAAGTTGCGGGTGGATTGTGGGCATGATAAATCTGTAGAGGCTGGTGGGATGTCATTCATGGTAGTGGGGGTGGCAGTGGCGGTAAGAATGGCAGGAGCGGAGGGTGTGCATGATGTATCGGTGTTGTCGGCATTGCGGGGAATTCCGCTGTCATGGATGCACATGTGACCGAGTAGGCCCATGCGATGAGTTAATGCACGAGGACAGTGAGGACAGTGGAGGCGACGATCTCTGCTGTGTGATGGTGCTCCAGGCACTGGCTCACCGGTCACTGTACGATGTATTTGCAAGTGACCGACCAGGCCGATGCGTGAGGTGAATGTGCGGTCGCATTGAGTACAGCTTAGGAGAGATTCCCATCGCTGATGGTGATGGTGGTGGTAGTGAAGGCGAAGGCGGTGGTGGTTGCGGTGGTGGGGGTAACAGGCGATGAGTAGATGGATGTGGTCTCTTTGATGGTGGGAGTAATGGAATTTATGCCAGGAGTGAGGGTGGGGAGTCAGAAGGAGGGTTGGCAGAATTTGACGTAGAAATTGGAATTGTCGGATTGTTGTTGCATTGCGTCCGAAGATGTCCAACCAGGCCGATTCGCGTGCGGAAGATGCGTTGACAGCGTGGGCATGTTGGCAGGGACCTGGGCATTGGCGATGTTGGTCCGGGGTGCTGGTGACTTTCGTGCCGCTCTTTTGTCTTGGCGGCGGCTATCCGGTTGGCCTCATAGATTGCTGAACCAGTCTTCACTGATCTTCTCCATGCCGGTCTATCGTGAAAGAGGTTCTCCCAGGTCGCTGGGTTTATTTGCAGCTGCTTCAGAGAATTCTTCAAAGTTTCCTTGTAGCATCATTATTTTACCTCCCTGTCGGTGAGCACCCGTAGCGAAATCTCCGTAGAAAAGTCGTTTGGGTAGTCGCTCGTCGTCTATTCTTATCAGGTGGCCGCTCCATCGCAGTTTCATTTGCCTCAGCATGGCGTGGATGCTGCGGATTCCGGTCCGCTCCAGGACTTCCGTGTCCGGGATCCTGTCTCGCCATTTGAGCTTCAGTATTCTGCGGAGGCAGCTGAGATGAAAGTGATTCAGCTTCCTGGCTTGGGTTCGAGTAGACGGTCCAGGTCTCCGCTCCGTAAAGGAGTGTCATCAAGACGACGGCCTATTACATGTTCAGTTTGGTGTTCAGGTGAATACCATGGCGATTCCACACGGAGGCCTGCAGCCGGTCGAATGTTTGACTACTCCCAACCAGTCTCCCCAACACAGACCAGATTTTCACACAAAGGGAGTCGAGGGTTCGGATCTTTCAAGCGCGAGTGACATGTGCACAATATGGATTGCAAACAAGAGGTCAAGGTCAAGGCAAAGGGTGCGTGGATTGATTTTTAAAGATAAGAGAATCTTTGATCTTTTACCATATTTCTTGGCACTAACAGTAAATTTTCGATTAATTCTCAGTTTAAAAGTAGTTTTTTCTGTCCCGTATTATTAGTGCCCATATAAAAAAACAGTTGGATAAACTAGTTGCAATTTGCGCCAATCTTGCGGTTTGAATCCGGGCCCGGCCATCATTTTTATTCACAGTAGGAAATTAGCAGCAGTATTATCCTTTTTAAATTATTATAAATTATTAACTCCTTAGCTCTGTTAATTAAACCATTATGCTGTCTAGCGGTTTAAGATGTCTCGGGGGAGAGACTTGCAAATGCACAAACTTGCAGCCTCCACTCCATCCTTGAATACTAGAATCATGGCAGGAGAGATATCGGGCGCCTGTGAGACTTCTCAGCCTCCTCCAGTTATTATAAATTTAAACTTCCTTCAGTTCACCTTCCACCTCTTGGCTCGCTGGTCACTCAACCGTGCACCACGTCCTGCAATAAAAAGAACTTTGTTTGATGAAATAACAGATCTCCTGCTACATGCAGCTCTGACTAGTACCTCCAACAAGCCTTTCAATTAATTGTAGTAATTATCTCTGAAACTGGGGAGCGGATAAATCGCAAGCATTCTTGTACGCTGCGTAATATTCCAAATCATATATCTGCTATGAATGGCGCGCAACGTTTTCTGCAAAACTGTGACTCCGGATCTAGAGTTGCGCTCGCTAAGTGACTGCGCTCGCTCAGTCGTAATGCCCCAAGATCGGTTGCTCTCTTTTCCTTGACAGAATTTAACTTCTTATTGCCAAGGAAAGAGATTAATAGAGAATTCGATCAAAAATGGCCTTGATGGGTTTCCCCTGACTTCACCCTAATGCAGAGGAAACTGCAATTTTTTTAACTGCTTACAAGCAACGCAGAAATGTCTACTTCTGTTGTCCTGTTGAACAAGTCACATCCAATATCATCTATGGCTTCACCATCTCAATCCCTCGTTAATTCTCTAAGGAAGCCGACCATGATTGATCTTGTGAAATCTCAAGATAAAAATGCGTCTTTTATTCCCACACCCGTACCAATTCCACCAGTAACTCCTAGTGAGCCAAATCAGATTGTTAGTTCAAAAGCAAGTCCGACTACATTCTCAGTCACTAAAAAGTCGAAAAAATTAAGCTTCTCTACGAAACATACCCCTTCACGAACGCATGCTGCTCCCCAAAACACTTGCCACCCAACTACCTTGCATTTCTTACTACCCCTAAACCCTATATTAAGGCTGCTATACCAAATGTGGCAGTGTTCTCATCTGGAAATAACGCCCCTGTTTCCTTCACAGTAGTGTGCCCCCACCTCGTGGCACGTTGCCTCCATGGTCGCTTTTCCAGTGGGCTCCTGATAAGAATGATCCTACTGGACTAGTAGACTCACTTGACTCTCTGTATTAACTTCAATGGGAATACTTTGCAGTATCCTGTCCCACGGTTTCCTGGACAAGCTCCTATGACTAGCGGTGGTGCTCAGTTTCCCTGTCCGTCATTTACCCCTCCATATCTTACTTCTCTTAACCCACATTGGGCGCTTGCTATCCCATTAAATTTTTTCTAGAACCGGGCTGGAGCACCCGCTCCCTATGTTCGGTGGCCCGTCCACCACTGGACGACTTAGCTGCCCTCCTTCAAAAACAACGAGCTTGCCCATTTAAATTGTTCTCTCTAAATGCAAGATTCTTGCTCAATAAGATGCCTCTGATTCATACACTGGTCTTTGTCCACTGTCCAGATGTTGTTATAGTAACTGTGGTTATAGTAACTGAAACATAGGCAACATCTTTCGTCACCAACTCCGAACACTTACTTTGAGGTTGTAATTGTATTCTAAATTATCTTCGTGACTGCCTTCGTGGAGGAAGCTGTATCTACGTTAACAAAGCACTTTTATTTCTGCCCTTAGACCATCCGCAAGTTACCGTGGTTGAAGAGAGCTGGTGGCTTTGAATTACTTTAAAGAATAGGTACCCTTTACTCGTTGGTAGTATCTATCACCCACCGAATGCCAGTGAGGATTGCGATCGGTGTTTCTCATAAGCATTTCATGCTGTGACTGACTTAACTTTAAATTATTGCCTTTTTGCAGGTGGCTTCAATCTTTCTGAAGTTCAAGGGTTTCCGACTTCCGGTCCAACTAATCTAGAGGACTTCCTCGAGTTTGTAGATATCGGCATGTGGAATCCCCCCGGGGATCGAGTATACATGATCTGATCTTTTGCAGAGGTTGCCTGCCTTTGAAAGTGTCATCTTTAGGCCAACTTGACAGTTGAGACCACGAAATATTTCTTTCTACACTAGAATTTGAAAATGATTAAACTTTGTCCAACATATAGCTTTTTCTTCGCGTTCCACTTAGCTTATTAGACAGAATTATTAAACCATATTAATTCTCGCGAGTGGTGTGATTTTTCTCTGTCAGGATGTCATTACTTTTACTACTATACTGTACAACGTTTTGATCCACTTTTTTCTCGTTTTGTTCCCCGTAAGAAAATAATTGTCATGAAAGTGGTTTATCTCCCTTTATCTTTTCATCGTAGGTTACGTAAACTTTCTCGTCAGTTCCATCTCTAAAACGAGATTTCCATTCTGCCTTGATTCAATGTACCTTTGAGCAGGCTACGAGAAGGTCCAAAGAAAAATGGTTAGTAGGTGAGGTCAACTTTGTTTGAAACGGTTCCTTAAATGTCACAAAACCTTTTTCATACGCAGAAATAGCCCATATCTTAGAGACGCCCTTGGAAATCCCATAGTTGTCGACAAGTTGCTGTCTGATAGTTTCAACGTTTTCTTGTCCAGAACACTTTTTTAAAATCTGACCGCTTCCCTTCCGACCATGTGGGTTTGGACCGGTGGCATCCTCGAAACCAGGACTTTTACCTTCTTGGACGAATACGTAACTATTTGATGTTCTCGTCAGTATCAAAGTCCTGGACCACATTGCGTCCCAGTCAGTATTATAAAGACGGATGCTTATTATATATTCCATCCTTTCTGTGTAAGGTATTTAATCTAGCTCGTGAAAATGAAACCAGTCCCACTGTGTGGAATGAATCGTGCATTCTGCCTATCTCTAAGCAAAGCCAATCTACGTCATTTGACGAGTTTTAGCCAAATAAAACACTTTCTGAAGCTTCGAAGTTCTTGGAAACCTTGATCAAGGAGAGGATGATGTGTCACTTAACCGAGCATAAACTATTGAGTGTGACCCACCATGGGTTCCTCAAAACGTCTTGTGATACCTGCCAGATCTCCTTCTTTGGTCATGTTCTACAAACAAGGGGCAGTGGTTTTGCACTTTACATAGTCAATTTTGATTTCACGAAGGCTTATTGTTGTTTTTACCATGCTTTCCCTCTCTTGAGACTTTCACTTTTGGTATATGTGGTAAAATTCGGAACTTGATATCCTATTATCTGAGATCTCGTATACAACATGTTAAGATGTCCAATAATAGCTCCGATCCCGCACGTGTGACAATTAGAGTTATTCAGGGTAGTGTACTTGGCCCGCTCTTATTTTGCCTTTTGTGTCAATTATGTACCAGGTCTTTTTCAGAATGGTAGGTCATTTATGTATACTGTTGATTTAAAAGTCACCTACCGATACAAGCCGGCAGATCAGAACATCGTGCTCGAACCCTTAAAAACGATCTTGAGGACTTTGTCCAGTGGTGCTGCACATGGCGCCTTGCACTTTCTTGGTACAAATGCTCTGTTATGGTTGTTGGCGACTGTCGTCAGCCTCAACTAAGCATAGATTGTCACGTCCTAAATGTGTCTGGAGTTCTTAAGGATCTGGGCATATAATATTCCAACTATCTTAAGCTTTCAGAGCATCGCGCACTGATTGTCTCCAAATCACGCAGAACTGTCGGGTTCAGCCTCAGAACTTTCAAAACTATCGATATGGGACTCTGCCCTTAAAACATGTACGTTTGGCCCTGCGTGGAATACTGCTCGTTTCTATTTAGCCTTCTGCGCACTAGTGAAAGAAAGAAAATAGAATCGATACAGCTTTTTACTTAAAGAGTTTTATCTTTGGAGCACCATAAGCTGATGTATCAACAACACTGTGATTTCACCAATTACAGAAGGGACTCTTTTTACAGTTTCAGCTTTTAAACAGTGGTGCGTTTAATCCCCTCATCACTTGAGGCAGTTTGTCCACTCTCGGCACAGAAGTCGCCACAATGTCTTTTTATTTCTTCCACTAGTACGCACATTTGGGTATCGTCAGTCTTTTCGGTAAACGTCATAGCAATGTGAAAGAAACTACCCCACAATATAAAAATCCTGCAAACTATTTCTTTTCTTAAGAAAATCGTCACTAAGTTTCTGCATTCAGAACAGTTTCTACGAATCCTGGATGCCGGTACGGTCAAATCTATCTTCCGGCTCGATGGAATACATGGCATCTGAGTCCGGTCCCATTTCCTTTCTTGAGCGCGATAGCACTGTCTTTGTAACCCACATCCACTGAATTCTTCGGCATAAAACGAGCTTACATCTGCGGATGCACCCTTGCCTGGTGCAAAATCCCGGTTCCTTAAAAAGACAGAGAGACTGTAGATACACTGCATTTGTGATAACTCTTCCCCGTTCCGAACTGCTATCATCCCACGGGTAGCAATTTTTTTACTGAATAATATTAATTTAGAAAAGCAGTAATAACTTTATTCCTTCCGAAGTTTTTTCCTTGCTAGTTTGATCCCCACTGTGATTTTCCTTCTGGCATTGCCTGTAAAAAGGAATTAAATAACATTATTTAATTTTAAGCTAATTTCACATGAGAGACTCCAACTTCATGCTCTGGGTTGGTGAGTTGTGACGAGATTGTGTGAAATGTATGCGTTAATGTGATATATATGACGAGCGTTCGGTTCGCGGTTTAACTAAAATGCTTAATGTGTGCCCATTTAGCCGAGCAGGACCATACGCTGACTGACTATGCGTCATCAGTGTGTGGAATGGAGGCGGAGGTGACCGATATATGATGTTCCTTGTATTGATTTGTCAGTCTGTGAGATTGATTCACAACTTACCGTTCAGGCCGAGTGGTGATGTGCATTTGCATGGCCTCTGATGCGATTAACAGTTGAGTGCTCATATAAAAGCTTGAGGGACATTACCTTACGCCTGGGTGCGGTCCAAAAACCCCTCTGAGTATTCTATTAACGGGACCTCGTTTAAAATGTGGAAGTACAGGGAGTTCTTGATATGTGAATGGCCGTATTTGATGCTATGAGAATGCTGTAAACCAGCGACAGCTGGCCCGATTTTGTGTTTAAAAGATGTCTCCTTTGCACAATGGATGGCAAATGTTCGTCATTTACATTGTTTATAAATTGTAAAAAATCTTTAAATAACTTCGTGCTATACATTACTGAGAGTACTGAGTTGCAGAGAACACAAACGACCATTTTTAATTATGCTGTAATCGGCCCAAAAAATTATAAAACTTGATGCTTTTCTACTGAGTGCAAATATGTCAAAATAATGTATAGAAATAGGGATATCCAGGGCTCTGCTTTTAACCCTTCAAATTAATGCATGACAGTTAAACCGAAGATTTTCACCGTGTGCTCAGAAGTATTGCGGACGCAGGGATGGTGACACAGCCATGAAGTATTTTATAGCGAGGATTAACTTGCGCTTCATATACCGCACCGCAGCCTTTCTCAGACACTACAACACGATGTCAAGACAAACTTAAGGAGACTGAAAGCAGGAAAGGATTAAGTGACTGTTAAAGCTGAAAAGTCTGTTTGTGCTTACCACGCAGGAGCTGACCTCGAACAGCCTACCGGGATTTTAAAGAGCACGAAATAGGTGATTCGGATCCCAACTGAAAACGTGTGCCCTAGAAACTACAGAAGGAAGAAACAATCGTGGTGTGACTCTCAGACATGATATGAGGACCAAAAACAACGCGCCCTTCGAATTCGGTTTAAAATTTTTGACCTCCGAGGAATTTACCCCAGGACAGCAGCAGAAAGGACCGATATCCTCTTGTGCATTACTCGCCAGCAGCTCTAGCTCTTATAACAATTTGGATCCGACTCTAAGCCAGATCTACTTAGGTGTCTAAAATCTTTTACGCCAATTCAATGACAAGTTTTGTCCATCGATTCTGATTAGAACCGACGCCCATATGAGGGTTTCCAGTCTAAAAAGGGCTGGGTCATTTCGCTATTTTATTCATAAAGCTGATCCCGCGGAAAAAATTCGTCCATATTTTTATCACCCTTTATAGTTGTTGAGAGTTATCATGAAAGTCAAAATATACCCTTTGGGAATCGTGCAACGTGCGTGGTAGAGCCAGGGTGTGAACTAGGGCAGTGGTTTGTGGGAAACGATAGTGATACCACAAAGCTATCACCGGATGCCAAATTCGCTGATTTACATTTAGATTATGGAATAAACACTAGCTATAATATGAATGACTGCACTTCTGGACATATTTCCTTAAAGTCACCTCCCGCAAAACTTATCATTCGTTTAATAAGTTTGCTGATGTCAATTGCGAGGAAGAAGCGTGTGGGACATGTTTTAAACTTCTCCAAAAAAAGTTCGGAAGTGGGAAAGGATACGTAGGGACTGAAGATGGACATAGAGAATTTGAAGAAATTTCTTCGCATTTCAACCCGAAAAGAATCAGTCCGTAATGATGGAACATGAGGGAGCAAAACGCAAATACGCATACACAGTTTCCTCAGTCATATCATCCAATAAGGAAAGATGACGATGCGTCTACAGGACTCGGCATAGCCGTTTAACTGTCTTTAGTACGGAAAAAGGGTGACCGGCAGGATCCCAGAAAATGAAGTAACGTCTCAGTGTTTCCCAAAAAGCCAGATAAAGCCAGATCATCAGTCAAAGCGGGTCAAGGCTGAGCATTTATCAAGCAAATCCCGCGCTGTTGAAGGTTGAAACCGACAAAAGTGTGTTATTATGCACAAAACTAGGTGGTATCTCTGTTCCAACCAACCTCTTAAAAGCAGAAGTGGACGATAATCGGAATGACCACGCTATAATCTCAGCATCTGCTCCATCATCGCCAGCAAACAGTTGCAGAGGGCTACATAAAGGAAAGCACGACGCACCATAAGAAAATAATAACTTAATCGATAGAGATAAATGTATAATTATTCAAGAGGTTGCTAATTAAATGCAATCACTCCCAAGGAGCGAGTTTTTAAGACTTAGTACTCTTCCAATTTCCACTTAATACCATTTTTGAACCCTCTGACGTAATTGAGGGGATGAAAGCCTTCCATCTTGGAAAACGGTCGAACAACGCATCAGAATCAATACGTCCACGCCCTCTTAAACTCATACTTATCAGAAGTGAACAATCAAGGCTCACTTTGTACAGGCGCTTTAGGATAAAATGCTTCAAACTCGAAGTCTTATTCAACGGGAATTATCACTAGTAGAACGTTAAAAACTTCACATTCTAGTTATAGAACTGATAAAGTAACTCAGGGATGGGAAAAACAACTTGGTTATCTAAAACTACCAGGTAAGGCAGCGTCCATCTTTCTTCCGTTGGATTGGTCCGGTACAGATGACCTCGCAGTCGTCGCAATGACTGAAGGTTCGATCCGCGTAAATAGGAAATTAAAATTAAGGTACACCAAGGTGCAGAGCATGTTATCGCAATTAAGTAATGAACGGGCCCTCTGTGACTTAAATATGCAATTTATTTATTAATTAAAGAACGACGAGCTGAGGATCCACCTCTGTGATCTCTCTCCAGATATTCTCTCTATAACAGAAATCTGGTTTTCCCAACACTTGACCGACCATGAGTTAACCATGACAGGCTACCAGCTGTTTAGACGAGACCGAGGAGGGCATCAGGGAGGAGTACTCAGATGCTTAAAACATGTACTAATAGTCTTAGACAAAACAGATAAACTGACGTGTACTCCTCATTCAATAACACTGTCTATTAAAAGTACCGGGTTCACTATGCCTCGATGTCCGAACAATTATCAACCACCCACAGTGGATCCCACGGCTGATGCCAATCTGCTAGACGAGCTAGGAAAACTTTCTATACGGGCACATCTCCTGATAACGGGTGACTTTAATGCGCCTCACATTGGCTAGAGCTCGGCCTATGCACTTACTTCAAAAATGGCATTTGACGGTCGCCTTTTGAATCAAACGCTTAAGCTATTTCTCAATTAACACGTCATGTTTACAACCAGAGCGCACGACAACCAACAGGCCAATTGTTTTGATCTTGTCCTAACAAAATCACAGGACAGCATTGACGAGATTTCATGTCTGCCCCCTCTCAGTAGAAGTGACCATATCCTCCTGATTTGGGATAACTCGCTCTTTTCGATACCCGAGAGATCCAAGGCAGTCGGGAGAAACATGCACTGCTGTGATTTTGACCATATGAAGGCTGAACTCACACGCATTGAGTCGGAATCTGTATTGAATGGAAAACGCTGTCCACTTTCACGAAAGAGCTTACGCAGGCCTTAAAAATTAAGGTTAACAAAAAGTGAAGGCTATGGAAGAAATCACTTACAGAGGGGATTTCCACATCCATAAGTGCATACAATCTTCAAAGTAATCGAGAAAAAGCCTTATTCTCAAAAGAAGATGGGAATCTGAAGTGGATCTGCGTAACCTTGCGATGATAACCGGAAACGTTTCTACGGTTTCATTAAACAGAGTTCGCGAAAAAAGATTCATTACTCCTGCTGAGGACTGTTGAGAGTATAACCCACACTGAAGATGGAGTAAAATCTGATTATCTTTCAGAATTTTTCCGGTCTATTTTCGCTAAGGAAGTTGAATTTAACTCTCACGCGATTGATTTCGAAGAATTCATAATAATTGAGGCCGTTAAGTTCACTGAAGCGATTGTTCTAAGGGAGCTGTTGGAGCTGATGCAATCCAAATCATCAGGTCTCGATGAGATACAGGTGAAAATGTTGAAGTAACTCGCCTGCGAGTTAGCAAATCCACTGTTTATGATTTTTCACGCATCGTTAGAGGCTGGATATCTACCAAATTACTGTAAATCTGCGTCGATAACACCACTGTATAAGAGTGGCAGCTGGGTCTCCGCAAGGAACTATAAACCAGTCAGTCTTAATTCCGTCTGCTGCAAAATTATGCAAAACATAATTAAGTGACATTAATGCAGTTCCTTGAGCAAAAATCTGATTCCTGATTTTCAGCATGGTTCCCGTAGAGGAAGGTCCTGTGCATCAAACTTGCTCTGCTGGTTAGAACGTTAGAGAAAAGCCGTTGATAGAGGAAACACGGTGCATGCAGTATATATTGACTACAAGAAAGCCTTCTATAGCGTACCTCACCATCGCCTTCTGTGCAACTAAAGGGTAAGCTTCCGATGTGCATTAAAAGCTTTCCCAATTGGCTGCTCTTAAACTTTCCGTGCCCATGACCGGCAGTCAGTGAAGGTTGCAGTTGAGATTAGTGTTCCCAAGGGTTCCTTCATTGGCCCTACTCTGTTCATTATATACATCAATGACTATGTCAATTAAGGGGATTACGATGTAACCATGTTTGCCGATGATATTAAGATCCAGAGTAGCGTTTGGACATGAAGTTGACGAAGAATCTTTGCATAAAAACATGAACCGACTTGAACAATAGTTGACTGACTGGCTTATGCTGTTGAACATAAAAAAAATTAACTCCTTAAGAGTCGGTAGAAGCAACTCACCGAAAACCATTGTCTACCACTTGAATGACATACCAATGAAAGAGAAAGACGCCCAGAAAGACTTGGAGTGCATGGATCACGAATTCATCTCAAACGGTCGCTCTACTGCGCAAATGTGGCTAAGTTGGCGATGCTAGTCCTATACCTTTTCAAGCGTGTGTTCTCCTCATTCGATGAAAACTTCTTCTCAAAAGTCTTCCGAAGATTTTTGACCCCTTACTGGAGTTTTCCACCCAATCTTGGATACCCTGGAATACTAAGGACCACAGCCTTCACAAAACATTTCAATGGCGTGCAACCAAATTCATAACCGGATAGGCCTCTTTACCCTACGAAGCCCAATTAGCTAATCTTGACCTTTTCCTTTGAGTAACAGGCAACTGTGGGGTGATCTTATACAAACGTTCCACATCCTATGCGGTCAGGACTGCTGCCTTATACCGAAAGACTTCTTTGAGCTAGCGACCACAACCAAACTTCGAGGTCACCCACTCAAGCTACGTGGGATTGGTGCCAGGCTCGACACACGGAAGTTCTTCTTCTCCAGTTGAGTGGTTTAAGTTTGAAATGCCTTGCTAGAGGATGTTATTATATCTAAATCAGTTGAAGCCTTCACAAGGAAACTGAATAAGCATTGCAGTACACACCACGAGGCCTTCCGACTGCTCTCATCTCGCTGCAATTTATTATTTAAAGTAACTTTAGTTTATAAAATATTTCTCTCCGCTCTGTGTACATTCCCTACTGACATTCACCATACCGCCCGCAGCTCCGAACTCATACTACTTTCCCTGTATCATGTGTATACTTACAGTGCCTACTGGATTACGCACAATAGGGTGCACAAGTGTCTCCAAAATACAGCAGACGTAGGTACAAGTTCATATATCTGGAAAAATTTTGAGATTTCACGCGCAATTTTTGATGTTTTCGTTTCAAAATTTTTGACATAGTTCCACTGTTTGTAACAAATATGGACTTCAAAGGTACCCAACAAAAGGTACCTTCAAAATAACTGAACGGAAATAAGCTGAATAACTCGTCAGCTGGTTGCATTCAAAGTCACAGCACTTGCGGACTGTGTTTATAGAAGTGAATGTTCACCTAATGCCATGGGATGCAATTGTCTGAGTCAACTTCACTGCCTCTTTCCTCTTCCAAGTAGAAGTCCACCGCTCAAGTCGGTCAGCCATCTTTACACAAATTGGGAACAAGTGGCTGATGGAAATGCAGGATCTATCTACACGAGCTAAACACAACCTGTTCACCACACAACACGCCGGGTTCTCACACTAAAGAGTGGGGTTCTTGGATTCCCCATGTCCGAGAGTGCCATAAAGGCTATGTTATAAATAAGCCATTGGGCCTGACTCTCAGTCCATTAACACAGTGCTGACTGCGAAGTCTGAGCTGTATTGTTAGGTGGCAGCAACACATTTTGTATTGGCACAGTATAAGTAACGCGCAAGGGACATGAGAAATTTTAAATTTGCAGAAAATTTGAGCAAAGCCTGTCCTGTAGCTGAGCAGCGTATTTGGCTACGTAGAGAATGTGAGACAGTTAATGAGATAGCTGTTGTGACGTATTTCAGTAGAGTTCAGAATAGTTAAGGGTAATAGGCATTGCCTTTAAAGACCTTGTTAAAGAACGGCACCTATAATATTGCAGTTTAAATACCTGCTACTGCGAAATTGGGAGTGACATATTCACAAAGAAAGAAAATAGCTTTGTAACATGCACAGTCATTCTGAAGGACCGATGATAACCTATGTGAAATAATATATATCACCGGTATCTGTATGCACGTGTAAAGATTTTGAATGATGTAGCAGTGCCTTCCTAATAGAATGAATGTTATTTGTCAAGCGAATAAAAATCCAGTTTATGTTTGAATGTGTCTGTCGTGTCCGCCCTTATGACGTCCGCTGGGAGTCAGTTCCAGGTACCGACAATTTGCTGCAAAAACCAATGGCATCGAAAATCCAGGTGGGATAAGGTTAATCGAAGATATACTAGTTAAAATACATAAGTTACTATAAATTAGTGAGTAACGTATCCACATAGAACGAAAATAGTTTTGCAACGGTGGGATCTAGGCACAGTCATCCTGAAGGATCGAACGTTACCTATGTCAAATAATAGATACCACCGTTATCTGTATGTATGTACAAAGCTTTGGTATGATGCATCAGTGCCTTCCTTTGAGGATGAAATGTATTTTTCAAGCAAATATAAATCCAGTTTATGTTGGAATAGGTCTATCATGTCCGCCCGTGTGACTTCCACTGGGAGTCCATTCCAGGCACCGACAACACGCTGTGAAAACGAGTGGCAACGAACATCCAGGTGGGATAATGTTCCTCGTAGTTTTAGAGAGTTCCCCCAGGCCAATAAAGAAAAGTCTTCAAAGTGTAGAGCACAGTCCTGATTCCTTACGAGTCGGTATGTCTGTATCAGATCGCCTAGAATCTGCCTTTACTCAAGAGGGAAAAGATTAAGTGCGTCAAGTCTGCATTTATATGATAAATAATTTAGACCCTTAACGACATCTGTTGCCCTACCTTTAACCATTTCCAGCAGTTTGTAATCATTTTTCAGCCGCTGTCGCCACGCCTGAACTCCATATTCCTGGTGTGAGCCAATACAATTGCCGTATATTTTTCCAAATATTTCCATATTGATA
Organism: Schistocephalus solidus; assembly: GCA_017591395.1. Lineage (NCBI taxonomy): Eukaryota > Metazoa > Platyhelminthes > Cestoda > Diphyllobothriidea > Diphyllobothriidae > Schistocephalus > Schistocephalus solidus. The sequence goes on along the minus strand of WEDG01002421.1, from coordinate 155,807 downwards.
TCTACGAAAGTTCTTTTAATTGCAAACAGGAGATTTGACGCCTTTTTTGTCGCCAGAAGACATTGAACAGAGGGCTTTAGAGAAGATAAATGGTGAGTCCTGGGTCCTTTTTATTCGGATATATTTGACAGGCACGTTCCGTCAAGGAAGCATTGATAGGAGTCTCCCATCGCGCTTGCTTCTTCGTTTTTAGTCGCAGTGTGACCAAAGTTTAACTCCATCTGCCATTTATCGGACAACTCATATAGTCGATTGAGTCCTTCTTGTAAACTCCCTTTAGCATTACTACATCCGATTGGTTGCCATATGTTGAGATCGTCTGCAAACATGAACCCCGTGTTGTCTAATCAATTCGTACAATCATTGACATACATTAAGAAACGAAATGGCCTAAGAACGGAGCCCTGAGGTATACCACCAACAACCGACACGTAAATTTGTTTCGAATTGCCAATGCACACGGACTACGATTTGCCTATCAAGCAGTTTCTTATCCAATTGAGCAAATTCCGCCTTATACCGGATTCTCGGACATTATAGAGTAACCTGCGGTGAGGAACGCTATCAAAGGCTTTTTGAATTCGAAGTAGATGACCGCAAGACTGGTGTCCTCATCCAATGACTTGGACAACTATTCCAGTGAATAGAGCATATTGGCACAACAGTAGTGGTTTTGTTGAAATCCGTGTTAGGCACTGTCAAGGAAGTTTTTTCTTCGATAAACTTCATGCTGGCCTTTTTGATGATCCTTTCAATCGCTTTGCAACAAATGCACGTTAGGCTCACTGGTTGATAGTTTTTAGCGCTGGTTCTGGATCCACCCTTGTAAAAAAAACTATATATTTGCTGATTTCCAATCAGAGTGGAGGGTGTCCCGATCAAAGGACGACTGGAAAATACATGGGAGCAGTCAAGAGAGTTCGCTGGTAAGCTCACTCAGTACGTTTGCTGGTATTTGATCAGGACCCGGTGAAGTGTCGTCGTTAGGTGAAAGCAGTTCCTTCTTCATATCTTCTTCTGTGAATTCCAGGTCCTCAATGACGGCGTCGTTACTACCTGTACGAAAGTCTATTTGGTTAAAATCCGCTTCATCTGTAAAAACAACCACAAAAAACTGACTTAGGTGTTTTTTCTTACCTTGCTTTTCATTAATGTCTTCGTTGTTTTCCCCTATCAGCACTGCAACCGTCTCCTTCATTTTCAAATACAATTGATGAAGTTAAAAAGTACTTTTGGCTTATCGACGGCAAGTTCTATAATTTAAGTTTCATGATCTGCGGATAATTAACCTAATTGCGTTCCGCTTTCAGCAAAATTCTTCTTAATGCATGGGTTGATTTGTTGCTACACAACTTCTCGAGAAATTATTCTTTCAGTTTAGTTTTCTTTTCGAATCACATGTTAAACAAACAGGGCAGTTCGCCTTTTGGACTTTTTATTATAGGGCAGTTTTGGTGCATAGCGCAGTTTATAACGCCCCTGATAATGCTCCAATCGACATACGGATTTCCGGTAAGAATGTTTTGTCAATTTAGCGCCGGTTAGCCATCCCAATTCACAGAGAAATTCGCGCGCCAGTAATTTAACCGAACATCATGAGTCTCCGTTTGCTTGTTGAGAAAACAGTATTCTCACAGCAGCATGACCTGGTCACTTTTACCAAGTGGCGCGAGTGACCTAAAATCATACACAACGAATCTGCTTCGCAGTCGCAAGGGCAAGCAATTACTTGTTCAGATTATATGATGGCTCTGTTGACGTAGATTGCTATTCCTCACCTTTTTATGCAGTCTGTCGTTACGGAAGAATTGATATTGATCAATGGCAATTTCGCTTTTCAATATTTCTGTCAGCAACTAAGTTTTTTAGCGGAAATAAAATCTGGATGCACATCAGATATCCATACTTTCAGTTCATATTCTTTCTGGAACAAACTGTTTGCTAGTATAAGGAAAGCGGAACTTCGTCTTGACAGATTGTCGGACAATATTTGAACCAAGATTGTTAGAATGCTCGTGTGTCTTGTGCTATCGACTGTCTGTGTAGGAGGCTAGTGCTTTTTGATTGAACTGGAGTTCAATTTGTTAACTGACGTTTGTTGTCTGAGCGGTATTTTATTGTGATCTGTTTGCCCTCCACTCTCAGTGTCATGGGCTTTCTCCAGAGAATTGACCTGTGGACGTGTATAATATGTCCATTCCAGATTTTGAGATTTCTTTTGTCCAGCTTGGATCTCTTGATGGCTTCTACTTTGAGCCCTCTCCATTTCTCCCTCCCCGCAGTTGAAAAATCCGACTGAAAAAAAAACTATTGAGTGAGTGCTTCAAAGCACAGGTTTCCTACTCTGCAATAGCTGGGCTTCTAACTCAGTCTGATGGACAAGCATCAGTGGTCTTGTTTGGCTGTACTCTTCATTTACGTTTCTTAACTGACCCGTTCTTAATGCTTTCATAACCGGGACCCTCACGTCTTCCGTTAAGAGACATTCAAGATAGCTTTGGAATAGCTCCATGTCATCGTGTATTCTTGCTTTTGTCGTGCCAGATGTAGATTTATGCCTGCCTTTGATAATTATACATTAACTGCGATCCACTAGAGCCCTCTGCTCTTGCTTCTTATATACAGTGAAAAGATTATGATCACTTAGAGTTCCGTCATCTCCTGCATTCAAAGAATTTTGTCGGGACAATACAAGCGCTTTTTTCTCTCCTTAAAGGCGGCTTTTTGGTTGGTTGCAAGTTTCACTGACGCAGTTTTTTGCATTTAGAATGCTTAAACTTGGCCCACTCATATTAATGTTCTGACTTTGTCTGGCTTTCTTGGATGTACTGCGACGCTTCTTTATTTTCTGTTGCCCTACCAGTCATCCTTTTGCTGTACCGGATATTCATTGTCAATTACGTCAAGTCCCGTAAACACACCGTCTTCTTCCTCATTGTTTGTCACAATTGAGGAAGCTGTGTTAGCGTGGGTTCTTTTTTCTTGCTCAGTTGCTGTCATCACCAATTTGTTCTCTGAGGGTAAAGGTCGAGGAAGTTTCTTCAAATTCTTTACCTCCATTTTTAGGACCTTGCAATCCTTTTCCATTTCTAAAAAAATTTGTAGGTGTTTGGAGCATGCCGTACACGATTCATCCTCGTAGTTGACATCTAGCAAACTTAATTAACTGTTGGCCCATGTGCTGGGAGACGAGTTAAAAAAAGAGCGTACAGAGTTGCGGTCGTTTATATTATGACTCATGCCTCTTCTCTCATATAACTTCAAATCAGAAAAACCACGTGTGACGGCAGCGAAGTGGTAGCGACGATGCTTGCCAATCACTGGGGCTCTGGTTCAATTCCCCTTCCCTGCAGGCATTTTGCACTATGCCCTAAGGGTATACTTTGCCTAGCATGACAGATCACAAAACGAAAAACGTTCTTAAAGTTACGTGCTGAAGCTTTTAATCAGATCAACTGTATGAATAAATTAACGAAGCTACTCAGCCTTTCGTAGATTGAAAGATCTCGTACAGTGGCTGAGAAGTAGTGGTCTGCAAGATATCGGTCGTTTCGGCCGGCGTCCTGATCTAAGCTTACGAAAATGAGGATAGTGCCATCTCTGATCCAAAGCTTGATAGTAAAAAAAAGCTAAGTTAAATTTGCCTGTTACCTAGGGGATCAAAGTCGGAATACAACCGTATCATTAGATTGACCTCAAAGGTAATGGTAAATTGGATATCTTCCATCTTTTTGCAGGAATCAATCAGAGTAGAGACCAAAAGTGAAGACAGTAAGAATAAAACAGTAAACAGGGAGGAGCAAAATCATGAAAGCTTAAAGCGTAAGGAGTTTAAAAATGAACAAAGTAAGATAAAACAGGGAGGCAAGATAAAACTTTGAATATTAATGATAGACTAGCGAATGGAAGCGAATGGATGGAAGAGGCAGATAGTCTTTCCCTCATATAATAAGCATTTAATGAACTTAAATAACTGCCAAGAACATACTATATACTGCGGTTCAAATGTGTCCTTAGTCTGTCAATGCACCACAGCCCTTATCTTCGTGTTCCAACTGTTCTGTTTTAAAGCAACGGTCACATTGTGGTGCATTCTCAATTTTTTTCGAGTGAATTGCCGGCTCTACCCGTCTCCTTACGCCAAGAAATCAAATTATTGAAGAAGATCATATCGTTTCATTCTGGTTGGCTATTGCCTTCGCTAGCGCCTCCTTTCTTCATACCTCTTCCTCGATTTACTTGGAAGACGAATGTTTAAAATTAATTTAAACAGCAGTGAATATGCTTAGGATCATGGATTCTGAAACAGATAGAAATTTTCGGTAGCCCTGAGAACACATAAAATTGGAATCTGTAGGTTCCAGTGTTCACCATTTGAATGAGCTTTTTAAACCGCCCCTCTTTTAACTGTCGCAAGGCGTGGGCGATATGGCAGCTCCGGTTTGTGTAGGTTTTATGACGCTGTTAGATCGTTTATTCAACTGAAAGCTTTTAATTTATTAACTAATTTTCCTTACCAACCCTTTTTTGGGCATTTTAAAAACTACGCATTACTCATGTCAAATCACAGAATATGCCGACATATTTTGCACCAAAAATGCCCGGAAGTTAGCAGGCTCACATGATCGAATGATTTTGGGATTAACGCTCAACGTTATTACTGCAATTCGTGTATAAATTTTATGTTTACTTGACGTATAAAGTACATTGCTGGTATGTGCTCACATGACAGCGGTACGTCCCGGGCTCTCGAGCTTTTCAGTCTGCCGCATGCGTCAAGGTGCACCTTGACAGATACACATTCTGGAGGTCAAAGGGCAAACCTAAATTGGGAGTTTCCTTTATGATGGCTTGAGTGTCTGGCGTGCTTTGTCTTGGTTTCAGGATAACAAGTTGGTCGACTTTTCCTCGTCGAGCCCACTTAGACTGTCTTTGTGAGTCCATAAGGTAGTGTTTAATCGCACAGGAAAAGTAGCACATTATGTAGAAGGCGTAGGGCATATATCCTAAGACAGTGACCACTTCATCCCGTCAGCGCTCGCAAACCTCTAGCTACGTGAACTGTTCGGTTGTAGGTTTTACGAGCACACTTCCCCTAGGGGAGGGGCTAGTAAGTGGGGCAAGTGTTAAAAGTCTACAGCTCTAATGAGACTTCATGCCAGGGATCAATCATTTCTATTAAAACGAAAAAATTATCCAGAGGAAAGCAATTGCACTTTCTAATACGGATCAGTAAAGCTGCACAGCCCGTTATAGTCCATTATTACGTGCATCAGAGAGAACCTACTGGCATAGTCTAGGTGAATCGGCAGATGTGTGAACACGAATACTATGTATGTACGTCTATCAGATATTACCAGTACATTCTTTACACAGACTAATTTCTCCCCAAGGCGAATGCAGCCATTCGCAAGCGAGTTATCGATCCTCATATTAGAAGTGACTACACACTTTTACTGCTCACATAATGCATAACCTCTGGGCATTGTACCGCGACTATGCTTCTGAATAAATCTGCTTTGCAGTACCTTTGCGCAAGTTTACCCCACTCAGCCCACGAGCTACCTGCTGCAGAGGGTGTGATGGCTTCTACCGCATTTTCCGCAGTCTCCCAAGGTAACTTGAACGAGCAGGAGGAAAATGAGTCCATAGGCCCGTGATACTGCATGTCGGCGCAATGTGCGTTATGCTGTGCACATTGTACGCTATCTGTTCCGGTCCATATAAAATTTCGAATTTGCCGGCGAGCATCCGCAGCAGTTTTGTCGAGTAAGCTATGTTACTGGAACATAGGTATGGAAAATACAGATACCGTAAACAGTAACAGGAAATGCCTCCGATGACTTTCAGGTAACGCACCCCTATGTATAGAAGAAACTTCCTAAATTTTGTGTCCTTCCAACAATCGAATTCTATTTAATCCCTTCCACGCTGTGAAAATTCAGCTGGATGGTATGTGTTCAACGACAGCAGTCGGTGACTAACTTTATTTACGACAGAGGAGGGCAATACATAGGTATAATTGAAGCGCTCGTCTTCGAACTCCTATTCTGTGGCCAAAAACTACAAATTTTTCTCACGACACCAATATAAACTAGGCAAAGAGGATCTAAGAGAATTTTAGAAATGAGACTTAGGTTACAGGCTGTGAAAGGTGACACTCCTACTCTATGTTTACCGTCAAATACCTCATTAAAGTTCTCGTCCTTTCTTTCCCTACAGCCGTCTTCCAGGTAGACAAATTTCTCCTTATATACGCCTAAGGCATTGTACCGTTCGCATCCGTAATATGCATTCACATTTTTGATTTGCTTCGTGAATGCTCTAGCTGGTGCGTCACAAATTACGGCTCCCATACGAACGGTGCCCTTTAGCAACCTTATTTCGTCTACAGTATGTCTAAAGAAAGCACGCACATCGCATGGCTTACCTTTTCCGCAATAAATAGCTACCGGGAAAATGGCGCTAATAAAGTGACGCACTATCATTGCTAAACTAAGCCAGAACTCCACTTTGGTCTTGCGGAACACTGGCAGTCCATTTATTGCTAGATTAACTACATTCTCAAAGAGTCACTTAATTTGACTCTCCAGGCCTATTTGAACATACCACTACCCGTACTTTCGACTAAAACTTTATGAAGCCTCTAACGGTGTATAGGGCTCTGTTGGCATGTCCGGTACGTGCGATTTGAATATTTCTAGAATACTACGAAGGTGGATATGAGTTACATTCGATTGGATGGTCCATTCCCTCACCTTCTCCCTAATGGAGGTCTGCGAGGGAAGCGAACTGTCTGCAGTACTCTCCTCTTCATCTGAAGATAAAATGTCATATTTCTCGATGTATCCACATCGAGGTATCATATGCGTCCTCGGAGACATCCGTCCACGTCCTATCAACTAACGGTGCATCGACGTCTTCCTCATCAAGTTTTCTGTGCTTTTAAGTAAATATATTCACCTCCTCCGTAAATTCGCGGCATATTTGTGCCAGCTCTCTCTCCTAATTGCCCTCTTAGAAGCAGTAAACAAGGCTAGTATAAAAGCAGCAGATATAGTACGTGAAATAGGAATGAAAGTGCAGAAACAAGTGCGCACAACTTCAGTTGCACGTGCAGTCATTTGTGTGCACGCCACGGCAAAGGAAGGTGCATTGGCGCCTTTCGCGTGCCCGCGCAAGCAGCGCTATCAGCCACCCGACCAATCAGAGCTCAGATGATTAAAATTGATTGTCTAATGAGCGCGCGCAGTGACGTATCTTGACATGTCGTGATTAAATTATATCCGGGCCAAATCGAATGTTATTAGGGTACGAGTACGGCCATCGTATCTGTGTAGCTTGCGAGCCTTCTGTTTGTGGACTGTGATTGTAGGGTTCGAAAACAAGGCCCACCATGATACCCAACACAGAAGGCGTGCCCGTGACGGTTACAAGGGAACAGCAAAACAACGGGATGCTATAAGCAAGATGCTCTTCGGGACTTGGTGCTATTTTCATATAATTCGTCCAACTTCCTACTGCTAACGACCCTGTATTTTTTGAAGATCAAGCTATTAGTGTCAAAGCACGCCGCTTTCTGTAGATGAAAGTACAATCGTTTACTCTAGCATTTTGCTTGAAGTTTACTGCTTGATTTGCGGAAAGCATTTACACTTTTCTATGTCATCTGGTTCTTATATACTAAGCCCCGAGGATGCCATAGGGTGAGTTAAGGCGTCGGAATCGTCTACAAGAACGGGGTAGATGACATGACAACCAACGTCATTGCTAGGCGCAATGCTTCGAATGCACTTTTATAATTAGAGTAACCGCAATCACCCGAGCGAAATAGTATCAACAAAATAGGATGACAGAATCAGCATAAGGCGGGTACATTAGAAGTGGACGCGTCGGAGATAAAATTAAAAACAGAACATTAGTTAATCAGGTGGCATTTAGTTAGGGCCGTTAGTTAGCATGGCATTCTACCGGTCCAACAAATAGAGGGATCAAAATGTCGACACATCTGTTGGGGAGGTTTGAATGCGAAACATTTCGAAATCTCCTTTGAGAAGACAGTGGACGAACGCGATGTTGTTGCTGATGTTAGTGTTATTTGTCTCTGGGCTATGCACTAACAGCTGTTGTAGCATTCTGCATGTCAACTGAACTGGTATCGCTTACTTTATTAGTGTTCGGTGAGTGGTCAGGGACAACGAAGTAGGGCCTTCGAGTAGGGCTGTAGCCGTCTCCTGATGTCAATCACCGCTATCAATTTCCCCTATTGCAGCAAGCAATCAAACGGATACCGTTTCTTCTCTGGAGCCGATAGACTCCCTCAACTAACAGATCGTATTTAGAACGTTGACACTCCATCTTCAACAGCACTCAACCAGTAGAGATGAGCCACATAGGGCAAGTGGTCCCAATGGTTCACCTCCAATTATGGGCAAGCGTGATTTTATGTAGCGTTAAACAAAAGGGATCTCATCCAGTGCAAGGGGTTAAGTAAAACGGACTCTCCTGGTGTGCTAGGCGACCTTTGCGATTTTAGATTAGGGTAGTTTTCAATAAAGTTTAATAAAAACGCTTGAATTACTCTTTTCCTTGAGAATTGTACGGAGCTGTCCTACTAGTCGTCTCTTATCGCGGAGGACTTACTGAACTTCGTTCGAACTATATTATGATTCAAATCGGAGTTTCAAATATTGCAAAAATTTGGCATAGGCATCTAATGACAATTTCAGTAGTCTGATCACGACCTGCAATTGCAAATAAAAGACGTGAATATTCATCAATAATCATTAGCAGATAGCGATTAGAAGTCACTGACGGAAGTGGACCTTTGAAGTCGATTAACGATCGTTCGAACAACTGGGTAGCTCTGATGAGCTGGTTTTAAGCCTTACGGGGAAGCTGGGGGTTGGCTTTACAGCTGGTTCGACATCTGCAAAAAGATGAATCGGATATTTCATCGAAAAAGAACTATTTCTGAATCCAGTAGTGTAATAGCCGAAAAACAAGGATGGCAAAGTGACCCGTGCAGTTCGCTGCAGTCTTCTTTTATTAACAAAGCCCCACAGCAACTACGAGAAAGCGTATCCGCCACTCTTTTTTCGTTACCAGGTCGGTTACTAATACCAACCTGCGTTCAGCCTTCGATCTTGTCATTCTTTACGTTCGCCTTTTGTTAAGTATCATAGATAAAATTAACAGAATGCTGTACTGTAATAAGTTTCCAATGATTGCATAAGGTAAGGTGCATCAATTTGCGGCATACACTTTTTGGAGCACAGAATGGTGACTATCACTTGGTGATCAACTGCGCAAAAATAAGGCTACTGGTCGGTCACTCCGTTTCAGCGTGGTGGCAATTGCGATTTCGGAAGCATCAGTTTGAGAGTGATGGGGTATCATACTGAAGGATAACGCTTCTGGCTTTCGCAAGTGTTCCTTAAGAGTTTCAAATGCTTCTATTACGTCAAATGATAGCTATAGAGATATTATCTGAAAATGCGATATTTACTATGCATAATAGGCTAACGATCGTACGGCTTGTTGTTGCAACTGTAGGTCATGTGAAAAAGCCACTACACAAGGGGTTTAGGCGATCTGCATACCATCATGCGTTTTCCTTGGACAAATTTATTTGCGTCGCACCGATGACTATTGTCAGTCCTTATCTTTCGGCAAATTTGATAAATGTTTAGAAGCTTAACTCTTGCTCCGAAAGGCTGTTTTCAGGAATGGGAATATTGTCCACGTAAATGAATACCTACTTGAGTTGCTCTTGCGTAATTATGGCGTCGATATTTTGACGAATAAATACGAAACAAGCATCCACTAGCCTCAGAGGTGGTGTGTAGCTTTTCCACTACCCTCTGATGATAGGTGCTCTGGTCCTTGCACTTGGTACGGCTGCGATCATGCCTCGATGATGTCACGGATTGTACTTCTCAACACATGACAACCCGTGGCAGCAGGTCTAGCTAGTGCAACCCATTATCTTCGCTAATGATGGAGACCGAATACCGAAGGTCCCAGAACTGGCCGTGGATATCTTACTGCGAGATTTATAAACTTTCCAGTAATTTCGGAGTACCACGGAAAGTAAAATGCAGCTGTCGTAATTGTCTGTGTTTATGAAGGCCCAAAATTAGTCCTGTCTATCTATAGTTAAAACATTAAATTTACAATGCCAGGAGCATCAGCCGAGGCTACGGTGAAAATAATGGAGTGTGTAGAGGACGAGAAGACTTTAGTTTCATGATGCCAGGTAAACTTTGGAAGTGCCCATTTTTACTGCATCCTTTGAATAACACATGTGCGGGACACTGAATGAGGATGCTTGTCGTATCCAAAAAGAAACACGTGTTATAAGAGGAACATGGAGCTACTAATTTAGAAGTTTTAGCAGGACTGGATATAGTTCCATACGTCTCATTGGTGCCAGGGATTAAGGCTGTCAGGGGGTTCTGATGTGATAGACTTTACCGTTTGGCAACTTCCAGTGACCTTTCATAATCAAAAGTAGTTTGAATGTTCGACGTTTTCTGCTATAATACTCTACCGCACCCGGTTTGATAGATGGCATCGTTAACATTTTGTACTCCTTCTCAGTTTTTAAATAACCGATCGAAAGTATGTCCACCTTCCTAAAGATTTTGTTTATGGATCTCAAGTAAAGGTCTTACATCAGTTCAACTGCTTCGTAGCTACAGTATTAACCAATGCATTCCCGAAATGTCGGAGAAACGTAATTAGCCTAAACTCGATTTGTATGGTTGCAGATTTTCGATCGTTGACATGAAATTTCCGAACATACGAAATCAGTGGTTTGCTTGTTTAGACGCGTCTGAAGCATTCGGGTCCACATGGAATCATTCTAGTATGAGAAACTGATCCGTTCTTGAGTTTTAAGATAAGGAGTACCCTAGAATTGGCTTTATTCAGCTTACCTTTAAATTATCAGAACTAAAATGAGAAACTGGAAGAATCCAATGAGATAGAATTTGATCGCCACACCTAGCTCTTGGAGTGCCATAAAGGCCACACTAAGAAGGAGCCATTGCAGCCTGACTTATTTCGCCTGTCAGCCACTCCACACAAACACACCTAGCTGACCGCGCGGTCCGACTTACCTAGTCAGTTGGAAGCCTTCCAAGCTACGGCGCTTAGCGCACCGTGATAGTCTCAGGCTTGGATCACACATGCATTAGAGGAGCCACATGGAGAACGAGCCGAGGATCATACTTCCCTCTCAGTGAGAGTTGCTGGTTGAAAACACAAAAAGGATATAGGTGGCAGCTCGGATCCCAGTTCACTGTGTGGGCCTCCGTGCAACACACCGCATCATACATCGCCGGGTCACAGCCTACACTTGACATGATTTGCGTATATCATTATAAGTGCAGCTCAGAACTCGCACGTCGCTAAGACGCCTCATGGAGAGTATCCAGAGAACACAATCTCACTTACATGAGAGGTGCCGATGTGGGGTGGTGATGGGAGAGTGCAAGTGTGGTGATGTTGGTGGTAGTCATGGGAGTGTTGATGGGCGTGCAAGATATGTTAGGTGTGTCGGCATCGCGGTGGGTTCCGTTTTCATGGATGAGCATGTGACTGAATAGGCCCATGCGGTGACGGAATGCGCGAGGACAGTAAGGTATGTGCAGGGCTATAAAACATATCCAAAACGAGCACATTCCCAACTCTGATGCCGTCTATTTGCCAAATTCTCTTTATTCTCGCATAAATTCGCGCGCAAGACAGCTTTTAATGAACAGCAACCTGTTGTTAACGATGTATACTGCTCACAGCGACAGCCTGCACTAGTGCACAACGAAGCAACCCTTGCACTATGTTTAAGTGAGCATAAAGCTTTGGACCTATAGGAAAGCCCGAAATGAACTTAATAATCCACGCCAAAAATTCCGAAATACCTACTCATTGTTAATCCTATCTGATGTCCGCATCCTCATGTATTTCCTCAATTGCCCCCGCACAGAATTTAATTACGAAGCGTGCACCTTTTTCAGCCTTTATATGAATTACCATTTATAAATTGCTTAAAAAACGCTCGTACTTGCGCGTCAAACATCATGACAGAATCTCTAGCTCATCCTAATTCAACGATGTTTACGTGATTTTTGTTACCTCTCGGATATTGCTCGTGATTTTCTCAAGTCGATCCTCAGCTATGCACTACGCAGTCGAAGAGATGGCAGCCTGCTTGCTTTACTAATCGGACAAGCGTAAAATTACGAGGTGCGCATTAGTAGGCTCACCAATTTCTTATGTGAATTTCAGGTGTGCTACTGTTTAATCACTTATCATCGCAAACAGTCGAGAGTTTTCTTGTCCGGTACACAGAGTCACCAGTCCCGTCTTTTTCTCGGAAGTGAAAAGCATCTAGGTTTTTGTGCTCCACACCTGTCGCCCTGGCTACTACCTTCCCAATAAATAACCCAACTGAAGTCGTTTACTATCCAAGATTTCAATCAATCAAAGCCTTCCGTAAGACAGTTTTTAAGATTGATCGATTGAGAGGAAAAGTGGAGTAACGCGTTAGCACAATAAATTCTCCAACTTTACTTGTTAACTTTATATTCTGATGAAAAGTCATTTCAATAAACCGATAGATGTTCCCTCTAGCTGTAAATTTTACCTAGTTTCCTATTCTATCATGTTAAGGTAACATTTTTAGTTCAGTATTGTGTTTATTTTTTATTATTAAAAGCAGTGGCCGGAGGTTAGGATAGCCAATGAAGAGCACCGCCACGAGCTGGTCCTCTCAGGCCCGAAAATTTTAAAGCGCGTCGAGGCCGATGGACTGGACAACCTGATTTTCAGCTTGAAGCAGCTCAATTTCCTTGAAATATCGCGGTCTGGTGTAAGCACTCTCCCCGAGGACATTCAAAACTTGAGCGATTTGACGAAACTCTCTCTGCAACACAATGTACTAACCCAAATTCCTGTCGGTCTGGGGAACGTATACAACCTGCGTTTCCTTGATCTTTCCTTTAATAACATATCAAATCTGCCAGAGAATCTTTTTGACAAATTGAATCACTTGGAGAGCCTGGCGCTGGATTCCAATGAACTGCAGTCTCTGCCCCCACTTAAGGGACTTGTAGAATTGCACGTACTTTCGGTTTCGAGTAACAAACTCTCAGTAAGTTTCCACGTCTCTACTTAACGTGAGCCCCATTTTCGTAGGTTAACTTGCTCTATTTCACTGAATTTACACAATAGCTTTAGCACTGATGGGCATGCTCAATGTCATTGATTTGTAGCCTTTAGGTTTCAGTATGTCTCTCTTGATCCTCTATTATTTACGAGCAACGTTACTAAAAATCGTCCAATAATAGACGAATGTGTTTTTCACTGTAATGTTACTTTCTGCTAAGTTGTAGATCATTAAAAAAGAACCGTAATTTTCATGGGAACGTACCGTCCACTAAAGCATTACTACAATCACCTAAAACCCCTCTGTGCCCCTAAATTTCTAAACGCATTTACTCTTGGCGACCGCCGGTCATTTGGGCCGTGTATTTCAAAAAAAACGTTTGATCATCATGCCATGCCTTTTTATACAGATTGAATAATAATAGCAAGTTCAACCTGCGCGTCAAAAAACGTTTACGTTGGTAAAAAATGCTTTGAGGGAAATATCATTGTATATGGACGCCATAAGATAAAGCTGAATGTATGCCTTTAAAGTGGTTACATTGTAAAATTATGTCGCCTGTTTGGTAATCTATCATACTAGTCTGTTTTGTATTCCTTGGGGTCTTAGTTTGGAGTTTGATTTTTGACGCGCAGGTTTCTGGAACGTAGGTAAATATCGCTGTGGGACTCCTATGTGATATAGTCAGTACTTGAGTTCTCAATAAATTCAAGCGTGATTGAGGATTATTCCAAGCCAAATTGCCGTTGTGCGACAGCTAAATGGGGTCGCTGCTATTGACTGACAGTAACCATTTTTCCGCCTCAGTGGGCACCTTTAAGGAAATGGATGTGGTTTATAGAGAAAAAGTCCCCCCCCTGGTGAGAATTTTCAGCTACTTGAAACCATTTTAAAAGCCTTACTGCAACTTATTTTACCGACATGATGCACAGACGGCAGGTTGTCTATCCTGATCCATGAGGGTGACCGCAGCCTGTCGATTAAATGGCGACTTACTCGTGACATAGCTCATAACTTTGATGACCTGCGCAGTTTACACTCCACTCTATTCCCACATCTACTGCTTTCCAGTGTGAAGGCAGTCATTACGAATGGAGTTGAGCGTGGTCGGTGCAGCTAACCTACAAAAAGCCGCACGTTTGGCACACTGCTTTTTGTACAAACCAAATTTTAAAAGGCTCTCGAATTTTTCAAATAATACCATGGGCAAGGGCCATACTGACATGGGGCCTCCAGTTCCTCCGGAGGTGGATCCATAACGTGTCAGTTGGCAACGCTAAAAGCCAATATTTTGAAAGCTAATTAGTTTTTTTAATATTGAAGATAGTAAACTCGGAACCAACACAAACAAGTTTGTTACTACGGTTTTGGTTATGTCTCATCGGTGTTACCTCAGTTTTCCTGAGGCGTCTTGGAAATTTTCGATACTGGTCACCAACAGCCGCTGAGACTGTTTGGTCGAAGTTACCTCTGGCAGCTTGTTTCTACTGTTTGTCGCCGCAAACCCTTCAGTGGCAAAGAGCTTACTTAATAGCGCCTCACGACCATAAAGTTACAGTGGCATCATCAGTCTTCGCATTATTTTATAGGGCAGTCTTGCAGCCAGATCTCGGACCTCCGCACAGTGATAGTATCCTCGTTGCCTTTCAATATTTGCACTCTCTTATTTCTCATCCAGAATTTACTGAAAGTTATCCCCCCCCCCCCCGTAGATGCATCCGATAATCTGAAACCAAAACGTTACCTCATAATCGGCCGCGGCCTCGTTTCTCTCCTCCAGTCCGAGTAAGGCTGACTGCTAATGATATTGAGCAGTGGCATAAGCTCCCTCCGTACTGCGTGCTGCACACGTGTCTCCTGATTTTTGCCGATGACACATGCTATTTTATACTGGTCTGCAGATCTACCAATACGCGCAGACCATAACTTTTCATTCACTGATAGTATCCCGATTTCCTTCAGGTCATACCAGAGACCCTCAGTGGATGCTCTAAACTCATGAATATCGACTTCTCGCGTAATGTCCTAACTAGTTTGCCAACAGACTTGAACAAACTCACGAACCTACATCGATTGAATGTCTGTGATAATAAACTTACGGAGATCCCTTCGACACTGGGGGAGTGCCGCAAACTTCGAGAATGCCTGCTAGAACGCAATCCACTCAAAGACAACCGTCTAAAGAAGATGGCCTCAGACCCGCGCTCGAGCCTGGCTCTTATAGCCTACCTCGGAAAGAAGGGTAAGACAACCTCGGCAAGGGGAACAGCACGCAGCGTATCCAGACAACCGCGTAGTGACTTAAAGCAACAGGACTTGAAACCCAGCCATCTCAGCTTCATCGAACTGGACACAGAGACGAACCATGACGTAAGTATGGTCACTCTCTCCGGTTTTCCTGATTTCTCTAAGTTTCGCCAACAGTTGCAATAAGTTTTCGTTTTATGCTTGCCAGCCTAGGGACACCGTTCTCTTCCCTTTTCTCACTACCCCCCTAACTCTCTCTCGGGTAACCGTCAAATTTCTGCATCCAACTAACTACGTAGCAAAGCCTTGGGCGGTTCATGTAATGTCTATGTTATGTGAACGTACCATCGCTGTATGTTTTACGAAGGCTAGACCATCATGCGTCTCCGCCAAAAGCGGTCACCCGAATTTTAATCGAGGGAAAGTTTATATAAATATGGCTGGTTGTCCAAAAGATGACGTTTATCGTTCCCCAGAGGCCGATATCCCATTATCCATCAATGCGCCGTACACGCACAACAGCCTTTCTCTGTGTATTTGTGATAAAGGGATCATTCCTAGTCGAAGGGCGCCTGCTTACATGCCGTTGAAAGGCTGTCAGTTAGGTTTGATGAAGTAAGTAGTTATTAGAGACGTTCAATAGGCTTGAGAATCTGAGGGGTCAATTGAACCAATGAAACCATTTTACACTGAGATCTTTCTTAAATGATTAAAGATTATGTGTCGTGTACATCAGAACCTCGCGCAGTGTGCACCCTGTGTGCTTTTAGGCGGAGATTCCGCTCACAGTGTGTTTGAATGGGCACCCATATCAACCCGAGTGCATAGTGGTCAAGTTCAGGAGCCCAAATTTAGGAAAGATTGATAATCACTAGCGAATCGGCATCAACGCATGTACCAAGGCTTTGAAATATTAATGAACAACTTTAAGTGAATTTAAAACTTAAAGGAAATGTAAAATGTGAGAAAGACTATTTTTTTGAAAAAGGGGCAAATTCTGAAAACGTGAAAAATCGCTGCAAATGTGACGAATAAATTTGAATAGAATTGTCAGGTGATAGCGTAAGCATACTATTTTGTGTATATTTAGAGAACTATCCTTTCTTCAAATTTGTTATAGGTAGTTCTGGCATTGGATTACGATTAGCTTTAGATCGTCCATGAAATACCGGTGAACATTTCATGATTTTCACTGTTTTCCATCGATGGAAAATAAATTTAGATCCTGTTCTGTTTATCAAAACCTTCGAAATAAGATATTTCTTAAAGGCATTTATTGAAGTAGTGAGCTTTGGCTATTCCTTCTGATGACGATGGCCGTTTACGTCATATTCGTAGATTCACCCAAACATGAAAATTCATTACTGAGGAAATTGAAAGTCTACAACAAAATGCGAAAATGAGTACACGTACGATCAATTAAAAACGTCTTATAATAAGTTACCCGTTTAAACAACGCTGACGAATATATGCGAACTTTACATTTTTCCAAGGTTAATTCAAAATTTAAGTTTAGAAGTTTTATCGGTTTTCTGACTTCCCTAACAATAAATGCACATTTTCGCCATAACATGAACAAACTCTTTTTTCGCTTTATATTGGAGCGTTTATTGCTACATTTGTTTGCTTAAATGCTCCGTTCCAAGACTGCAACTAAACAACACAGTTTCCGAATATATACTAAGGTTTTACGAAATTTACTAATTTTCTGTCCATTGCGTTTCTAAATTCAGGATAAGCGGAAACTAAAAGCATCTTATCGCATACTTTAACTTGAAATAGGTGTTTCTGCAATCCATCTCCATAGTATCTTGTACGTATTTTTTTTAACGGTCTTCATTTACACCGTAGTAAAACGAAAATGCCGGCAAAAAAGTTTATTCCTGCGTTTTGGGGCAAAAACGTCAGCATTTTGCCCAAAATAATTTATAAAGCTGAACTATTCGCTTGCTTTTGGAAAACACTTGCCTTAACTTGATTTCATTGAATTAAGATCAAACTTTTCGGTTCCGATAGGGATTTATTGGAAACCTTTCTTATATCAATGTTCTTTTATAGCACAATGCCCATCTCCTGTCTGTTTCCCTTCAATATATAAAATGGAACGTAGTTTTCCTTAACAAAAGGCTTTCTGAGCCTCTCATCCACTCAATAAACCAAAATAACAATATCAAATATACGCTCAACTACTCGCTCAAATGTTGTTCAGACACTGTATGAGTAAGGTCCCGGTCTGACGAAAAATCGGTCGCCGATTGTGCGTCAGTGACACCTTCAGATGCGGTTGGGCTTCGAGTTGGCAGTCAGTTATCTATAAATATAAGAAAGGTCTCAGGCAATACGGGCATTTCATGAAGATTGCTCCCCGTCATTCAATGGGACTTCCCTTGTCGTTCGGAACAATCCTGGACCCTTACGTACGAAGGGGTGAATAGAGATGACCTGCGGACTTGCCTTTACATCAATCTTCCCCACTGCTTAACCGAGTTTCGAACGATCTCAGGGCAGCCACTGGCACCTAAGTAGCGACTTCCTATCGCGTAGTAGCTACGAATAGGACTATTCAAAGTTACCTGCAGGTGGCGTTGATGGATCTGGCCTAAGTCGCTGCATGGATACGATCTCCTGATCGAGACTAGGAGGAATCAGGGCATCCGTTTTCTGTCCTTGGTAGAACTCAACTCAATCACTGAAGGAAGTTTATTTTCTGACACGTGGGCTCACTCAAAACTTGCTCTGGGATTTCACCGCTTATGCAACCCAGGTGGTAAACATCACGGGCTAGCAAATTGCACTGTCTGTGCCTTCTAAACGGCTACGAAGTAAATGCAGATCCCACTAGCTAGAATAAACAGAAAATTACGGGTCTCATTTTTGAGTCCGTGAGTTAACCTGCGCGCTGCTGTTTTCTTCACAGTTACGCTACTGTCTATTATCTCTGATAGGCTCAGTTTCTTCCTGAAAAACCTTTCTCTTCTACGGACAATTAGTTGTTTGTCTCAATGTCTTTGCTCCTGTCAAGCTGTCGTTCTTTTAACTTTACACCTCATGAGCATAACAGCCGGATCTACTGAGAAAATTGCAAGTAAAGCTACCTGTATTATGGGAATCGTGCTAACAGAAGCAGAAAACTTTGGAAACGCAAACGAAGAAGGTAGAGGTAGTTAAAACATTGTTACGGACTATAAATGGGCTAAGTGGAACCCGCATAAGGGAAATGGAGCAGCTATCCCATGAGCGAAGGGCAAGGGAATCGGCCTCTCGGATCGGTGTAAGGGAAAGCAAACGTGAACCGGCGTCAAACAGGGCTAAATGAGAACGCATGTGACTGAAGGACGAAAATCAAACGTGTGCAAATGAAACCAAGGACGGATAGTGCGGAGCCAGGGTTTTTTAGTGGTTCCGCTATTGTGCTTCCACTGTTTATCTTTCTTGTTTTCTCTGGAATTCCCTGCTGCCCCCGTAATTATTTCCCCCGTACTTTTGCACGAGCAAAGCCGCGGCTCTTCCACTTTAAACCATTTTGAAAATTTCACTCAAGTAGAATGTTGCCCGAGATCGAGGTTTACTTTAGGCGACTAAAGATTTCCTTCACAAGGCGTACTGCGACTCATCTGTAGCATTTGCTCGTAAAGTTTGCTATGGTAGCCTCCAACTCGATGATATATAGAATTTTAAACTGCCATTCTTTGATCTTATTCCTTGAAGTTCTTACATTCCACTACGTACAAATCATTTTTTTAAAATTTGATTAGTTCATCGAGTTGTAACCACCCGTCTTTTCTCTTCTGCAGGCCTACACCATTCGAGTAATTGACCCGAAAAGCGTACGCAACAGCCTTCGTCCGCGAATCTTTGCATGCACCGTGGCCGGCGTCATTTTCCGTGATGAAACTGTCCTCAAGGACTTCCTCCGCTTCCAGGTGAAATTACACAACGATCTGGGCCAACAGCGCCGAGTAGCAACTTTCTGCACCCACGACGAGGCCTTTGTCCATCTACCTCTCACCTACTCGATAAACCCCGTAGACTCCATTTCGGTGAGGATATTTTCTGTTGCTTCTCCCCTCGCCTTCGTAAAGGATAAGAGAAGTTGCTCAGAAAGCGTCTGGTCACTCTTCTTACTTTCTTCTTGATAATTTGGCGCAGCGAGACGATTTATTATTTCTACGACTGCCTGTTTTGGGCATCTTAACATTGCGGTTGCCTCTCTTATCTATTCCGTCTTTATCAGTGTGTAACCAAATATCGTCCTCCAACTTCTTTACCCGTTTTCGGCGAACACGTAGTTTTTGGCCCGCATACTTGTTAAACCTAATCACGGACTCCATAGTCTCCATAGTCTCTCGTTCGGTATAAAGTCAGCCAGGAGGCTTAACAACCTCTCAGTTACTGCAAATCTAAGTACGTCTCACTTTCTGGGGTTGTCTTCCATGAAATCTGCACGTTGCCTTTTTTCCGCTAAATGTTTTTGAACTGTAGACTGCAATTTTCTATACACTGGTTAAGCCAAAGAAGTCTATTATCTGATGATTTTAAATGACAGGTACTCTTGTTTAGAATCACTCGGGGTCTTCACAAAACCCACATTACTTTTTTTCGGCCCTGTCAGGTCTTGAGCTTTAGCTACCTAAACCTACCCCATTATTCCCCCTACCAGTGAGCCCTTGGTAATAATGCTCGTCTAGTTACACTGTTTCAGTTTCCTTCGTCTATAGGTGGCTGTCTTACAAGGTTCCGTTTTCTTGGCACGTCACGATTCGACCGAGGTTGTGAGCTCTCTTTTTTTGGTAGATAACGTTCCCAAACACACGTACACTGGAAAGGTCTTTGAGCAGTTTGACCGAATGTCTGTCGACCGTCTCCGTTCGTTTAAGTTTTAGATTTCGACATTCCAAAAATTAAAACCCGAAATTAATTTTTTGCTCTTAGACGTATGTATGTGACTTGCTGTAGCTAGTCTCACCCCCTAGCAACAGCGAGGCATTTCGGGAGAGCTGCGTTTTTCAGCCGTAATCGGCAGCGGTCTCTTCAACTGAACGATACTCCCTAACAAATCCCACTCTGCAGAGATACCCATCTCCTGTTTGGCCGATTCATTCATGAGTGATAAAGGTGATTACTGTTTCGTCAGCGAGTTTTAGCAGGTTCTATTGTTTCTCTGGGATGAACTTACTCCGCTAGAGTAATTTCTGTTTGGAGAAATTTCTTCTGTTCGACCAACACATCCTGTCTTATACGTTTCCTCGCGTCTTTTATACCGTAAATGTTATCTGCAGTTGCATAAGTGATCGCTGTCTTGTTTTTCGACCCCTGTTGACTTTTCCTCATGCCTCCATGGTGCATTCGCCCGATATGGTAATCGGACATATTGCTTTGACTGGCAGATCGACAAATACTCGCTAAACACCTAAAACTGACGCACAGTTAGGAATATACCACCTACACGATTGCCGTTTCCAATGGTTAATCGCGTCCACACCTCCCCCCCTTTACAGATTCATGCCCTGAACATGGGCAAACCGAAGACTGCTCGTGACCTTCTTCTGCGTCTGCAGCTAGAGGCGGAGTCTGAAAGGAAGCGACGGAAGCTGACGCAGTTTAGCAGCCTCCAGCGCTATCTTGAGTTGATATCGCCTTCCCTGGGTCCGGGCAAGGATAGCATTGCCGCCGCACACAGTGATCTGCCGCCCCTGCCAGTGACTGTGGATTCTGCGCACACGACGCTTTCGCTGCACCCCATCACCAGTTGCCATCAGACTCGTGTAAGTAGTTTCTAATCTTGAGTTGCTTTTCGCTTGTTGTAGTGGCTGTACCCAACGACCGTTACCAGGGATTCACCATGGACGTTGAAGCCGATTAAGCAGTTTCGGGCGCGTAGCAGACCTCAAACTCTTTCCGATGCACATTAAAGCAAACTGAATTCAAGTTCCGGTTAGTAGGATCGCGAACTGCGAGGCCAGTATGTAATCATGTACTTAATTTTTGGAATTTTTTGAGCTTGCTCATCCAGCATTACTTATGTAGATAAATCCGCTGACTGGAAACCAAACCCATACGCGTAAGCACAGTGCTCGTATCCGGTAGAATTGACTAAAACTGAAAAGTTTAACGGCAGCATAAAGCGGTGGTTTCCACAGTGCTCCCGGTCAATTAGTTTTTGTCAGGAGTACGTCGGGTTCGTATGATTACTATTACTGACTGTTAAGTGTACAGTATATGCCCTATCGGAGGCTATTTTAGGCGTAAATTTCAAATATGTTGTCGATTACAAGGAATTATCTAGGCGAGGTTGTAATATTAGCTACCATGCAGCATAATTCCAATAGATTTGCGTGATTTAATGTCGCTTGATTTTGAATGTGCTTTCCTGTTCTTTACGGTTGAATGCAAAAACCACGCTTCCTAAAATGAAAACTTAAGCCTTGTAATTTTTTCGTTGCTTTTCATTGCCCTTATAAATTTAAATATATTTTACAAACAACGTGCCCAAAAAGTACTGTTTGTATCTATTTCGGAAGAAATCACGTCTTGTTCAAATTTTTATTTTTAAGAAATTTTTTTGGAATTTTTTAAAACATTTCAAATTCTCTAATAATTTTGAACCCGATCCGCTATTGCACTTTCGCACAAGGTTCCCAGGCGAGGAGTTGTATGCTAAAAGGAAGGCATCATAAAAGGCTCACTGCACTTGAAAATGGATACCGACCATAGTGCATATTTCATTAGGAGAATTGATAAACGGGCCGAAATGATGCAAACCTTGCATCGATTATTAAATACAAGGGGTAATTTTCTACCAAATGACTACAATAAAAGAATATGTTAGGCATGTTTTATATAATACACATTTAAATATATATATATAGGCATCGCAGATCGACGGGAAACTTCATCCCACTTAAGTTGTCATTCTTTAGCAGACAGTAAGACGCGCATGTGAAAGCCGACATCGGGTAAAATATCTCGAAAGTATCCTGCATGATTATCATCCCCCCTAAGTAACCTTATCTAGAATTTCAGTTCACGTCTCATGAAATACGCTGCCTGCCTAATCAGAAAGTCCGAACCAATTACTGTCTTTGTATACCGTTTTTATCAGTCAAAAGATCAATGTATGCTTTTGCCCATTCGAGCTTTCGAAAGAGTACAACCTACCCATTTCACTTATTTCCTACAATGCGAATCGGCGCCGATTTGGAGGTCTGCGGACTGGCAAAGGCAGGTTTGGCAAGTACCCTACTGCCGTTCTTTTGCGTTTATCGCATGATGGTGCTAGTATTTTGTCGCTTAAAGTGCCTAGACCGACCCTGGAGACACCTGTTTACTTTTAAAAGTAGGTTACTTCCTTTAGTTTTCGGACAACTACGTTTTCTGTTTTGAATTTGGACAATAGCCTGCATGGTATGAAAGAGTTTTGTAGAATCCAGTTTAAATTCAGACCAGTTGTGAAGGTCAGCTTTGTGGAAATTTTTTTTGAATTTGTATTAATGACATGGGTGGTTTGCTAAGCCTTTTTCCCGCTTTAGGGACTAAAATACATTTGTTAAAAGCGTATAATTCGTTCTCTATCACGTGTACAGAGGATTTTATTTGTCTAGAGCTACCAATATATTCTTTGTTATTTAAGGATATTTGCATCACAAGTAAGGACCTAAATGTGCTGATCTGCACGGTTTCTATTGTTACTTAAATCATGCACTTCATCACATCGTTCTAGTTTATGGGCGTGTGCACCTGACAGTTCGACCGTCGATTTCGACGAAGTCCACCGTATGCTTTACACACCGGGTGGTGCAGGGACGGTGACTTGCGCGTGAATTAGTTTCAAGTGATATTAGCCTTGCACTGCAGCTACCGCACTCTCCTCCCCCCACCTGATCCCGGTGTCAGGACAGAGTCAAGAAGACCGGAGATGGGAAAGGGCGCAGGTGGCTGGCGCGGCCGGAGCCGCCCCTGGGCGTACCACCATACCATCGTGTACACATAAACTCCTGTGGAAAGACAGAGTATTTTGTCTATCACAGCCCCTCACTGCTACCGTCTGATTACCGTCAAAAGGAGATAGACTGCCGTATACAATTCGTGCGCAACCTGCTCAGCCGACTCTGGAAATTTTAATAACCTCACTGCACCTTCAGTTGGATACAATTTCACATGTATGATGAGCCCCCTGTAAAAGTCTTCGCCAGAAAGTGGTTTTAAGCCGCCAGTCGTGGGTCTCCTTTCGAATATGTAAGGGTTACCGTCTCAAGGAGCTCTGTCATGTACTCCATCAACCGGCAGAAGAGCTCATCACCGATAGCTAGCTCGCTGAGTGGGCGCCGGGGCGGCCAACTACGTATCCAGATGCGGTTAAGTCCACTTGGGAAGAGATTCTGGGAGGCAGACTGCCTTCGCCGCTGACAAATGCAGAGCCAACCAGACGATTCTGGAAGGTCCAGCCAGTGATCGCAGGAGACTGACCGCACTAGTCTGTAATACCATGGACTCTGGAGCTCACCAAACCAGTATTGTATTCGGTGCCACACTAATACTTCACTGAGATATTTTCTCCGATTTCGGAATCTATGAAACGAGGGAAATTCTGTGCGCGTATGGCGGGAAGAGTGCAGACTACTGATACTGGATATACTTTCGGAACTGTAGGCCCTCCTCAGGAGGTTTATATGTAACCGTGCCAGACCTTTTTCCGATCTACTACTACCGACGCTTCCATTAGGAGAGCCGATCTAACTTTGTAAGTTTGTCTGATTCTGTTATCTACCTGCTTACCTGGTGGGTGGCTCGCCACGCCGAAAAGGCGAGATCGATGTGCTATCTAAACTGTCTGTAAATTGTCTCTATCTTTTCAGTTGACCCTCAACACGTCAACTATCCTCTTAGAAGTGGCTGGGACGGACGCTGAGGTCTGCAAGTGCATCATTCGTGCCCTCATCGGCTGGTTGATTAAGTTCGCCTCCTCTGCTTCCCCCGACAGTGGTGCCACTGACAACCAGGGAGAACCGCAACCGGACGCTAGAACAGTCCAGTCACGCCTAATTCTGAAGCCCTTCCGCGTCGTGAACGCAGTTACTGGTAACAGACTGGCACAGTATCCAACCGCCGCGGATGTAGCCAGCGACCAGTTTCTCGCAGACCTGTAGACTTCGCCCTCTGAAATGGAGGGGCACTAACGCCAAACGTCATATTTATGAGATAAAGATCGCTGCCAGATGAGGAAATTAAAATCTGCTCTTGTGATAGGCATACCATATATTTCGTCCTCACACAAAGCATTCAAGTTTTCCACTTCGAAATATCCGTATTCCGCTGTCTCGGTCCTCTGACTACATCAGGTCTTTGAGTGCGGTCACAGACTTTGTCAACGGCCCTGCTTGTATTAAAGTTTTCATTTAAATTTTTTTTCTCGCCGCGTTTTGTTAAAGAGTAATATTTTACTTCTGGGTCTGTGCTCCATCCTTTTCGTTTTGGGAGATGATTCTGATGTCAAGCACATTTTTCTCGAAGTAAAATCTGTCTCTGGGATGTTTTTGGTCGTTTTTGCGAAAAGTTGACAACCGCGTTTTTATGCCATCCGATACCGGTAGTGTTTTCTCGAGCGATACTAAAGTCTAGGCATCCTTAAGTTGCCGAAAGTCTTCGGGTGGCTAGTATTAAACAAATTGTGCCAACAAAAACAACTAATGATAGGTCAGCTTGCATGTTTTGTCAGCCGGTTAATTGTACTAGATGTCCATCAAGAAAAGGCAGGGAATTCGGAAATATGCAAAGTTTGGGCGAGGGTTCGCTGAACAGGCAACCTGCTGGTGCGCTGTTAGGTCTAATTACGCGTTATTGAATCGTAGTGTTCACAGTAGGACTGGGAACAATCAACTTTTACTTTCTGCCTGGTGACAGGAAACCGTATATATTTTTGTTTCGAAGGTCAGTATTACCCATGGATGGACTACTCCTGTTTGGTTCTAACTCGATCTTTAGCAGGGACGTCGATAAATCTCATGCAGTTGATGACTATTGCGCTACCCTAGAGGCAATTCCAAAACTTCTATTTAGTATGTAGGGTCCGCGAACGCTCCATTTGGGCATCGTTTGCGAGGAGCCTCATCAAACATTGCTCTGCTAAATGCGTGTTTGGTGCTGCTATATCGAAAGTTACATAAATAAGTCTGAATAGTGTGGTTTACCAATTCGAAACCAGTTAGCAGTCTTTAACCGGGGGCTTGGTGAGTGAATCAGCTAATTTCGTAGAATATTCCCGCCAAAGTCATGGTTAAGTAGAACATCACCTTACACCCAATGTGTCGCCGATTGTTCGAATATACAAACAGTAGGGCGTAGGCGTTTGTTGGGGTATACGACTGTTACTTTTATTAGCTGAAATGTGGTTAGCGCCATGCGTTAACTGAGCTTTATAGCAGTTTCCTTACTGCACCCCGCTCGTCGTATCGACGATAGTAGTGGTAAGAAGACTACGTGATTCTCTGAGACCTTAGTGGTCTTCATTACTTGGAACAAGCTAATTACCAGTATTCACCACGTCAGTAGCATAATAGCTGATAGAGATACCTAGAGCGATTTCGGCAGTTCACCAATTTAGGCCATAAATTGGCCCACCATTAGAAAACAGTGACTGGGAGACTGGTTTCGTGAACGAGTAACGGAGGCTACGACTTCAGGGGGTCACCGTCAACGTTCTAGTGGTGGTCACCGCGTTGGCCCCCTAAACGTGCTGCGTGATAAATGCGCTGCATCAATACGGGGGCCAAATCAGGATGTGGCAGGTGTTACTTGGGTTGTGCTACCATAAAAAATGCCGT
Organism: Schistocephalus solidus; assembly: GCA_017591395.1. Classification (NCBI taxonomy): domain Eukaryota; kingdom Metazoa; phylum Platyhelminthes; class Cestoda; order Diphyllobothriidea; family Diphyllobothriidae; genus Schistocephalus; species Schistocephalus solidus. Next base: position 129,569 of record WEDG01002421.1, on the reverse strand, counting down.
GGGGGCGTGGTGGCACGCATAGGTACATGCTCATGCCGCACCAGCCACTTGCCATTTATAGATCTCTCCCACTTTGTCGGCTTTGATTCAGGAGCGTTGACACCGTCAATACCGACTCCGCTTCCGGCCTTCTTGACTGCCTTGACACCGCACATATGCGGGTAAAAGATGAGAGTACGGTAGATGCAGTGCAAGCCTTCTATCACTAATTCACGCGCAAGTCACCGTCCCTGCACCACCATGCTGTGGCGCATACGATGGACATCTTCGGCCTACAGTGGTTGAACGGTCGGTTGCAACGTCCGCCCATGGATATCACTTCCGACCCACGCTTCAAACGTTAACCTCAATACCAGTTATTTCCTGTGAGGACTCATTTTGGCGAACAGTTTGAGAATTTACGGCTACACATCTTACTTTCCGAAGAGCGGTTCGGTCTCTTGGTGGCGACGTGGAATGCCTAACTCCGCAGTGGTATTACCTCAGCCAGCTTGCGCGGAGGCTGTATGGCACAGACTAGCCCCCAGAACCAGCTTGCAAAGTGCAGACCGAAACACAAGAGTATTTGTGGTTGAAAATGACATCTCCGGTGTCGGCTGCGCGAAATTATCCGGAAGGCGTGGATCACCGCCACTGCGACCGTCTATCTTCCTAACTGGGAGTTGTCAGTCACCACTTTGTATTGTCAGGTTAAGATTGATTGTTATTCACTATGGGAGCGCATCGGACCGGAACTCTATGTCATGCAACTGGGTCGAATTAGCTCATCTCATCTACACGGCTTGACCCTATCTCGAGCAGAATTAGGCCAAAGACTACCAGGATTTTCCCGTAAAGATGGGCAAAATCTACACTGGCAAGTATTGCCGTTATTTTGGTTTATGTGTAACCATAACTGAAGTTTGAAATTAAGACCTTAAGTTCGAACGGTTGACCACTTCAATCCCTCAACTAAACGTTCGGCCAGGGGGTACCACCTTGTCGCCTGGCATTGGTGGTCGGCCTATTTTCCGAGGTACCGGTCATATTCTCTTCACCAAACGATCCACAATGCAGTTGCCTGAATAGTCGTAGACTATTGTCCTGAACTAATCGCATCATTATCTCTTCCGCTAATTGGCCGCCTCTTAAATATGCAAGCACAGCTAGGCCAGAACTAAGCTTAAATAGTTGGCAGGTGTGGACAAAAGCATCCGGACCCATTTTTTCGAGTAAGTCAAAAATGTCCTACTCCGGCCCCTAGCAAATAATGATCACTGTTCAGTGACCCAGGGAAGTTGGCGATAATCTACTCTCAACTGCAAATAAAGCGCCCGTTCTGGTATACTATTACATTGCAAAAGAACCTCCAGTGGCGCATTTTTATAGGTTAAGAAGTTAATCCCTCAGAAGACAGATAGAAATGGTAGTTCCGGGATTGAAGTGAAGGGCTTAGTCAATGCATCGGCGCTGCCAAATTTTTCCTGTAGCAAGCGTTCCGGCGTCCACCTCAGTATATAGAAGGTACGCCGCGGAATTTACTGTCGCGTTTGAAGAGGCAGCCACACGCTGATTTGAATCAAGAAAGTGAAAAGGCTGGTCTTCCCATCGAGCCTAGTCAGGCCGGACCGTGAAACTATAGACATCAATATGAAGTTTGGTTTGGAACACCATCAGATCTGTGTTCACTTACTGTTGGTACTACTTTTAAATCACGTTCGCACACAATCATTTCATGTTCGAGAGTCATGCGTTATCTCATATAGAACAGCGATTTGAAATATGGCGCTTCAAGGTCAGGTTCGCTTGCCAATATTTCCTCTCCCAAGTTTCTACTTTCCGCTTACTCAGAACACTGGCAACCAAAGCTTATGAATGGCATTGATCAGAAATACCTGGATAAGTCGCATAACGAAAAGTTTTATTCTTTTTGATAAAATACTCAAACCCATTTAAAACTCCCGTTTCTCAGCATGACAAATGAAAAGTTTCAAAGTATCGACAAAACAGGCGGGTGGGTTGTAGGTGAAGCGGAGTGCAGAGAGTAAGAGGGAATAACCGCCCTCCGAAAGCTGATTTTGGTAGCAACAAGAAGCATATCGCAGCGCAGCCAGAGCGTCCCACTTCGGCCTGATAACGGACAGATCGGCAGGTGTGATTCAGACACTAAAAAAGCACGAGGAGGAGGATCTAAAAAGACGGCAGCAGTCATAAATCGCGATCCGAGCTAGAGTATTCTTGTTTTCGGAAGTGCCAATTGTCTTGAACTGATGTATTTGCAGTCCCTTATGGCGAATCTGTCACAGAAGGGGTTAGAGGTGGAGATTAGGTGTGCGTTAAGGGTTACACAAACACTCCACGACAAAAATATGATTTTTATTAGATGAAACCATCCCGAGTATTTGCAGTAGCACAGAGTGCGAATGGAAGATTTAATTGGAGATTTAAAAAATGGGGACTGGTAAAACTACTGTATCTACCATATGTCTGTCAGCAAATGAATAAATCAGACAGGAGACTGATGATCCAGAGTGTAAAGCGGTCGGATCACTCTTTTATATGTAAGAAATTAGCACCCAATGGACTGTGTCATTTAAACACACCCGAATTAACTATTTGCGCTTCGCGTCTGTCAGCTGCTGTTTCTGGAGTGATGCCGTAGGCAATGTGGCATTAAGAAGCTGTAAAATATAGGCTAAAAGTGAAACCTAAAGGCCAACCCCCCTTTGAGAGGGGACGTGGAATGGATAACCCGAAAGGCGGTGATGACGATTTGAAGAGTGGCATGCATTTCAGTAAGCGATGAACTGCCTATATTTGAGTAGGCAGATTATAAGGCGCCGGGAGATTCGTTCAAAAGGCATCTGGTTACACTTTGGATCTAGTGTTGGTGTTTAAGGTCCTCCATCGCACAACAACTGCCCTTAGTCTACTACTTTTAGAGGCCACGGCAAAGGGGAGAAGGAACCGAGATCCATGCTAACGGCTGAATCACGTGATAAACCCAGTTGTGTCCTGATAACAAACCAGCACCTGTTAATACGACGGTTAAAATCTTCGGCGTTTTTCGCATAGAAAACCTGTGGTTTCCTGCCTAAATAACCTATATTAGGGGTGGTTGTGATACATAAGAAACATGGATATTGTCTGTTAATGCTTGCAACGATAATCATCGCTGATTTCCTCTTTAATTTTACAGAAGAGAGATAATTGTTGGAAAGAAGGTTAAACTTGAACAAAGCGTTCATTAAACGTCCGATCTGTCTGCAAGAATAGTACATCTATGCAAATAATCATTTATTCTCTTTAGATAGCGTATTCCAGTTGCCCAAGACATTTTGTGAGGTGAAATCTTGATACGGACTAAATTATGCGAGGGATTTTTGGAACTTATGTGAATCCCAAGATTATATTAAGGGATAGGTGACATTTGGTATGAATCTGGTCAAATTCTGAAGATCATTTCAGTCATTCATCAGCACGCACAGTGTAGTGTCCGGAAATAATTTCATCCACGTCATATCAGGCCGTGAGTCCTTGGACAGGAATACCTTATTCAGAGATTAGGACCAGTGTGGTGATAGGCGTCAGCGTGAAAGAGTAATTACTGGCGTAAGTGTGAAGTAACATGTCATCTACACACAGAGATAAAACGTGTACTTTGTCAGGTACTAATCACACTTCTTTAGTTTGACCGTCTCAAGAAACGAGGTCCACAATGTTGTCACAAGCTGGAAGCAGTGACGAATTACGCACGTTATGAGTCGATTTCGTTCTCGCTCTGATCTGAAACAACATCGTTTGTCTAGGGGCAGGACCGCATCGACTGAAACAAACATGTGCATGCATTAACTCCAGGGCACAGACGAACGGTACCAGCACAATCATACATTGTACCACAATTAGGCTGACCGCAAAGGAATCATGAAACGCGCCCTTAATTTTGAAGAGCATTCAGAGGTTAAACCCTAGGACAGAACAGTAACTGACAGAAAACTTCCAATTCAAACCAATTATTATTTAAGAAGGTCCAGTCGGAGAAGAACAAGCCTTGTAGACGCGACGTCGAAACATTGACACACAAGCAAAAACCAATGCATATCTACACCGAAAAGGGTTTCGGAAAGGCCAGAAGGTAAAAATTAGTAACAAATAAGAACACCAGGTGGAAGGTATAAAAGAACTAACTTTACGATTAGGTAATGAATGCCGATAGTACTGCCGTGCCACAGAGAGTGAGCATCGAAGAGCCAGAAGATAGCCGGGAAATCGAAAATCTCCAATGCCGAAGCACAGCCAATAAGGGTAACTGCGAGTTGAATGTATCTGGCGTATACCTGTTGCAGTCTATCAAATGCAAGTCGAGGTAGAAGCAGCCATCCAAATATTGTCATAGAACCTCGAAAGAAAAGAACATAAGTATTGTTAATTTTTAAAATAAGAAGTGGTCGATAAGACAGTGGCAACAGATATTGACGATTGGTCGTGGCCTACGAAAACAACGAGTGCGTCCGCAATCACCTCAGCAGAGTAAAAGGTCAAGCTTCCTGATAAATAAAATTAATAGCACGTCAAATGAATAAGGAGTTGCCAATAAAAAAGCAATGGATAACAATAAGGCACAAGTATCAAACAGTTTAGCATGCTGTGTAAGAGAACATGAAAAGACTGACTACTAAAACTCGAGGATGATTTCGTCAAAAACCCCTTAAAAACCTTTTGGATTACACGGAACACGGTAAATTTGAACGCCCTTCCTGAGCACACATACCTTTCAGCTAATTCAGTAATTGGCAAACAGCGATCAAAATGCCTAGAGGCGTATTTAACCAATGGATAGTACTCGAATGATTCCGAAAAAGCAACAGGCAAAAATGCAACCTCCGTAGGCAAGTCGGCACCTTAAATAAGGTCAATCAGAACATATCAGCGAAGTCCACGACGCTTTACTGTTCTAGGTTTTTCTGTGGCTTCATGTTTGTAAATACTATACAGTATGATTAGGTGGCACTCACCGATCAAGTTACCGAACAGGCTTGCACAAGAATATAATATGCGACCCAACTCAGGGAACAAAAATAGGTTAGCGTGTAATACGCGACCGTACTGCATGCCAACTTAACCCCAACTTTATCCATTGTGAGTTAGCATTCGATGCCGGGTCAGAAGTCACACAATATATTGTTGGCGGTAGGAGGATCGAAATATCGGGTCAAATGGCAACTTTTCAAGCGGTGACTACTAGAACGCTGCAGTAGTTTAAAAACGCATTCGTTTTAATTTGATAATGAAAGATTACGCAGAGCGGGCCTCATTCTTACTCTCGGCAAGGACCCGAAAAAGTGGGGCAGGTCAGCTAGGAATGATATCGCGCGTAATGGTCGGCATGAGGTAAAGCCACCGGATCTCACAATCCACACAGTTATCGAGACAACCTACTATTATGCGACCCTACTAACCCGACAACAAAGGATAAAAAAACAGTGGATGGGGTTAGGATTAGGTTGGGACTCTCATTTTCTTCATTGATTCGCCTCTATAAAATCCTTATTACCACGGGCCCCGTATTACTGGCTAACCTATCGATGGTCCCCTGAGTTGCGTCGCATAGTACGTTCTTGACCATGCTTGTCCTGTTGTGCCTTGGGGCCCTCGCAGGCAGACAGACTACCTGATGACGTCTAATAAGTCACCAAAAATGGTCATTAGGGTCTCCTTTGACTTGCATGTTACCAGTCGCTATGGGACTGCCTGCGATGGCTCTAGATTGAGCCCCAAAGGCACAACAGGACAAGCATGTTCCTTAACTTCACAGGTGAGCACCAATTCATCATTGATATTCCCGAGCACAACCGACAGGACAACGAGTCCGTGACCCATAGGTACGCCGTTCGACTCAATGACCAAAAATCGCAGGTTCAGATACCAGGTGGTTCACACTTGGGATTGGGTATGACTGGCTGATAACGGAAAATAAGCCAGAAACGGCCATTCCGGTCTCCTTTGTCTCTTTCTGTACTCCATCAAATGTACAGTACTAACAGTGAATAAAAGCAATTCATCAAGCCCTTGACTACTCCAACAGCTTTGGTGAGAATGTCATCTTGTGATGGAATAACATTTTGACACACGATAATCAAGAGCAAAGATAATTGTAATGCAACTTGACTGGAGATGCAAGAACTCTATCTTACCGACGAAAGCGTTTATTTGTATGTTCTCAGCGTAGCCAAACCGAGTAAAGAGTAGGCGGTATGCGTGACTGACAAAACCCGTGAAAACGAAACTCGCTGCCACTACTTTTATAAGTGTTGAGTGCTTGTATAAGATCCGCATAGTGAGTACAAATAACAGCGCCACGACGTAGCCGAACGCTGATAAGTAATCCATTCGCTTGAGAAAAAGTGTCGGTTACATACCGAAAGGACTTACCTCCGTAAAATTGGTATCATAAGTGTGGAAGACGGTTGACCAGAACCACGCATTTATACCGACCTATACATCATATGGGATTTCAGAACATTACCAACGAGAAGAACACCCAAGTAAATGACATTGGTGCGCGGAAGGAGGTTTCCTCGCAGAAGGAATTTAGCGTGTGCCATTGTGCGAATAAATTCAGGAGAGAGAAGAGAGCAGACGCGGGCTCCTGAATTCCAAAAATCCTCACCTGGGGCCACTAATAAGGTTAGTTTGCGTTCAGAAAGGAGTTTGTAGGAACCTTCCCATAAAACTGTGGCACTGGCAGCCCATCCTTATGAAACGCTTCGACTGCCCACCATGTGCAGCAGTACTTGCACTCATCTTCGCAGTTCCATACTACAGCACGCTCGTAAAGGGCGAGAGCTGGTGGCCTGTATACACCTGATGCCGTGGCATTAGGAACTGCAACATTGCACTCCGTGCTAAGACAGGCGGAAATGCACTGCTGGTAAACATAGCTTTGATCACCAATCGATGCGTCGGTCCAAGGGACAAGGTATGCCAACAAAGTTAATAAAGCGTAATAAGCGTTGTCCTGCAACAAGATATGGAGGGCAAGTTTCAAGGTTCTGACAATATGCATTGAAATAAATGCAGATGAAAGCAAACAACTGGGAAGTTTTTAATTTCATAAGCAAGTACCATGCGATTCCCTTTCCCGGACATGACACCCGAATGCTCACAATTAATTAAACCGGAAAATTAATATTGTAAAAAATACGCCATTAACAAACAACATATCTGAAAGCAGATACAACGCCTTCGAGGTCAGCAACAGGTCTGAAGTTTTATTTTGGTTTTTTTCGCCTGAAATTCGTTGTAGTAAAATCAAATCCTGCTCTAACGTGTCCATTTCGATGATTAATCAGGAAGTTTCTCTCCCAGTAACTGTGACATCAAATACTTATGTTTCTAATATGGGGTGTGTTATTGCGTGTTAAGAGACTGACATATTTTTGACATAATCGTATTGTGCAAGAATAGCCGACAAATATAGCCAAAGTGAAGTTTACGTCGGCGATTGAAAATACCAGTAACCCAGCTCTCTACAGAAACTGCATAAACAGCATAATATTGGACGGAAATTCAGTCGTCAATCTTTTGAGGGAATTCTCTAAGTGCCCCGCCACGGATTTCAGTGTCAAGCAGTACTATAAGAATTATTTTGGAAGTGGTTTGAAACAAAAAAAGACAATATGAGGAGTGAAACTCACGCTGCCTCTTGCCGCCCGCAAAATGGAAACAGGAAGATGAAGAGGTTCTTTGAGCAAGTTTTTTACGCTTCACCAACTGATTTTCATATAAGTCTGCCTAATTTATAAACAAACTGAGCAGCGTAAAGTGTGTGTTCACTGCTCTGTGATTCACTAGAAAATGTATTTTTTAATTTATCATGGCTTTACCCGTGATGGGTACCCAAACCAATCAGCCAATAACTATCATTCACATTTTTGCTCTTACCACTGCATGGCCCAAAGATTTTAAGCTGGGTTTCTGCACATCGCAATCCTGTTTTGTATTAAGACAGGTCGCATAAAATGTAGCAAGATTCATATATATCGTGATTGCTTTGTCCTTGGATAATTGTAAGGATGTGCAGGATATTATAGACAATCCGCTCACAAATGCCCTTAGGGGAGGCCCTCAACTCTGAACTGAAATAAATTTAAGGGAGCTTCTCAACTCTTAAGTCTCTTTAAGCCAAAAACGCCTGGCACGAATAATTTTTATAAGAACCTCTGCAGATTTTTAGGGGTCTAGAGCAGCCATCAGACAGAAAACCCTTGGGGGAAAATTTTTCAAACAGCTTGTCCTCCAAAATCTGCCCTTGATTGTGCGAGCTATTCTTGCATCTTCCGAACATTGCTTGTCTATGCAAATGTTTGCGGTGACTGTTAGCCGCATCCGCGACTTCTAACCACCACTTTTGGCAATCTGTGCTTCAAACCGTGTCATAGGTATTCCTGCGCCTCCCAACAAGATCGTCATGAAACACCTGGATGCCTACATATTTGAGACTTGCCAGCTTATTCCTACTCGTAACTCTTGCTGTTGAATTCCACCCATAACTCACTGCCCCAGGGCTCCCTATGTGGTTTTAGACCCTTCCATGCCTGGTGGTTTCCGGTGATGCCACCGGACCTATGGCTGCAACGCTGATCACCACCAGTCTCAATGTCGTTCGGCGAACTTGGCCGGCTTAACTTCACCACGTTCTCTTATCTCCTTATAAAACAGGATGTCCTGTCGTAATTTCCATGCGGACGCTAGGGCTGATATCAATCTAAGTCCACAAGCTCCCACTGAACGTTAGTCGAACAATCTTTTTCATTTTCTCTCAGGTAGCTACAATATGCTTCTTTAACCCGTTTTGTTAATGACTCCTAACATTGAAGCCGCAAAAATCGTGAATTTACTTTTCTCCAAACCAATCGTGGACGCTTTCCACCATGTTAAATAACCTTGCGGAGACAACTACCATTTCTCGGCATGTAATTTACGCTCCACTCCCCATCGTTGCGGACATCTTAACTCAAACTGCCATCCAACCCCTGATCTTCTAGCCCACCTGCTTGATACCTTCCCAAAATCACTATATAACCTTTGGTAGACAGTCCCTTATGGTGTATTTTATCACTGCACATTTTCATAACTACATCGAAGGCAGAGCTTTCTATACTTGCATCAAGTCACTTTAAGTCAGTTTATTGAAGGAATCATGCTTTCGCCCTTGAACTCCCTTTTCACATTTAAAAATGCCAATAGAATAAACGTTTACAGCAATAACTCTGACAAACGAAAACGTAAGGTCATCGATATGTATGGGCCAGGCATAAGCTGCCACTACTGACACAAGCTTCATTATATGTACAATAGTTTCTCAGCAAATGAGTTTCAAGTTTGCATTTAAATGTGTTAACATTTTCTGAAAGGAACACCTCATCAGGGAGTCCGTTCCATGCACCTACGACCCTCTGCGAAAAGGCGTTCTGACGAAAGTCCATGTGGACCATCTTCCTCTGCAGTTTAAAGGGAAAACCCAACTGATGATCCGTACCAGCCAATTCGAAGTAGTCAGCAATTTCTAGGGCACATTCACGGCCTCGGATAATCCGGTAGTTTTGGATGAGGTCACCACGTAATTGCCTGTAATTCAGAGGAAAAAAATCAAGTTCAACCCGTCTGGTTTCGAAAGGCAGACGACTATGATTCTTGACCATCTTCGTAGCCCTCGCCTGTACTCGTTCGAGCCGTAGATAATCCTTATTAAACCACGAACTCCAGGCCTGGACAATACATTCCAAGTGAGATCGAACAAATGCCCCGTAGGTTTTTCAAAATAGTTCCTTATCGATCTGCACAAATCCACGTCTGTGCGCAAATAAAACTTGTGTTGCGCGTCTAGCTGCCTTTACACACTGTGAAGATGGTTTGAGTGAGGAGTTTATTAGAACACCGAGGTCCTTCTGTTCCTCAACAATTGAAAGGGGCTGCCCATTGAGAATGTGTTGGTAGGAATCATCCTCCTCACTGGTCCTTCTGGTACGCAGTCTTAGGACAACACACTTCTCAACGTTAAAATTTAAGAGCCAACGAGCAGACCAGCTGCTAAGACGGTTGAGACTCTTGAAGTGCGTGCCTATCGGCATCAGATCTGATGACCCTCCACAATTTAACATCATCTGCAAACATGACAGCGCTGCCACCCAGGTCTTCAACGCAGTTGTTGATATAGAATAAGAAGAGTTATGGTCCTAAGACGGAGCCTTGGGGGACACCACTTAGAACCGGAATGGTTGTTGACTTCGAGGAATTGATGCACACAGTTTTCAAATCTTGCTGTAAGAAAATCTGCAATCAATGTCAGCAGCATTCCTCTTATTCCAATTTGAGCGTTAGCATTTTTATACGTTGTCTATCCCCTCACACATGTATTCACCCAAGAGGCTTGAAATCTCATTTTTTTCTCGTTACCTCTCAGAAAGGCAAGTGCGTGAATAACTTTCCAATCAAACCTCTAAGTTTTTATCCTAACCTGAAACTTATGTTATCATACGCCCTTCCATAGACCTGAATCACCTTGACCAACCCGCAGCTTCAGCCGATTTTTAATTAGCAACTTAAGAATACTGGTATTCAACTCCCAAACATTAAACTAACTGCCACCTTCAGCCAATCTTGTGTGACCTATGACCTTTTTCGATTGGCTCTTTGCATCAGGCAAGTTGCAATGAGATATTTTCACTGTGCTCCACAGTCTTACTCATCCTGACGTAAGGGCTACCAAATGCACTGTCAGCTACTCGTTCTACTCTCCCATTATGAAAACCGTAATCCACTAGCAGACTCCGTTATTTTTGACCGCCAAAAATCGTACGGCACAATTAAGTTCCCATTAGAAGCTTTCTTGTATCCCGTGGGAGTTTTGTGTATGCAGACATAAATCTGATAGATCCTTTGCAACGATTTTTGTGTCCGCAACTATTTGCTTACTGCAATTGACCAATTTAGAGGATGACCCATCTCAATTCCCATTCCAAATTAAACGCAGGTGCTGTTGCTCGTGAATTTATGGAAGATCAAAGTCCCAATTATGTTGTCCTTTCAATTTTTACCTTTGTAGACTTTTTAAAAACAAACCAACCACGTAGAACGGTATAGTATACAACTGTTATTACAAAAGTTTACTGCCCCTCATTCAACGCATTAGTCGAAATCTTCCCTTGTATCCTCAAAGTCTCGCTGCAGACGAACTATACCCCATTAATTGGATTTTGAATGCATTATTGACCATGCTGGGTATCCGCAACGTACTGACGGCCTGAGTGTCAGACAGCAATGTCTTCTTACTGTGACCTTTATAGGATCCGAGCCAGGTATTGGGCAGTATTAGGAGCGGCTTTGGCCATGCTGGCCATCTGCGCTATAAATCGCCCCCAATCTTCTTGACTCGGTTGTAACATCCACCACAGGTAGGGGAAGGGGGAGAGAGTGCGGTAGATCTTGCCAAGCTTGTTCTTTACAATAGTCTTCAGATTCCTTGAGTTTGTACGTACTGTTTTAACGTTTAATTCGATCTAAAAAATTTTCGATTATGTTCAAAGATCGCATCAAGAAATGACCTATCTCCAAGTTATTGGCCAAAGTGCTCCAGCAAGGATGTCATATACTGGATCCAACTTGCTGACATGAGCTTTTCTACCTGTCCACTGAGGTAGTATTCATAGGCCACTATAGCAGCTATACGACGGATTATTTCGAGTCATTTATTCCAAAGGTAGTCATTCTAAAATCTTTTGTGATGATTACATAGAAGTCTCAAGCAACCGTTTGAAGAAAGATTTTATCTATTGCCTTTCTTGCGCCCGCGACAAATTAGTCTTCTATATCGGCCATGGTACCCCTGTGATTTCCCCAGATCCATTGACACTTAGTTACACGGCGCATTCCCCTTCTCCTCCCCCAATCTACCTCTTACGTCAGTGATCATCGTATCCATCTACCTGCTTCCTAACTCTTGTATGTTTTACTAACATATTGCATTTTTGAACTCAGTTCTCCTAAGTTGGCGAATATGGTCATGAAGCGCATAGTGCTTTTAATGTACTTGAAAACGTAGTAAGCAAATGTCTCACGACCCGCCACTCACCACAACCACCACTATTACCAAAGCCACCGCCTCGATGGTAACTGCGGCGACATAAACGGGGGAAAACGTAGTTGACGACATGTCAATCACCACAACAATCAACACTACAACGAAAAACTGCATCACCACTTCTAACATTGACCCCTGCCAATAAAATGCAGACCGGATTCAAAACCCTTATTATTTTTACCCAGTCTTTCATGCCAAACACGTGTCTGCTCAGTCATTTGCAAAGCCACCGCATTGAGAGCGGTAAACCAGTGTTTGCAGCCCCAACGTACAGCCACCATTTGTGCACAGCCTGCTCACTTTGGCCCAATTGCACACAGACACTGCGTAGGTCTTCTCGGCTACATGTGTATCTACGACATAAGGATTCACAGTAATGTCGACATGACATCCGCATCTAGTACATCCGAAACGTCCCCAACCACTAACATTACAAACTTACCTACAACCAGTATCACCAACCTTTACGATATCACCATTACCGATTCAGCAGCTACTAAAATATTCCATTCAAATTTCCATTGCACATTGTTTGCTCGGTCACATTGGAACCAAGCACCCTGAGGCTAGCGAACCAGTAACAGGAGTACCAATATACAGCTATCATGGCAGTTCGACCGTCGATTTCGACGAGGTCTACCGTATGCTCCACACCAGGTGGTGCAGGGACGGTGACTTGCGCGTGAATTAGTTTTAAGTGATAGTAGCCTTGCGCTGCAGCTACCGCACACTCTCCTACTCCCCCACCTGCGCCCGGTGTCAAGACAGAGTCAAGAAGACCGGAGATGGGAGAGGAGGCAGGTGGCTGGCGCGGCCGGAGCCGCCCTGGGCGTGCCACCACACCTGACTTGGATCCCACGGGAGGGAGTGCAATAAATGCCACATAAAGAAGGAGCCATGGCAACCTGACTCTCAGTCCGCCAGTCAGCCACTCCACACAAAACACACATTGGGCTGACCACGCGGTTCGAGTTATCCCGTCAGTTGGCAACCTTCCAAGCTACGGCTTTTAGCGCACCGTGATAGTTTCAAGCGCGTCAGGGTGTTTATAGTGAGGAAAAATACGCTGAGCTCTCGACTCACTCTCTCCCCCACTTCACAATCAGACCACTGTCCGAGCCGGTCAGTTGTCTGATGCGGAAGCGGGCGCAGCTGCTGATGACCTCATCTTCGTATACTACGTACGCGACCTGGCCCCCCAAACACAAGCACCAGGATTTCACACAACAGGGGGTTGAACGGCTTACATCCCACATGTGTGAGATAGCCAGAGGTCACGCTAAGAAGGAGCCATCGCAGCCTGACTCTCAGACCACCAGTCAGCCACTCCACACAACACACATTGGACTAACTGCGAGCTCTGAGTGTAATTGTCAGTTGGCAACCTTCCAACCGCGGCACTCACCGTTACCGCATTCTCTTCTCCTCCCCCACCTGAGCCCGGTCTCATGACACAGTCAAGAAGACCGGAGATGGGAGAGGGCGCAGGTGGCTGGTGCGGTCGGAGCCGCTCATGGGCATACCACCACACCTGGCTCGGATCCCACGGAGTGGGAGTGCCATAAAGACCACATTAAGAAGGAGCCATTATGGCCTGACTCTCAGTCCGCCATTCAGCCACTCCACACAAAACACACATTGGGCTGATCACGCGGTCCGCGTTATCCCGTCAGTTGGCAACCTTCCAAGCCACGGCTTTTAGCGCACCATGATAGTTTTAAGCGCGTCAGATTGTTTATAGTGAGGAAAATGCGCTGAGCTGTCGACCTCACTCTCTCCCCAACCCCCACCATCAGACACTGTCCGAGCCGGTCAGTTGCCTGATGTGGGAGTGGGCGCATTGACTGACTGATCGGCGTACCCGTCTTCGCGCGCCACAGCATGAACTGGCCCCCATAACGCGCACACCAGGATTCACTAACTCAGGGGATATGGAGGAGCTATCGCCGTCTGACTCCCAGTCCACTGGTCACCCACTCGACACACACAGCACATACACTGAGCCGACGGTGTGGTCTGGTGGAAGCGTCAGATTGGCAGACGTCCCAGCCATGGTTTCTAGGAAACCGTAATATATTCTGGTAAATGCTGATTGTGAGGTTGTTGTCGATGTATTGGTGTAGGTAGTGTGCGCTGATGTAGCTTAGCCTCCGGTGGTTTACCGGAGGTTGTCATGGAGGTGCATGTGTCCTAATAGGCCCATGCGGTGTGTAAATGTGCGGGAGCAGTGAGGGCAGTGAAGGCGGGCGCGTCGACTGTATGTCGGAGCTCCAGGCACTGGTTCACCAGCCTCCGTGCGATGGATTCGCAGGTGACCGACCAGGCCGATGCGTGAGTTGAAGTTGCGGGCGCAGTGTGGGCAGGAGAAATTGGTAGAGGCTGGGGGATGTCCTTCATGGTAGTGGGGGTGGCAGGGGTGCTAAGAATGGCAGGGGCGGAGGGTCTGCATGGTGTATCGGTGTTGTCGGCATTGTGGTGAATTCTGCTGTCATGGATGCGCATGTGACCGAATATGCCCATGCGATGAGTGAATGCGCGAGGACAGTGCGGCAGTGAAGGCGACCATCTCTGCTGTGTGATGGTGCTCCAGGCACTGGTTCACCAGTCACTGTACGATGTATTCGCAAGTTACCGACCAGGCCGATGCGTGAGGTGAATGTGCGGTCGCATTGAGTACAGCTTAGGAGAGATTCCCCATCGCTGATGGTGGTGGTGGTGGTAGTGAAGGCGAAGGCGGTGGTGGTTGCGGTGGTGGTTGCGGTGGTGGTAGTAACAGGCGATGAGTAGATGGATGTGGTCTCTATGATGGTGGGAGTAATGGAATTTATGCCAGGAGTGAGGGTGGGGAGTCAGAAGGAGGGTTGGCAGAATTTGACGTAGAAATTCGAATTGTCAGATTGTTGGTGCATTGCGTCCGAAGATATCCAACCAGGCCGATTCGCGCGCGGAAGATGCGTTGACAGCGCGGGCATTTTCGCAGGGCCTGGGCATTGGCGGTGTTGGTCCGGGGCGCTGGTTACTTTCATGCCGCTCTTTTGGCCTTGGCGGCGGCGATCCGGTTGGCCTCATAGATTGCTGCACCAGTCTTCACGGATCTTCTCCATGCCGATCTATCCTGTGCGAGGTCCTCCCAGGTCACCGGGTTGATCTGCAGTTGCTTCAGCGATTTCTTCAAAAGTGTCCTTGTAGCGTCGTTTTTGACCTCCCTGCTGGTGAGAACCCGTAGCGACATCTCCGTAGAAAAGTCGTTTGGGTAGTCGCTCGTTGCCCATTCTTACCAGGTGGCCGCTCCATCGCAGTTGCACTTGCCTCAGCATGCCATCCATGCTGAGGATTCCGGTGCACTCCAGGACTTCCGTGTCCGGGATCCTGTCTTGCCATCTCAGCTTCAGTATTCTGCGGAGGCAGTTGAGATGAAAGTGATTCAGCTTCCTGGCTTGGTTCGAGTAGACGGCACAGGTTTCCGCTCCGTTAAGGAGTGTCGTCAAGACGACGGCCTTGTACATCTTCAGTTTGGTGTTCAGGTGAATACCGTGGCGATTCCACACGGAGGCCTGCAGCCAGCCGAAGGCCTGACTAGCTTTGGAGATCTGTTGGGCAACCTCATCATCGATTCTCGTGTTGCGCGACATCGTGCTTCCTAGATAAGCGAAGGTTTCCACGTTTTTGAGTTGAGCACCGTTGACATTGATTCGAGGAGCATTGTATTCCACGCTGGGTGGCAGCTGGTGCATGACAACCATTTTGGCTGAACTGATTGTTAATCCCAAATCGGCGCAGCCTTCGGCGAAGAGGTCCATGCTCCTTTGCATGTCCTCCTCCATCACGGTGTTAAGGGCGCAGTCGTCCGTGAAGAGAAAGTCATGGAAACACCCAGCAACTACGCACAATTCCCACGGACATTCCGTCACATCATGGACCAACTCGGAAATATACAACTTCATGAAACCTTGCGGCAAAGCATCGCAGTTCAAAGCTCACTATACATACATAGATAGTTTAACGGATTAACCATATGTGCACACGCCCCATACCACACTGTACATGGACAGACCCTGAAAGTCTCGAGTTAGCGGGAAACAGACTTTCAAGTGGATCTTGATATCTCCCCAGGCGGATTGTTTAGCCTGTCATCTACTGCGTTTAAATCAGACTCCGATTGTTCTGACAAAATCTTCCTACCGGATCCCGGTGGGCGAGGGCGGATGGAATGCGGTGGTTGGTATACAAGTCTGTTAACACCATACAGTAGTTCACGCGCAAGTCACCAACTTATGACCACCACACTGTGGGGTACACAGTCGGTATTGCTGTTCGCGATGGCCGAGCTAACATGTTTGTATTCAGGGAAAATAAGCGCAAAATATATATATTGATTATCTAGAGAC
Source organism: Schistocephalus solidus (assembly GCA_017591395.1). Taxonomy (NCBI): domain Eukaryota; kingdom Metazoa; phylum Platyhelminthes; class Cestoda; order Diphyllobothriidea; family Diphyllobothriidae; genus Schistocephalus; species Schistocephalus solidus. The sequence continues at coordinate 113,060 of WEDG01002421.1, read as the reverse complement.
GATCAAATAGGTTACTGTTATGTGAGGTCTTCGACAATTGCTTTGGCAAGTTCCAAGTCATACCATATTAATTTGCACCTCATCCTTAGGCATTTATTGCAGAGGATTGAGCTTCGATAAAATAGTTTTAATGACACTTAGTTACAAGTTCCTATCCATCATCAGAGCCAAAGCAACAACGTTTGTAAATTCATCTCTGGGGCATAAATACTCAAAATAAAAACCGCCTCTGGTTCGAAGAGGAGGATTCTATTTAATTTATTTCCGATTAATGCATACTTATTTGTGTTACGTAACATGTGATATTTTGGTGGTTTGTGAGGATGGCTACGACGAACTCGTAACACAGTGCCTCCGCTGGTGCCCGAATATCCGCTCTTCTTATTATCCAGTAAGTTGCTGTCAGTCGGACACAGCAAAGGCTAGGAATTTTATTTAAACTTACAACGCATTGTTGCGTTGCTGACCTACCGTTCACCTACAAACAACCTTATTATTTAGATGTTGCAGTTGGTTTAGGAGCACGCTTACGCCCTCCGCTCGCCATAATCCAACGAATGACAGTGAGACTCTGACATTTTTGTTTAATCGACAATGCCTTGAAAACTAATCAGCCATTGCTAACTATCTAACCCATAATCGCTTATTAGTGTTTCATCATGGCTAAGAACTCCGGATTTTGTAATCCAGTTGCAACTGTCGATTGGAAAGAGTGATACTCCGACGGATTTCTCCCCATTTAGTTATGTCCTGTTGTTAGGCGGAAACCTTTCCGACATAGTTAGACTGCGTACACAGGTCACTTTATTTGGTTTGAATCGCTTTTATCCCCGGTTCCTTTCTTAATCAACTGAGTAAATATGAATCTGACACAGTGAGACAAGTACATTACTTATCTTAATGTTTTTTTTAGTCGTAGCACTCCAGCCGCCTGTTTCAGTCTTCTAGAAATCACGATTAAGAAGACTTAACGTCAGTTTGGTTATTCAATACTTATATTTAAAAAACCATAAGGTGGATGTATGCACATAGAGACTGTACGGTAAAAGAAGCTTATTCAGTTGATTTTCCGAAGGGAAATGGTGAGTGTGTTTGTTTGAATTGAATTGCTTTTGCATTGGCTTAGCATGTAGCATTGATTGGCAAAGGATAAATTAACGATGACTTTATTTGGACAATGCCCGCAAAGACCGGGGAGACTGGAATGGCCATTTCTGGCTCATTAGTGGCCATCGGCCGATCACACCCAACCCTAAATGATGCACCAACCGAGGCTCGAACACGCGGCCTGTTGATCAGAAGTTCAACGCTCTAACAACTGAGTCATGGGTTCGTTGTCCTGCCGGTTTAGATCGGAAATATTGACGCTCGTTGACGGACGCTTACCGATCGATAACGGAACCCACTCGTCGCATTCTGCCTTGGGGTTCACACTCGAACCCCGCCAGCAGCCGCACAGCGCTAGCTATAGTAAAAGCAGGTGAACAATGCCGGCAAAGACAAAGGAGACTGCAATGGCCATTTGTGGCGAATAAGCTGTCATCCGCCAGTCGTATCTAACCCAAAGTGGTGCACCAGTAGAGGCAGGAACCTGCGACCTGGTGATCGCAAGTCCAGCGCCCTAACCATTGAGCTATTCCATTCCAGTCTCCCTTGTCTTTGCCGGCATCGTTCACCTGCCTTTACTACAAGTAGCCGCTGTGCGGCTGCTGACAGGGTTCGAGAGTAGGCCCCAAGGCAGAAGGGGACGAGTGAGTTCCGTTAGCAATCGGTGTGCATTCCTCAAATTATGACGTTATTTGTTGGTTGCAATGTCGACCCAGTTTACCGCGTTACCGGTGGGAATATGAAACTCACTTTTGCTTTTTAAAAATTGGATTCGTTTACAGCTGCTGGTATACATAGTTTGACCATTCGTTTGTAGTACTAATTTTGACTGCAGTGGTATTCGCCATGACTTGTGCTTTAAACAGGGTAGATTGATGCGATATGTCCTGTAAACGGTTCCCAGAATTCATGAAGAGTGTGCAATTTACTAACGAATCACAACGGGTATTGTACTTCATATATGCAGAATAACATGACCGACAAAGACAAGGGAGACTGGAGTGGCCATTTTTGGCTTATTAGCCGTCATCAGCCAGCCATAAACAACCCCAAGCATTGCGGCAACCAAGGCTGGAATTCGTGATCTGTTGGTTAGGGGTCCAACGCTCTACCCACTGCACCACGTGCTCATTGTCTTGCCAGTTTTGATCGGGAATATTAACTATGGTTAGTAGGCGCTCATTGATCGGTTACAGGTCTCACTGTTCACCATGTACTGCTCATAACCTACAAATGGTACCAATGTGTACGCCTTCCATTCGTCGGTTACAAGTACACTATCCGTTCCACCCACCTTTCATTACGATTCGCAGCGAGCACCAGCTCCTATCACACACATGCTCTTTTGGGATGAACCGTATATTCCAACTGGGCATTTCTGAGGTTCGAGGCATCCCACGTTATACTGCCTTTTACTACTTAGGCCCCCATCTACATGTATCTGTATACTCGGTCCGCTCAATTCTTTGGGCACCCAAACAGACGGTGCGGCTAACAACACACTATCCAATGACTGCCTTATCCTTTAGTCCTACTACTGACGCACATGGTTTTCCTCGCTTTTTCCGATATGACGACTAAGCGCGCTTTCATAATCTTCACTCTGGATAGTCTACTGTTTTAAATACGGAGTTAGTGTGCAGTGCTGGCTTGAGTTTGCAACACGTTCAATTAATTGCAGCACAGTCCATATGCTGGCGTGCCACCTACTGGTTTACTTTACCTCCGCAAATGCATGCCAGCTTTTTGGTAGCGAAGATTTTTGTTAATTGTCGTCAACTTAACGAAGCAAGATAATTATTCACTGGAGGCCTTCGTATGCCATGGGCTGCACTGTACTGTGTTTTCTCGGTGCCTTATCAGCTTAGCAGACATTTGGAAATAATTAAGTTATATAAACGTAACAACCAAACTTTTCATATGCAGCGCAAAACTAGTGCCTGTATCAGTTTCTGATCATGTTCCTGCACTTTATTATGCAACCTCCTGATGTTTAAATTACCCAGTTCATACGAATGGCATATTGCTTGCATTGCTTTCTTTAATACGTCTCCTTTTACCTGTTAACGTTTGCGAATACCGCACGGCTTCCATCACCTTGGTTTGCGATTATGATATACGCGCTTTTCGCGTAGACAGTTGCCAGGGTTTCCGATGGGGTTTTGCCCGTCGGGATCAGTGTCCTGGATATAATCAACCAATGGGCATTGCAAATTTCGTTGGGTCATTTGGCGTGTTTTATGACCATTCGTATAATTGGTGCGATTCCACTTCTGTTAATTCTTAGTCTATTCAAACAACTCTTCAGTGCATATACGATACTTTGTTGTTTTTGGGGTTTTTGGTAAGCATATCTAATGGTTCCATTGGACCCACGCATATAAACCCCCTATGGCCACAATTCCTTTATTGGAGAAGGCCTTGCTAATTATTTTAACTAGGCGGTCATACAAGTCACCCTCACCTCTTTTTGTTTTCTCTTCGGTCCTTGACACTGAACGACTGATCCGCAAAGTTTGCTGTTTACTTCATTTTCCCTATGGCCATTTTCAATTTGGCTACTTTTTGTTGGGTTTCACTTATGTCTTTCATTCTCTAAATTTCAGAAACTCGCACGCAGCGAGTCAGGCATCCTTTAACTATCTGTTTATCCTGCCTCACTTTAAACAGACTTCCTTTTCAACTTGGGCCGTGACAGCACTTGTAAAACTTCATGCGGAAATAACCTTTGACCATCCCATTTATTTTGTTCTGCTCTCGAACTTTGGTCCAGTCAGTGGATACATTTTCCTTCTTTATGGCTGGTGATATGCTTCAGCTGACAATTCTTTCTAATTGCTCCATAAAGTCGACTCAAGTATTATTCCAAGCAGATTTACCTCCCGTTAATCGGCTCGCCATTTTCAATGGACCAAATTGATGCCGCTTATTAAGGTCATTATTGCTATTTAATTTGATCCGTGAATGAACATAGTAAGGGACCCAAACTAAGAGGACAGTCGAAATTTGGAGTAAGCAACTAGACCATCTGCTGGTTTACCAGAGCTTCCAGCTTGCGTGAAAACACATGAGGCTATACAAGTTCTCGGGCAAGGAGCTGAGAATCGTGACGCCTGATCTGATTGGTCAGTCAGAGGATGCAGGGATGTAAACTAGGGGTCGAATGTACTACAGTGGTCGCTTGGGGTGGGCACAGTGCAGTAGTTTTCGTTCCCATTGGGAATTTGTTTCCAGTCCATTGGTTAAAGTTTGCGTCATTTAATCTCATCACTTATTCATATCACTTGCCTAAATACAGCCAATACGTCGTCAGAAGGGGTAACAAGGACCAGCAAACGTACCATACAGCGTCAAAGTAGAAGGTAGTGGTTTAACGCTGGATGCGAAAGTTGAGGGAGGAAAGCACCGAAGTAAATTCTACAGTCACACGTTGATCTAGGCAGTGAAAAAACTGCACCTTAACTGGGTAGTGCTCAAAGGACATCAAGAAAGACACAAAAAGGAAACGGTGGGGAGTAGATGAGTGTTAAAGAATTACTCAGTCTTTGGTTTTCTAGGTGAACATGAATAAGCCTGCGTGTCATAGTGCTATTGTTAAAAACAACTGTAGATAGGTTAAATGGTTACTTGTACGTGTTATTAGCATTTTGTCGCATCTAAAATTTTGAAAGGTTAATGATATTATTAACTTTTTAGACAAGCCGAATAATTATACCAGCCATTGAATTATGGACCAAAACGTCGTCGGCCAGTGCCCTGCGATTAGCTAAAGTGAACTGTATTTTATTGTGGTATGAATATTTCTTAATTCTGAGAGCTGTGCCCTCTAACACAAAGGTGTTTGAGGCACAAAAAGGTCAAAATGTTACAGATTCAGCGGCTAAGCCAAGATCTGAAGCAAGTAGTGATCAATCCGCAAAGTACCTTAGGTGTGGAACACACGATGGGGCGTGCCCGAGGTGTAGGAATTCTCTAATAAAATTAAATTGGTCTATTTTAGAACCACTTTGATACAGTCAGTGGACAAATCGTAATGATGTTCCATAGAAAGTGTGCAAAATGGGAAATATCTTGAATAAAATAAACAGTTAAGACGAGTGAGTTTTAATTCATCTGGTTCTTCCGCTTTATTCTAAACGGCAATTGCATCGAAACTTACGGCACTCATTTATTTAAACGGTTGCAAAGGTCTCTCCATTGAGACTGATACTCACCGTGCACAAAAAAACAATGAAAATAAATAATATATAAAAAAAACAAGGACTACGTATTTGCCCTAAGTAGCTGGGTCTAAAATAAGAGCATAATATGCGCATTGCAGAGTGGAGATATGTTCTCCTGACCACGGGCAACCTAAAACTACAAGCTGTGCAGAGGAACCTTGGATGCTGTAAGAGCGCAGTGCATGAACTTTAGTCCCGCACGTACCAGCGAATGTAATCACCATGTTCGTACGAATATTTCTCAAACGATATTTAATACTCCAATTTATAAAGTACATTTACATGAGTAAAAACAGCTGGCTTCAAAGGCCTTATCAGAGACATCATTGATGACTTCCAAAAACAGGTTTCTGTAAGAGCATGTCAGCGCGGACGGATTTATTTGGGCAAAATAATGGACTTAGCAGTCCAGGTGGGGGGGGAAGAAGATCTTTTTTGGCTGGATGTCATTGAATTTGGAATTTAGCACTGAATAAGAAACACATAGGTTTGTATGTTTTCGTCAAGACCCATACTGCAAACGTCTCTTAGTAACTGACCTGTTACGGGACTGCGTTCGAAGGGCGTGCACTTAACGTCTCAGTGTACGCAAGGAGGCATCGGTAACAGCCTAAGAGGTATTGGTTAACGGTTTGAGCGAATAGAGGCTACCCATAACGGGTTGGCATTAATCAGGGTTACGAAGCATCATGTGTGGGGGTTTCACATGGCCATGGCAGATCATTACACGAATATTATTGGGGTTGAGATTCATTTTCAGGTCTTTTTATCGGTACATCTGCACCGCCTCTTCCTGCCTGTATTAATCTCTGACTGCCTAAAGTGTGCTCTGCGCAATGAGTACACGCTAGTCAGCGTTCTGGACCGACGGATTAAACCAGACGGTGGGATTTCATGTGTATTACCGTACCCCATAAAGCTCTTTTAACCCCACCCTTCTCCTCCTCCTCCAAAAAGCCCGTTGGTCGCCTGGCATGTTTCGGACAACCTATTTATGAACACACCCCACATGTGCTTCTTAATGAGAGGATTTAGAAAAAGTGCCCTGGAACAACTCGAGTTCAAATTGTCCATGCAGCTAACATCAAATGTTATGCAGACGGTCAAGACAAAGCACATAAAAAGATTTCTCGTCCTCAATCCTTGCCATAGCCAGTAAAGTACACGGACGAGTCGCGATGTTGACTGAGTGAGTCAAGGGCCATGTAGGAATTGAGGATGGATGACAAAATTATCATACTGTTTGCTGATAAGGGATGAGTGACCATCATGCAGGAGCGGAAAGACTATAGGGAGAAAGTTAAGGCTCTTCTTGTTGAAAAAAAGAATTCTACAGAACAGCAGAGAACTCATAAGCAAGCGCAGTCACAGACCAGCTGAATAAACTACTTAGAAAATATTGGCGTAGGAATGAGATCCCGCAGAATGCGTGGCGCCAAGTGAAAGTACCGGATACCACTCTGGCTGGATTCTATTGTCAGCCAATGATCAATAAACCACATTTTTCACTGTGGCTAATCGTTGCCATAAAAGGCTGTTCTATTTATAATTTAACAAAGTGAATATACTCAAAACTGAAGTTTCTTCGAGGCAATTTGAGTACCTCAGTTCGATCAGCCTGTCAATTTCTCGAAAACCTTCAAAATCGGAGGATTCAATCAAACCAAAGCATGGTCGCTTTTTACTTGACTTTGACACTCACATACAATTTGCGCGTGAAGTCGTGTGCAAGAGAGTTACAGAAGCCAAAAGGAGTCTCATACTCCATTCAAAATTGAACACCTCATGGGGCTATTCAACTTTCGCTAAAAGACGTACTTAACCTTTTCTGGAGCAGTTAAGATGATCTCCAATGTGTTGCCAGATCTTCGATTGAATGGCAGGACTGGTCCTACAAGAGCTTAAAAAATACTGCCTTCATCCTAAATCAGCGGTTCTTTTGGCACCGTTATTTTGATGACACGATTGTTATCGGCAGCAAGAATATGCTCTTAAACTTTGACAATTTACTCAACGGGATTTCTCCTGATATAAAATTTACGAGGGACAAGAGCAGCAGTTACCTTTCTTTAATTTCCTCGTCAAGCGAAATCCTAATGGTGAAATTGTTATAAGGGTTCACAGGAAGGCAACGAACACCACTCAGCATCTCAGCTTTCACACTGACCATCCAGGGTTTACTAACGAAGCTGGATGAGAACGCTCTTCAAACGCGTGCAGACTCATTTTAGTACTCCGAAAGAAAAAGTACACGAAGTCTGGTATCTTCGCGAGACATTTATGCGGAATGCCTATCCGAAAGCTTTTTCAACCCAGGCCTGCTTGCTGGGACTCCGTGAACCCAAAAAGAAACATCACTACGTTCTGCTATACAGTAAGGACGTCCCAGGTGTGACTAAACCCATTGTTGCAGAACTAGATTTTAAAATTGCACATTGACCAAAAATTACCATGCACAGGAGGGATGAAAAAATCAAAGATAGATTAAATCTCATGGAGTAATCAGGTGTAGTGTATCGCAAACCACGTACAAATTATCCTTGTAAATATGCAGGTCGAAAAAACACAAACACGGATGGCGCAAACATGAAACATAAGCTGGCTGTGTGATCTGATGACGAGTGATCGTAAGCAGCTGAGTCCTATGACATGGCCCATTAGGTAGATTTCAAGGTAATCCTCCACGCCGGAACTAAGAAAAGCCGAAACTATACTGAAGTCTGGTCTTCAGACGAAACTTTATCAATCATAATAATAATAGGTTTATTGATATAGCACCTCTTTGCTTTCAGCCCGTCAATTAAGCTCAAAGCTCGTTGGGACCGAAAATTGTCCCACTGACAGCTTTTCTGATTCTTGAGTGGTTCTCTGTCTAACTCTCTATATCAAGATTTAGTCTTTCATGGCACATGCGCCGAGATGTTTAAAAGTCATAAAAGGCTCCTCAAAATGCAAAATAAAGTTAAAGTAGTGGTGTACCTCGGAAAATTTCTGTTCGTTCATTGAGTTAGATGACCAATGTTATTCAAAGGATCAGTAGATGGTAGTAAACTTATTCGATTATAAGGAGGAAGATATAGCTAGCAGCTGATGCACTCCCCACACGGAAAAAAAGACTACAGCTTGGCAATCGCAGATGGACTTGAGTGCAGTGACTAGACTGACCCTGAAGCCTTGCCTACACTGCCCTTCACTACTGCTGCTTCCTGTCTCGAAACAGAACTCTCACATAATCGAGGAAAAGGCAGAGACACATGGAATATGACCATCTTATTTCACCCTGCCGTTCAAACTTGTTCTTGGAGAGTGTCCGACAGGCTAGTGCAGTGCGCCGAGGCGCGCCAGTGAGTAATTGCCACCTGGCGCAGCCAAGCACTCCTCCTCCAATCCGGTAAAAGACTACCCGTGGAGTAAAGTCAGGTGAGCAGGGCACAGAATTCGGGCACCATGTTACACTGCATTTTAAAAGAAATGATTCCCGGACACTGAGGCAATTCTACTAGAATATACTCACCAATACTCCAGTGTCATAGCCGAAATGCTACGAATAACTTAACCATAGTTACCGTGAAGCACATGATGAGCCAGGGGCAAAGGATGGTCTTACACTTAATTTCATGATGGGTGCCTAGTTCAATACACTAACCCAAGTATTACGGTGCCTATTTTCCGCATTATACTTTCAGCAGATGAATTTTTAAGCAACGCGCTTTTTCTTCTGTGTGACCTAACTGGGTCTTCATTAAGAATTCTTCCACGTTTAGTTTGCATGATAAATAGTCGGTTCAAATGGACTTTTGTGCATTTAAACTCACTCCAACAGTAACTAGGTCTCCATTTTCTTTGGGAAAGTTGGTGTTCTGTGCAGCTGATAAAGTTGCATATTCGAATGTTTTTTTCATATTTTTCAGTCCGCTAACATGTTGCTGGAAATTCCAGGGAAACGTTTTCGCCAAAGTGATCATGCGGCACATGCCGGAGTCATGTGGATCCGTAGGGCTAGACACGTTAGTTATGGTGGATGAGGCGTTTCCGAGCAAAAGTATCACTGCGAAAAAAGTTATTTTGCCTAATTTACGAGAATTGGTTTATCGATGTCTGGTAAGAAGTGTGGTTGTACTGATCCCTAAGTTCGAGGCCATTTTCTTTCGATGAAAGTTCGAGGATTAGCATTACAGCACTTTATTCACTATGGACGCGTTCTTAGAGGAATAAGCCTCCCGAGATCCATTGGCCTTCCTCAAGATCATAGGCATGCTTGTTTTCGATTGAAAAATGCCGAATGAAAACATAATCTTGATTGTTTCATGCTACAGTATATTTCCTATCTCATGAAATTTCGACCAAAATTTTGAAATGAATTTTCGATGGGAACAAGTTACGTAAGAAGGGTTGTAAAAATAATAATAATAATGTATCCACTTCAGGATGTCAGCTTTTGAACGAGCTTCTTTTGGGCCACCCGCAAAATGCATACGCTATAAAAATAATAATAATAATAATGTACCAACTTCAGGATGTTAGCTTTTATACGGGCTTCTTTCGGGCATAATTCAAAATACAAACGCTATAAAAAGGGCTTCTTATGTAGCATAGATTTGTCTCAGTGACTTACGATGGTCTTATAGAGTGAAATATATTTTGTAGAAATCGCGCATGAATTTAACCTTTCTGGTAGTAAATTACGCTTTCTAAGCATTTATTTTGAAAAGAGTGTATCTTTCACTGTTTAAAAACATAATTATTAGTAAAGTTTTTAATGCGGCGTAATATTCGCTCATAATGTATCCTATTCGTCAACTTCTTACTGTTGCCAATAACAGGACCCATCTCCAGTACAAAAGTGTATGGGCAATATGTGACCTTTTTCTCATATCTTAGAGAAATATGTGATTTTGTCTTAGGCAAAATGTATACAGCATCTAGACTGGAATCTTTGAGTGCAATTGTCACAACTTGTAGGTTTCAAAATAATAAGGCAACTGAAAAAGTTGCTTAAAACTGAAAGATACTCCTTCTTCAGGAATAAATTTTGAAGAAGGCATAAATGCCTACTATATGAATACACGAGATTATATTTTTGTGCATGTTGTTTACAAAACATTTGGCATTATTAGAGCGTCACAAGATCATGATTAACATGTATACTAATGAAGTTACCATTTTTTACAGACTATCCTGAAATTAGGGTGAAATAGCTCGGGAGTAGGCTGCACGTTAAGCAATATTACAACCCTACTTGAGAAAATTATTCCAATCGAAAACCCATTTTAGGACTTTGATTGACATTGAATGAAAGGGACAAGCTATCGTACCGCATCTTAATCTTTAAGCCGTGTTCAGCCATATCGTTGTTCTGATGGGCGTTGATACCAATGTTATTTTTAAGAAACAACGAGTGCATGGGGGTGCAGTATGGAATTAAAAGTTCATTATTTTTAGTCATGCTCACCCAATTAAATAAATAAATCTACACATATAACCAAATGAGTTCATGGTATGTTCTTGTATTCGCCATGAAAAAGAATTCACTTATCTTTTATGACTGCAGGATGTTTTTCAACTACGAAGGATATACTTTGCTTCGCATTATACCACGAGGCAGCTTAGGCGCAGCGGACAGCTCTGCCTTACATTGCATGTTATATGCACACAGAGTTGTCATATTATCCTCGGTTCTGCACCATGCCTTATATATAATTTTATATCATATTTGCATTTTTTTACTATAAATTTATGAATTTCGTTCAGTAACGTGTTTCAACTAAACATAAACTCTGAACACTGTGCATTTCGTCATTATTTGGCGTTGTACAATTAATTGCCCCAAACGATAAATGCCAGGAAAGGTTAGCATGTTTGCCTGTTGGTTTTTGCGTCATAAGCGAGGAGATAACACTTTGTCGGGTGGAATGCTTTTCGTCATCAGTTGTTTCACTTCTCCTCGGCATGGTTTCCAGGCCTACAGTGAAGTCAACCGGGTCGGCAGCTGTGATGTTAAACAAACCTTCCTACCGTCGCACTCGTAGTTTCTACTCTTTTGGCTGTTTCGAAGAAAGGTTGTGGACCAAGCCTGAGCTTCTGGTGGCTTCTGGTTTTAACTAGTTCAGTTTATGCTCCGAAAATTCCCTTTTCTTGTCTCTGTCTATGATGTGTCAAAGTGAAGAAAAAGGAGTTGTTCGTATGATTCGCTTGCGGCTGCTTTCTCCTGCGATGAACTCCCGCACGAGTTTGAAAGCCCATGATAATAACACAATTGTTCCGGTGCTTGACCAGGAACTTGAATCTTCACATTTCGTCGACAGCTGAATGATCTTCAGATAGAATTGAAGTCAAGGGACTGACTTGAAAAAAGAAGAAAAATATGCTGAAGAAGGATTTTACATTCAGCATGCATTTGACAGCACCAAAAGTATAACGCCTAGGACACCCCTTATGCCAAACTCTCAAAACTTTTCATTATAAAAAGGCGCAATTGCGCCTGGGTTACCACTGTCATTTCCACCGATAGGAGGAATTTTTGGATTTCACTGCTTTAAGGGCAAGTCTGCTGCAACCTAGCCAGTCTTTGTTTTCTGCCGGATTACAGGGTATTTCTTTTTACAGTCGAAACACTTGTCAGTTAAACAGAAAAGAAGCAGTGGATAAGATCAGTGATAATATAACTTTATTTATCCAGATTTTCGGATTTATGCTCAAAGCCATCATCAGAAATGACATCAATTACGATCAAACAAAAACTTTTGCATATTTATTTGATGTAATTGCTATGCCACCGATTATCCAACAGGAGTACTCCTCCTCTCCTTTGTCACAGCATGGTTGCCCCTGGTGCTCTAATGGCTAAATGATGGGCATCGGAGTATTTAACCGCTGCGATTTCATCCCAGTGATTGGTGTTGGCGTGATAAGTGCGCAGCCATTTAGCTCCCAGGCACCCGTGCTTTAAATCATGTTCATCTGTTCGCTCCCCGTGGCTACGTATTTTGTCCAACTTTAATCTCATTACTGAATTTATAGGGACAGGTCATTGTGCTTGTTAATAATCTGAAACAGCTCGTTACTGACGCTTGAGAATTTTAGCTTCAGAAGATTTAAATATTTTGCCAGTTTTACTTGAACGACCAGTGACTTGAGAACTGAAGTTTGTTGTTCACATTGCTGCTGGCTGCTCGGTTATTTGCGTGCAAAGCACTTTTGCAGTTTACCTGACGTAGTTCTTTTTTCCGAAAATGTACCAGATCCGATATACGAATTCAAACATATTTTGTCATGTCAGTGAGTCTTTTGATCTCATTAATGGTGCCTCCGTTATTTTCGCAACCCCAGCTCCAAGTGGTGCCTGAAGGCGATCGAAGGCTTCCAAAAAATTCTTAAGGCATGGCAGGGCTCATCAAATTTTCGGATCCGTATGATTTGGCCTGTCGTTTCGTTTTCGTATGCACCAGTTGAATAACTTGTGTGGGTAGCTATTGGCTCTGAGTATGCCTCTTTTGGTTTACTGCCGTGCAACAAAACACATTGATAAAGCGCCCTTATGCAACAGCGTCTGTAGCAGATTAAGTGGTTGCTGCTGAAGTTCAGTTTTTCTGTCAAATTAGCGACTTTGCTTAACACTTTGATTTTTAGGTCCCAGCAAAATATGTGGCAAACAGTCCAGTTGACTGTATTTCCTCCTTCGTCACAAAATGTAAACGTCCCGAAAAAAGATATGAGACGTTATTCGAATGCCAGAAGTTGATCCAGTTCTATGATGGTGAACGTGCCATCCGCCTGCCGAGCCAAAAAAGGGGTGGTCAGAGACAATCAAACTGCTCAACGGTGAGCACACTTCCAAAGGCAGGCAATATGAAACAAGGAGAAAATCACACATTTCAGACTAAATTCAGTTGGTCTTTAGAACTTGAAAGAGAGGTATATTGACTTATTCACAGAATAAGCAGACGCGGTTACAGCAGTTCACACATATCAGAATCCAACAAGCTTGCTGCCGGTTGCTATTATCCTTCTACCTCACAGAACATGTGTCCTGGCAACAGAAGGTATGTTTGCATAGAATCGATCAATGCACTTTTAAATAAATTATAGTAATCAAACGTATTTTTCATAGCTGATTTTCAACTCCGGGCTCCATTCGAACCCCCACGTAGACCTGTAGCCAGATGGAATAAAAACGGGTAGAGTAAAAGGGGACACACGCTTCTGAACTAGGGGGTTAGAAAGTGTAACGTAATACGGACTAAAAAAGGAATTATGCAAATTCTCATCAGAAAATTTGAATTGTTCAGTAATTTATTCTGGACGGGTGTCTATTTTTAGATTTACATCGCCTGACTGTCAAAATTTTACCTTGTGATTTCCCATAAAAGCTATATGAAAATCCAAATTAAGGTCCTTGGACATGTTGTTATTAAAATCATTCCAAAGCTACATTAGGATTGTTGAGCTGAATTCGGACAGCTTCATCGAAACCAATGAGAAGTGTTTAGGAACGCTAGATTGACAGTAGTATCTTACCCACTTAATTAAATTTTCAGAAATAATTCCAACACAGATTAGAGGTAAAAGCCCAGACTGGTGTATCAGCAACATTCTGATGCCTTACTGTGATGGATCTGTCTTGCCAAGGGGTTCCGGTGGTTTCTATATGCTCAGTGATACATATGCACTTCAGATTTTTCCAAAGCTTACCGTTTATTTGACTAAAATAGTATGTGTGGACCTTTAGCAAATTCCTTTAAATGACCATTTTAACTTTGGACGAATACTCGATAAGCAAATATGAAAAGAATTCTGTCTGGTTTGGTGGAATAATGTGCACAAAGTTTGCATTAACCTTGTTTCCAGTTACTCAGTATGTTAAGAATTTACGTTGCATTATACATGACAATTTCGATATCATATGTTGAAAAACGTACTACCACTACAAATGACAATTAGCAGTTTATGTACTATCTTAGGCAGGAGTGGCAACCGGAAGCACTGCCATTGTGCAGGTAAGGCCAGGGCAGAGGGCGCCCAGGATTATGCACACATGTTCATCATTTACAGTGAGCTCAAAATGCCTCTGGTTACATTCAGACGGTACGGTCGTAAAATATTGCATTCTGGGGTCGTGTGACGCAAGTCCGATAAAAAAGATGTGCTTCCCAACGCCCGTAGTGGGGACAGCGATGGTATTGGGAAACTCAGTCACAAAAAACGAAACTGTGTGCTTCGATGCATATGAAGCTTGCATAAGGTGGGGGAAGACTGGCAGCGCCCATTTTCGTGGTTGGTGTAGAGAAAACCAGGGAACAACGAAAACCATGCTTGCAAAGTATCGGTTAAGTGGCTAATATTGATCGTCCAGTAGAATTCATGAGGAAAAATTTGAACTGGCAGAATATATAAATGACCGCTCTGCTTGGCAAGTGTGAAGACCTAAAAGTTTAGACTGGCACAAGCGATATAAAAAGTCATGGTACTTAACTGAACGGAGCAAATAGGTTCACGAATGTGACCTGTGCTTAGTACCCCAAGACAGGAAAGCAGAGTTAAATAATTAGTGTATAATGACAAAAAAGTTCAACATAAAATAGAAAACAAACAGGGTTATTAAACGCTGTTAAGTATGCTTTTATTGTGGAAAATTGCTATGCTTTTAAGGAAGCTTTTGGTGAAAAAGGTTATACTATGGCTTGTGCATGTGCTTGATGATGGGCGTGAACTTTCTATAAAGCCTGAGCCCATACCCTTTTGATACATTTTAATCAAAAAAATGGTTTGAAAAGATAGAGTGGCCTAGAAATATCTCAAATTTATTAATGGGAGATTTTCATTAAATTTTATTTTATTAAAAAACGGCTTACAACCGAAGTCAATTAAAAGTCATTGTTTTAGGATGATGCTACGATAACAAAATCTCGTTTCTTGCATGAACATCCACTCTTCATAATGGCTGTCCAAAGTACGTAGGAACAGGTCCTGTAGGGAGGTAAGACAGTTTGGCAGAGGCAATCCAAGAATCTGTAAATGGGAGGCTAAAAGCTTAAGAATATCTTGATTCCTTTGACCCACTTGTGAAAAACTCGGCGGTCTCGGTGGGATTCGAACCCACGCCAGCAAGGGGAAGGCTTTAGCACAGCCAACGCTCTAGCCAACTGAGCTACGAGGCCCCACCGGGAGCCGTAAGTTTAATCACACTTGGTTCAAGTTACCCGCCCAGCCTACTGCAACGTATGGAATCCACCAATTCTGATACAGCAAGCTGACTGCCCAAGCAGGAATTATTCCAATCTGCCAAAATCCTCTACTATTATCTTAATTCTTTCTTTCTGAATATCATCCTGAAAGGTCTGCATTGAGAAGTGGAAGGGAAGTGGAAGTGGATGTGCTCTATGTAGACAAATTGATGCTATTGCTAATGCCGAGCTAACGAAACAAGTAAGGGTTCATAACGGGGAAATTTAATGCTTTTGGTGACATATCAGCTTCCTGTCCGAGTTCATAATCAAGAAGCACATGTGCAAAGTGTAATTTTTCTTTATGGCAATTTGGTCAGATCTTATCTTTTGGCCCTTCCGCGTTGACCGCTTGTGAACTTGCATGTGGGCGGAGGCGATTGTCCGGTGACATGGAGTCTGCTTACTCAAACCAGCCCGTATGCACAGAAGGGACTGGATTTACACCCTACGGATAAACGCTATATGCACTCGATGTCAATCATTTTATAACAAGTACTAACATGATTAATTGAGTGATTAAATTTTCTGCTAATCTGAATAGTAACAAATTATGCTGAAAGCACTGAAAAACACTCTTCACTTAGTACGCAGCGTTCAGATGAGCATTTTCAGTTTTTGGTGTTAACAGAGAACTTATTGAGGACATTACTCTTTTTCCTGATCAGAGTACAAATTCTGTGAGAAGAATTATTTCGTCATGAGCGTTCGCCCTTCCGTATGCTGCATCTGCCATCAACTATTTGTTTTCATGAGCGTTTGCAGAAAAAACTTGTTTAATTTGTACAACATGAAGCTGTATAGCCTAGCATGATCAGTACCATAATAAAACATAAAATTGAGAACTGATAACAGTTGCCGACTACTCCAAGTTTATATTACAACCTAATATTTCGCTTGATCCATAAGACAGACGAGTGTCTGAATAACATTAGGAACAAATTCGAGTGGCCATTATTGGTTTATTAGCCATCGTCAGTTAGCCATACCTAACCATAGGTGGTGCGGCACCCTTCGATATAACCCTCAACCTGTTGATCAGAAATCCAATGCTCTAAACATCATTTTCTTGCCGGTTGATGAGTATCTTTTAGGAAACGAGTATTTAGTTTTATTTTCTGACCTACACTGGAAACGTGGTTTGAGTGAGAATCATCTTCAAACATTCTCGTCTGTAAATGTATACCAATCTCTGCCTTTCCATAATTCCTAGGATGAAAGGTGGAGTTGAGTTTGGAAATGGCATAATTTTGGAAGCTCAATTGAAATTTAATTCTCAAAAGCAGATTGCAAAATTTAAAGCATCAAGAAGAGGGGTCATAATCCATTTAAAACTCTTTTTGTCTCCTATATAGAGAATGACGCCATGTTCAAAGCTGTTATCATGCAGTGTTCCATTGGCATTTCGTCATTGTATAAACCAATTAAAAATACTTAAGTTAGAAGCTGGTTATTATTAGCTGCTTCTATCTTGTTTCGTTCTTGATCCGGACATGGTAAGAAGGTTGTCACAAATGAATCTTACATTTTACATGAGTCATTTGTAATACTGCAAGTATCACTAGCTCGGTAACTTAAACTTAAGGTATCTGATCTTTGCTGAAGTAGATATTTGTAAATATATACCTTTGATCGGAAGAGATGTGCGTTTTTACTTGGTTACGGATGAGCGTTTTTCTTTAAAGATAACTGATGTTTTTGTGGGACATGATTTGCAACGAATCACCTCTATATGTGGACCTGTGCCTAATAACGAGAACTTTCATTTTATCATGACCGGAGTTACGTAATACCAAGTAAACTGCAGTCTACGTGGGTTTATTGAAGAAATCTGAATAATGTAGGAATTGTTTCTGATATATTTAGTGCTGCATTTGCTCCTCCTTCACACAGGCCTGTTCAACCATCGCCAATTGCAACTTACCGGAAAAATTCATGGCCATAGCAATGATTTGCGCTATGGTTACTTAGGTACCAGAACGCTGGAATGGCTGCTTTCTTAATGTTGGATCTTCTGGTCTGAAGGTGAGTTGCGGCCTACTTTGATCGGCTGTTAGGACAGAAAAAGCCATTGCATTTGTTTAGTGGTAAAATAGAACTATCTGTAGCTTTCTAACAACCAATTTATTCTCTTGACTCCAAGGGCCATGAGCAAGTAAAAACAGATCGCGCGGACCATAGCCCTTCGTCTGTCCAAAACAGGATGGAGTCATAACTTGGTTAGGGTGGGTTGGCTGGTTTGATAATTTCCTGTAATTGTCCGATTCTGAGCTGGACGTCACTATCCAACACTTTGGTACAGTCAACGTTTCTTGACCTAACGTAAATATGCACATTTATGCACGGACCGCATACAACGCAGGCCTATTGGACTCATTCGCTGTAAGTGGCAAAGTTGTAGCGTTGTAATGCATGGCCATGTAATGGAGTTTAGCCGACCCTACCAATGTTAAGTGCATAAATGCCGTATGGGTGACGGTTAAGGGCAAATTCCTATCCCTATTGAAAAGCCCTCAACATACTTCCGTCTTAAGGCTGCCTAATCAAACAATTATCTTCCTCTTAGCAGTCCACGGCTGCTGCGTGACTGAAAACTCGTAAGAGTTATACTAGAAATATCGCCTCTCGTATTGGGGTCTATGTATGTGTTTAGGATAGCTAAATAAACTTGTTAATTTACGTCAGTTACCAGAACTGTCTACTTTTTGTAGCCCCGACTTAACTGGGACGTTCTAACTTGTTGTCCTAAACAAGGACTTTTCTGGTAGGCAATGTGGATTCCCGAGCCGTCAACAGACCACCCATAGGATATTTGCAGCTGGGTAATTGCAGGAAAATTGCCAGAATATGAGATTTAGCCTTTAGACCATTAACACTAAATTTCCAAATGCCGGAAGCAAAGGAAGGCCCTAGAAAAAATGAGAAATGTTAGATATTCTGAATGGTTGACGCTGATAGTTAGAGGTCATGATGGAGCGAGTAGTGCAGAGGCCTTCCTGGTCTTAACCGGGGTGGGGCATGCTTGCGTCAGTGCCCTCACCGTTCTTCAGTCCCGGTATCCACAGTTCTGATGGTCGCTTAGTGAGTGGATTGACCAATCGGGGTCACAAATTAATACCACAGTAAACCTGGACCGGTTACGCAGGTCTTGAGGAAACGTGTGTCCAACTCAACACACTTGCGACTTAAGCATCAGATGAAATGTGACATATAATGAGATCCGTAGATACGACAACCAGTTTCGGAAGATGCGTCGGCAAAATTGCTACTTGAACCCTCAGACAATGAATAAATGTCTCTCAGAGAGTGCCTCATCTTCTTGCGA
This sequence comes from Schistocephalus solidus, assembly GCA_017591395.1. Lineage (NCBI taxonomy): Eukaryota > Metazoa > Platyhelminthes > Cestoda > Diphyllobothriidea > Diphyllobothriidae > Schistocephalus > Schistocephalus solidus. The sequence goes on along the minus strand of WEDG01002421.1, from coordinate 94,182 downwards.
CCTGTCCTCTGGGAATCGACTCCTCAACCCTTTTGTTTGAAAAAAGTTATTCACCTGAGCGAAACGTCCATATCTGCCATTTCCAGGCCTTCACATAAACATGACCTTCCCTTGCTGACAACTAGACAGTGAACATCATAACTAAAGCAAAGTCCTGGATATTTACGCCGCAGAATGGGACAACTTCAAACTTCCCATTAAAATTCGAAAAAAATGATCATAAAATGGTGGATGGGTGCTCACCGAGCGGATACTGGACTCGCTCGTCCCGTTTTGCCATGGGGCTCACTCTAGTTCCCCGACAGCAGCCGCATAGCAGCTAGTGATATGGTCATAATGACATTACAGACTATTACAAGGAAGACTAGAATGACCATTTCTGGCTTATTAGCCGTCATCAGCCAGCCATACCAACCGCAGGTGTTGTGGCACAGGAGGCTCGAACTCACGAATTGCTTGTTAGAAGTCCAACGCTCTAAACCCCTGCACCATGAACTCGTTGTCAAGTTGAGTTCGCTCGGCATTATTATCTATGGTAGATGGGTGCTCACCAATCGGTTACGGCACTCATTCGTCCCGAAGTCAATGATTAAATAAACAAAGCCTTCTACGAATTTCAATAGTAATCTGCTAGCAGCGGCAAAATTACTTCCTTACGCGGTTAGTAATACCTTACCTAAAGTGAAAATGATGAAGACTTTGCGGCCGTGATCTCCACAGCTAGCCTGAGCTATGGCGTTCTGCAAAAAGCCCTCTGCAATCATCGGGAAAACAAACCTCATAGATCGCTAGCACACAAACTGAAAATTTTTCATTCCACCAAAACCGAATAAGAAAAGGCCTAACTTGTCTTCAATCAATATTAAATGTGCTACGACAGGATGGGATCCGGAAAACCCGGTCTTCTGACACAATTAGTATATTCAGCATTGCAGTCAAGTTGAAGCAAAGCCGAAGTGAACGGAGGAGAGATATCGGCAGGACAATTAATGGGCGTCTTCCAAAGTAAATTTGCTAGTTCACTGTTGGTCCGTGCACATAGACAAGGTGGACAAGATCAACGTTTTAACAGGGCATTGAAGAGTCCTCCAACCTACCTGGAAACCGACCAAAAGATGTGGAAAAGTCGTACTCAGCATCGCCGGGCTGGCAAACAGCCGATATACTGGATACTATAAGCACTGAAGTGACCAGGGTAGCTTTCTGGTTGGCGTGCGAATTCTATCCTCCACAGGGCCGAGGCTCAGTTTTAAATGCTTTTGTTCGAGTGCATTCGTCATGCTATGCGAGAGCTGAAAACTTTCCTTCCCTGAAAGGTGGATCGCAAAGCGAGACAGAGCGTGTGTTTCATGCGCACGCAGGTTGGTTACGTTTGTCAATTCGCGCAAAAATACCTTCCTCGGATCGTCGTGTGATGGAAATTCTGTGTACGTGCCTTAATGAGAAGCTAGCTAACTACTGTGCACAGTCTGGTGTTCGATAAAAAAACTCGCACCAAAGTTATTTCAGTGCCCTATTTGGAACCGTAATGATAGACGCCAGTTTAACGGTTGTTTCAGGCAATAATGCTAAAGCAGGTTTGTTTCGGACTGAACAAGGGCACAAATAAACCGTGATTGGAGGCAAGTGTAGGTACTCGACCTCGTACAACAAATGGCTTGACTACAAAATTCCAGAGGTTGCTTATTCCCGTTCCTTAATCTACGGTTATCCCTAGCGCTTACCCTAAAACCAACCCCACCCGTAACTTGACCGTCTCCTGGAATTTCGCATAAGACCACATTTAATACGGAGGGGTAGTTATAATCGTGTCATATCCTACATATTGTTCTTAGTTCATCAAATCGCTTTTATGAATATGCCCATATCTAAAAAGCGCAACCTCTGAAAGCAAATTGCGTCAAAATATTGATGGCCCTGAAACTGTTGTATATACGTCCGTCAGGTATTACGCCTGATTTGTAAGTGTTTTTTGGGAGGAGGCGAGAGATTAATCGAAGATTGGATAAGACTGAGATAACACTGCTTGTGCGTTCGTGATTTTACCCCCATGTTTGGGGTTTTCTATTTTTTTTCTATTCAAAAATATATCCCTTGTGAAACAGGCTTATGATGTTTTGAAAAACTGGATTTTTCAAAATAAGTCATGGGTGATTTCTGGCAATAAGTTTCAGTAATGCCCCAAATATTCTGGCAGAATATCTGCAAAGTAGTTATAGCTTAGATTTTCTGGGGGATTTTGTTATTAAATAATGTTTTTTTTTATTTGCACAACCTGTTTTTTGAAGTGCGTTCCGATGCAATGTCAAAAACTTTCTAAAAATGAAAGCTAGTATAACATTATTTCTCATCTTTTATGAATCCTAAAGGAACACTTTGTGCAAAATAGCAGTTAAAAAAAACAAGTTAAAAGCTTTGTTACCGTTAGATTATTTTTGTTTGGTTGAGGTTTACCCATAGTCTTCTGCTGGCATGAACATCCAGCTTGATAACTTGTCTCCAATTTGGTTAAGGTTCTTAATTTAATCGGGACGTAATCCAAAACTGTGGGATAAATCCTTCATGACAAACATCTATAGGCTTAGTAAGCAAGGTGGCATGCATATCAGCGCTAATATTTATCAGTTTTAACGGGAAAATCGTGTCATATTCCACTTAGACAAAACTTCACACTCGCCGATGATAAATGTGTGATAATATCACTAGCCCTATAAAGCAGGATGCATGCACTTAAATTGCTAATGTTTCCGAAAATAAAAAAGATTTTTCTGTTTGCTCATAGCCTTTGCAGTTTTGGTTTAGCACAAATTATAACCTTGCTGACATTAAGTTTATAGTACACTAAGTTAACCGCCCGTAGGTTATGTCATGCTCAGGTTTTTCAATCATTTACCCGCCCCTCTCTGGCGGCATAAAATCCGGGCTTGCAGAAATTGCACGAGGAGCCGCAACTTCAAACAGTCCAAGACACATAAACCATCCACATCCAAGATTCGAGGTACAGAAGTTTTCAAATACGCGCTGGTTTGTCGGTCGTAAGCAACTATGACCACTTACCATCCCGGATAGGGACTGTTGACCACTTGTGCGAGATTTCCTTTTTAGCTAAATGTACACCAGTCAAAAAAACCACCAAAATCAATTATAAAATGAAAGCAATTCTCAGGGAGTCTGGTCCTTTCAAGTGGCAGTTTTTATATGTGGATAACATATTGAGACGCTTAATTGTGTTTTTCCCTCGTCAACTCAATATTACTGAAACCGCTACAAAGTGATCGGTTTACTTTACCGATTTATACTCTCGATGTCAAAGCAAGCGTAAAGATTTACCTTCGGTTGTATCCGCATCCAAATTCACATCTGAAAGCACTGATCTGTCCGTTAATAATTACTGTAGAGATTTCACCAAGTGTCTCTAAAAGACGAAAATCAAAAATACGAAATCGATAGTTGCTTAAAAGACCGAGTTGGTGATGGGGTTGCTTTATTTTCAGTTGCCACTCATCTTTACAGAAAGGATTTGATTCTGTTGAGCTTCAAATTAAATGTCATTAACATAGGTGGGATCATAGATTTCTTGAGATGTAATGGTTGACTCCGATTTTGTTTTCCAAGGCTGAAGCAGACACGTGAAGGGAGAGCAAATTAGATGCTGGCAAGGGTATTATAGATATGATAGGACGTAGGCGTCGAAAATGTAATTTACTATGAAGAAGATTATCAAAAAGGCAAGGGCGATATAAATGGTTATCTGTTGATTAATTTTCGTTGTTCGTTGGCCCACCTTATCCAATTCCATTAGTTTCTCTGAACACTCGCTGCAGTTACGGATCGCTATTTGACTGTCTGCCAGGGGTTTAGATTTCACCCCATAACCCCACCATACTATCCTGTCATGTTGCTCGATTGGCGTTTGCAGCTGCAGCGTAGCTAATATCACCGATCACAATCCACAGGACAATGAGCCCGCAGCCCAAGGGATGGAACCTTGCATTTCCAAAAACGTTATAACTAAAAAAAGAGCGCAGGGTCAAGCCCCAGGTGTCCCCAACGAGCTATGAGCATGTTCTGCAACTCAATCGGTGAATGTTTTTTCAGCATCAAATTTATTCTCTTTCAATATCCTTTTGTTTCTTAATAAACTGAAGAACTTGGGAAATTGGCTGCAAGAGCATCATGCAAGCTCTTTATGCTGTGCAGTTAAAAGTCACTTAGATGTTTAAATTAGGTAAAAAGTTATAAAGTCGCACCCCAGAAATAAAAATTTGCCTTAGCGCTCAGTAATGTGAACATAATAATATCCACTGGGTAAATATTTAGCCGCAGAAATGTTTCAAGTGGTTTTGCCTGATTCGCTCTTTGCCGAAAGTTAGTAAACGTTCTTATCACTAGTGTGAATAATACAGAGTTTTCAGTGTTATCTTTGTCACTTCCCCAACGTCTTAGAGCAGAGAACGCTAACACTTCATCTGTCTGCAAAATTATTATTTCAACTATCTACAAATAAATTCACCTTGCTGACAACTCTCCTTCCCCCTTGAATAGATAATTTTACTACTTCACTTATTAGAAGACTGTTTAACTGTTTTCAGTTGCCCTATGAGCTACCTATATTGTCGCTCTCGAATAAATCCTTTCACATGCATGAAATATTTGTGTACTACTTTCTAGGTTTGCTCAACATAATTATTGCTTTATTATTATCGGACCATGAATCAAATATACTGTTAAGACCGAAATTTCAACGAATAATTTTAAATTAAAATCATTTATTTCTAACAAGCCAAACAGATTTACAGCTAAACTCACGTTAGCTCTTTACTTGAACGATCCTGTGAAACCGGTTATCCAATTTTTCATACTCTTACAAATTCTCTTCGAAATGACCGGCAATCGGTAGCAATCATATGATTGGGATTAACAAGACCTTTGAATATTTATGAGTAAGAGAAATTCCGTAAAATTAGAAATCATTGCTAACTACCCTATTGCATGCGGTTCCACTTACCCGGCTGCTCTCAGACGGTTGTAACTGACTCATACCGGCCCTGACTGGCTCATACTCATGATTTAAAACTCTCATCCAACTGCATTTACGCCACTTTAAGACATGATTCTGAATTTCCTATGCTTTCATCTTGACAGTAGTGATAGGCTCTTCGCGATACGTCTGCACAAGCATTCATATATGCCGATATAATTAAGGGTATTTCGAAGGATTGCCTCTAAAAGATGATGAATAATGGTCTTATCTTACGCTTTGTAGCTCAGCATAACAGATAGAATTCACAGCAACCAATTGCAGTTTCACAGGTTGAAATTCTTAGCACTGCAATCCTTCAAAATATCCGTTGTAACAACATTCTAAAACTGAAGAGCCAGTCAAATTTATGCATAAGCCAAATGGATCACCCATCGCAAATAAGAGTTCTACGAAGGCTTTCCTTGTAAATATCTCACTCTTCCATCTTTTACTTCCTAAAAATGCATTAACGACTGTCATACATCTGCCTATTCCATCCACGAGTACTATTATCTTTTACAATATCTGACTAAATCCCTTGCCTGCAGTTTCCAAGGTCATTACTCGGTTGCACTTCACCCCTGCTTAGCCCATCATTTCTTATTTGAGATATATTGGCTAGTTAAACTTTATATATATATATATATATATATATATATATATATATATATATACATATATGCATACGTGACTATATTCTGGGATATCTTAGAGAAGAATATTAAAAATTGGTCCACGCGAGATGCCCAGCTAACGATTCGGAAATGTGTTATCTTTTGAGTACAACAGAACACTGCTTTTTGCATTGTTAATTCGATTGGTCCATTCAGGAAAATATTCTAAAGAAAATTACCTTTGCTTAAGTTATGTAAGTCGACAAATGTCCTTTACTTTGAACATTCTTTAATCCTTTCGTTTCAATATTTGTTAAAAATGAATAAGTCTTCCGTGGAAATTGGGTGCGCAAACACTACTTACTGCAATTTTCCATAAAATCATGTTACACAGTGGCCTTGACATCGTTTCCTCAAAACCTGTTGAATTTTGAATTTTCACCATGCGTTGTTGTGATATCATATTTGAGAGCTCGAAAATTGGCTCTCAGTTATAGGTAAATATAAATAAAAAAGCAAAATGGAGTTTCCATTTTTAATTAATACAGAAAATTTGTTAGATATGCGTTCGCAATGTAGTAGTGAAAGGGTTGCAATGTCAAGACCGCATGCTAATATATTTTAACGACTTTGGCGATTCTTTATTCACGTCATGTTGATGGACGGTCAGCATCTCAAGCGGAAATATATTTCTAAGAACAATCGATTGATGTTGAAATTATAGGGTCTGTTGGCTTATTTGAATATTGCGCTTACTGACGTACACAATAATGGTAGTAAAGCAGGTTTCCAATTTTCGGTCATTTTCCACCATACATTACTGGTTAAATGAAAGAAAAAAATAATCACACTGATTGCAGTTCAATTATGACCTCGCGTGATTATTCCATATTCCCGATAATGAGGTCGTTTATATAAAGATAATGATAGAAGGCTTTCTGCTTTGACTTTAGGATTTGCTTGTCTGGCTTGCCGCTTTGTTTTTTGGCTGAATCCACACATAAGTCGCAAACGGCCAGTTCCATTAAAAAGAATACTCACAAGCTCGCTATTTCGATCCATACTTTTAAGCAACATATTATTTTGAAGGTTTTGATAAACACATAGAAAAGGATCCACATTTTTGCCAACCAATGGAAAGCAAAGCAAATTGGGAAATATTCACCGGAATTTGAAGAACGATTTGAAACTCATTGCAGTTCAATATCGGAAATACCTATAAAGTAATTTGCTGGAAGGCTAGTTCTCTTAATATATGTTTATAAGGATATGCTTACACTTTCACCTGAAAATTAGATTTAAATTCATTCGTTGCATTTATAACCATTTTGTATGTTTTCAGAATTTTCTGCTTTGAACAAAAGTTAGTATTTCGCGAATGGTTGTTCTGTAATATTTCAAAGTTCTAGTACATATGTTCATGCCAATTTGCGAGTCAGTATCGATCTTTCGTAAACTTGTAAGCTTTTACGCGTTGGGTCCTCTACTTTATCTGTCATTACACTGCTTTAACACATTGAAGATGTTTTCATTAATCAAGGTTTAAAAAACTAAACAAATCTTCTTAACTGTGACGCGCTCAGATGCACAAACAGCCATATAAACTCAGGCATGAAAAGCAAACTGCCTTCCACTTTATACGCAAGCCTGCTAAAATAGACGTTATTCATAGGCTTAAAATGTTGTGTTTGAATAAAAGTACGTACAAACGCATATTTGTCATAACCTTAATGTACCTAACGTTGACAAACAGACAAATGTTTGACATAGTATCTAAAACGCGAAGGATTAAAATCTTATGATCAAATAGGGGCATGTTAAACGTGTTATAAGTTTGCTTAGTTACTTTGGGCGTTCAAGACAAATTCATTTACTTAGGCAAATATTATATCTTTTATTTTAGCAACGTTATTTTTAATTTTTGGCTGAAACATACGTCATCTTCTTATATTTCAGCAATTGTCCATGCTGCTTAGTAGGAAATTATTGGATTTTTGCCTAATTAGAGAAATTAATTTATAAACGAATTGTTTTAAAATACAACTTTCATCCACCTCAGAACAAATTCTTCGGCAAATGTGGAAAGAAGATCTTATTATTAAAGCAAAAAAATATTTCTTGTTCAAAAACGTTTATTTATAAATCCAAATGAAAAGCAGTAAACATGCTTAGAGATAAAAATTATTTTGAAATATTCGCAGGTTTCAGGCCTTCGGACATTTTTGTAAGCAACCGCGGAATGACCTTCTTTCAAAAGGTCATTTTAGCACCTGATTATACGGTGATAACGTCGGTTGATAAGTAATTTAACACTAAGAGGCACATGAGCAGCAGTTTTAAAATATGTTGCATATACATAGCCGTAGACTAGAGACCGAAAGTAAGACGAATGTTTTGCTAATAAAAGGAGAAAAATGAGATTTTCGTTTGCCATAGGAAAATTAAACACATCTACTAGGAAATCGTTCTTAGTCTTATATCTGTCTTTACATGTGAAATAGATGGACGTAGGCAAGCAAAAGAGAACTGTCCCAGTAATTATCCTTATCAGAAGAGTACTTGTTAGATATGGCTTTTCGCTTGACCTAATGCATATTCAACACAAACCTTTGCTGCGAACGTTCCTTTGCCTTGATGATCAGGATTCCGGTATGGTGAGCATAACTATGGCTTAAATTGCCAAATGAAAAAGAATGTTCTTCTAAGAGTTTACTGCTTAGGTAAACGTTTGTGAGAACGGTCCAGTTTTTAAGATGTTAGTACACATTATTTCCACATAATCTCAGTTTTGAAAATCGACTAAGAACACATCTAACGGGAAATGTTTCAGTGATACTTAATAGACCCTTTTAAACTTCTCAGCCTCCCTAAAGGCCAAATTTGCCTATACATTTTAAAGGAAAAATTATTTTGCTACATGGAACGTGGTCTTTCCAAGGCTGCAGTCCTAATTGTATTTCATTCTGTCATGTTGCCGATTGGCTGCCCTACATACGAACTAGTCAATTCGTTTAATAATGCGACTTCTCTGTCCATGAACTCAAGCTGAGGCACTCATACCTAAGGCAGCCGCAAAACGGCCAATGCAACAGAATAAGACTTTTCAAACATAATCCAAAATCAAATAGTTCACTTGCTACCGTACTTAGCATTGCATTAGTATATGAAGTCTATATATACACTGAAAGTTATCTAACGAGTTTTTTTGACATAATCTAACTTTTTCTGTTTTTTAAGAGATTTCTTTGCTTAGGCAGATTTTCTATACTTTCCCGATGTGACACAAAAATGAGATATCATAACGTTTTAATTACTTAAATTGCTTTCTATTTGAACCAAAACATGTATTACTTTCAAAACATTTTCATTTAGTTACATATCTACACGTCTCTCAGTTTACCTGACTTAAGACAGCTGCATTATTGTAAAGTGCTGATGAACTGAGGAAATTAGAGTTAATGTCGGTATAGTATATGTCGATATAGTAAAAATTTCCTCACCTAGTGTAAATGAAATTAAAGGCTAAATAAACAATGAAGTACCTTCTTAACTATGCCATTCGTTTCATTTAACAATACATTTTTTGAATTAACAACTAGCATTTTAATGTATTATGGTTCATGTTTCCTTATCAGTTTAATAAATAATGTGCCAAATTGCTTTTTTAACAATAAAATATTTTATGCCATTTTATATAGTCGCAATGAACTGGTTGTAACTTATTGAACGCCTTCTTTTTATATTTTCTGAGCACATTCAAATTAAGGCCCAAATTGAAAGGTGTCTTACTTTGCTAAATAGTTGCCCTTTGGCAGATTTTCAGATTCTCTCGGACAAAATTGTAAAAACATTGGCAGCCCCATCGACGCATAAACCCACAGCTGCCCAAGGATGACTCGAGTACAGTCAGTAGTCTTACCACCTGACTTATGATACATCAACCAGGAGCCATGAGTTTAATCTCATCTGGGTTATGTTACCGGCCTCGCCTACTTCAGCGTATACAATCTACCAATACCGATAGAGTAAGCTGCCTGCCGAAGCAGAATTACCAATATATTCGTGCTGGAATCCATCAGTTGACTACCACGCTCAATGATTTATTAGGTCACGTCACAAATGGAATTAAAGTCAGGGCCCCTGGGAAGAGTCTTGTAGCTAAGTCTGGGAAAACGCTGACTGCACATAAGTCTTGTAATGGTAATCGTTTTGTCAAAACCCACCTCAACCGCCGTTGTTTTAAAACTGCATAACGGTAACTCATTGATTTGTTTTTTTCATGATGAGTACGATCTAGGAACATTTTTACAAATGAACTGCACCATCCATATAAATATATTTAACTATTAAGGGAATCCTCTTTATTTACAAAATTCAATAATGATTGGTTGGAGTTAAAACATAGGGACGTTTTTGTAACGTGGTTTATCGTTGGGGACCTTTTTTGACAATGAATGTAAATTAAACTCGAAGACAAAACTTCTTAAATAATTTTTTGTGTGTTCTATTCTGTGACAAGTTTTTTCGATCAACTAAATATCTCGCATGCTTAATCGTCACGTGAAAGTTGCGTAAATTAGCAGGCTTTCTTTATTTTTTTCTGAGGCATAAAGGTAGTGAATTCAGGATCAGTTTACTAATTAGTGAAGATCTTGGACCTTAACCTGGGGTTGATAACTGCTTAGGTATCCAGTTTGCACGCGATGTATTTTTTTCAGAGGAACTTTGTTTATCTTTTTTAATTCCGAAAATGCCCCATGATAAGCTTAAAATACAACAGTTAGTAAAAATCGGACCACAAACCATAAGAAAGTATTCAACAATATAAAGTTTGTATACGCCTGAAAGTAGATATGCTATCTCACCAAATCTTTCCAAAATTCTGAAATGTTTTTTTAATTATAAAGAATTACTATGGCGGTGCCGTAAAAAATAATCTAAAGCTATTTCATTCACTGCAGGATGCCTTAATTCAAACAAACCTCTTCTGAGTTCGTTTTCAAAAAAATATGTTTATGCAGCATACATATATTATACTGATTTGGAATGTCGTTTTAAGTAAAAACTTAATATAAAAACTTGATATAATATTCTTTTTTGTACTCACGTAGTAGCAGAGTACATTTTTGCAAATTTTACGCTTAATGAAAGGGCATTTGTTGGTTTTAGAAAGTTCCAAATTATCAAATGTTTAAAAACATAATTCTCATGCATTAAGCACTATATTTTTCCATTTATTCCTACTGATTGTAAATTACACTGAATGGCTAACATTAATTGTAACATTTGATGAGCCCTATGTTGCTCCTTCGCAAGAGTTTATATAAAAGGTAGATTTTCCTTAAAATGAAAATGTAACTTTTCTTAGTTTGGAAATCCCACACGCAAGCGTAAAAACATGTTCGTTTAAAATTATTCAGAAATTAAGAAATATCTTTCAAAACCGAAGAGAAAACTTCAAACAAACAATTGTAACAGGAAATAATTTTCTTTCAAATAGGTATGGAAAAGCATATATGGTGCGTTTTCTATAAAAGCCTATTCTAATTAATAAAGGTATTTTAAAGCAATGGAAAAATATGCATTACAGTAGCGATCCTTTAGCCAGAGTGTAGTTTTTGAACGCGGCGATAAAAGAGGCCGGTTCAAAAACCGGCTTCTGACGTAAATGGCATACCTTAGGATTATGCTGTGCTATAGGATCTGATAGAACTCTCTCCTTGCAATCTTTTCTTATAAAAAAACACTGAAATTTTGGTTAAACATTCATGAGATACCGTATCTGTTGCATATAGACACACGCAAAATTTGCGCAACTGGAAATTTATTTCAGGCTAGTCTTCTCATTGTCTTCAACATTATAAGTTTAACTAGAGTATTTTCATCATAAGTAGCATAATAAATGACGTTCAAAATCTAATGGGAGGTACAAATTTGTTTCTGTACTTACGTTCTCAATTGCACTTGTCAAAATCAACTGAAAAGTTTCTTGATAAAAATCTAGAAAACGTGAATTTATTATTTAGAGTGATTATAATTTTTGCAACGTTAAATCTGTGCCTTATGTTTGAGTAAAGTTTAAATTAATTGAAAAAGATGAACGCTGGTCTGTCTTTATCAGATGACCATTAAATCCTTACAACCAATCAATAAGTTTTACCCAAAATCTCGTGCACACTTAAATAGTCCTTTTGGGTTTTTCTTTGCAGCATTTAGAGGTGCCTCCCAGGATTTGGGTTCAATTCCGCTGATTCTTAGACAGTGTTTTAACAACACTCCGACAATATATCATCTGAGATCAAGGATATTCACCCATACGGAACAGGCACCCTCCATCATCTCTCGTTATCCTATTTCAAGCAACTTATGGCGTTTTAGCGCAGTCAACATATATTTTCAAGTCGAAAGTCCAAAATTACTCAGGTAAATCAGAAAATAAACTCATGTAGTTAGATGATGCATACAACTGTACAAAACAATGCTCAAATACATTTAGGGGAACAAATTTTGAGGTTATGTATAACGAATTACTAACGAAGTCCATGCCACCCAGAGTCCAAAAAATTGCGTTCATAAAATTTCCCTTATACTTTCAGCTAATCGCTGTGTTTTCACTGGGAAACATGAACGAGGGTGTTAGTTAGGAATTGAGGGGAAATAGGATACAAGGGGATGAGAAGTGACGAGATATGACGTATCTGTAGAGTGAAAAAAGTAGCTTATAGACTTAGCCAAATTAATTGCGATGATCGCAACAAGTTATTTCGAGCATAGACGATTCGTATAAAATATTAAGTTTTTCTATGACAGTATGGCTGGTCATTGCATTTTAGGTCATATGACATAAGCTATTGTAGCGGAAAATGCATGAGGAATTCTGATAAATAAAGCTTGTCCGAAACTGCTGCCCCGTGCTTTTATTGTTCAGCACGAACATCTTACAGAATTGGCTGACTAAGCGAACAAAAATGAGTGTGATTACGCATAATTGTTGAGCTGGAGGATGAAAACAATTTTTCAAAGGGCCTTTAATAAAACTCCAATGACATTGCCAATCAAATACTAACACCGGCGCATGAGATTCAATTCTCCTCGCATCCAAAGCCTTTTATGATGCACCCATATTGCTGAACTTTCCAAAGACTGAAACGTGCAAAACTAAGCTATAGCCATGCAGAACGTGAATGCAAAACGATTTATTTAATCAAAATTGCTATGCAATTCGACGGAAGGGCTCCAAAATTAGCCCATCGCAGTCATGGTGTGTTGTTGTATCATTTTCTTCAGTTCGTCTATTTAACTTTTCAGGACACTATGTGCTGATTTTAAATGAACAGAAACTTCAACAGGAGTATTTTTAAATATGAGTAGCCAATTCATTTAAGATACTGGTTCACTCCTACCTAGAGGCCGAAATAGGTCTTTTGCGTATCAAGCCACACCAGGTAACCGAAACAAACATTTAACCTTCAAGTTTCTTGATTATGAAAACACTGTTTTGCTCTACCAAGCGAGAGATGGCGAAATATTTTCTATCTCATGACAGTTCTTAGAATTGCTGCAATGTGCGATTATTATCAGAGATAGTTTTTCAGCATTTACCTTACTCTTAATTAGAAATTTAAATTGAAGATTTTAAGAATGCTGCCCATCGTCAGATTTATTTGTTGAATGAAATACTTACCTAGTATATGATTTCGTACAAGGTTGACAAAACATTAAGACCTTTTCCGAACACCGTATAGGTTTCTGGAAAGCATGCAAACTCTCTAGGATTTATAAAATAAATTTCTTCCAATTGTCGCTTATAAACAATAGAAAATGGATTATCCTTAGCATTTGTCATGAAGCTGGAAAATGTAGGTGTACTAACTGTCTATTAAATTTTACGTTAAGTAGTACTTATTGGTTGTAGACCCGTAGGTTCCTTAAATATAAATCAGTCAATAGGTTTCATGTGCTCAACTTAAGAAGGACATAGAATTAAACAGCCAATCCTAATCCAGTGTTAATTTTCCACAAAAATCTTTAAATTGAATTATGGATAGATAGATAGGAATACTTGACTTTTTGAAAGTGAATGATGCCCAAAAATGGATCAAAGATAAAAAAATTACTAGGAAACAATGTTGGCCTATCTGATGAATTTTTTAGCCATTGGCGTATACACCACCATTACGAGATACTGTTATGATAAAAATATAAAAATAAACTTTAACTGTTCTGCCAATGGGCCCTGGAAAAACATTTTATGATTCCCTAAAAAAGAGTTCAGTGAGAACAACTTTAAGCTCGATACTAGACAGGAACCTTCTGCAACTCAAGTTGAAATAATTTAAGAATACTGCCCCAAGTTGACAGAATTTAAGATTGTTTGCAATGCAATTTGCCCAGACAAAGCATGCTGCGAGAAATAAATGACTTCAATTTTTAATACTCGATGATTGGTAGTTAAGAAGAGCGATGCCACTAGATCCGTTGTGAATAGGCATTGGATTTGAGATCCCGTAATCCACCGCGTACATGGTTCCTTCTTGGAAGTATCTCTAGCATGTTAGAGTATACAATTTTATTTAATCTAAATACTATAAATAATTAAAACACCAAGCAAATAATTTGTAGTGAAGGCGAAAATTCCATTTCCCTATTTCAAAAAGGATCAAATATGGATAAAATAACCCAGCGACAACCGACGAACATTCTTTTTTAACCTTTACATCCCTCGAATAGAAAATATGCTGTTCAATAGTTTATATATATAATATTTCTATTTTATCTTTTAAATGAATGATTTGGAGAAGGCCATCTTAAACGTTTTTCTTATCACGATAAAATTTGGCGCAACCCTAGCAATTGCTAATTTCGAAGTGAGAACTCTAACAAAATACGTTAAGAGCCACTAATTTCTAATTATATAAATCTTTGGAATGAAAAATATATCAGTGTTGGATATTGGTTTAAGCAAAGTCAGAATCCTATTCATTGGTGCTGATTTTCTTAAATTTGGCTAGATTCACTTCTTTACCTCCCTCCCTCTCTCTCTCAGAGCAGCGGCTGTGGATCGTTGGATATAAACAGAACTATCGAGTAAGCTAGCTGTACCGCTAAACTCAACGGACTGTCGTTAACGTAAACCCCTAACCCAAATTCCACATAAAGGGAATTAGCCAATTACAGGAAGCAGTTTAACCAAAGATGCGATTGACGGCAACCCAAATATCCGAACAATTATCACACCAACGTCTAAAATGAGTGATGTACTCGCGAAATTTAACGTCTTGTGTTAAATAACTAGCAATTTTCCCATCATCAAGCGCTCCAAATAAGCATGAGGCCACCTAAAATACAAAGGAACTATATTGATGCGTCTACCGTGGTCATTTAACAGAAAATGTTTGATTGTGTGGTAATTTTAATTTTCCTCATTTAACAGGACACATTCACATAGTTTGCATTAGTATTTGTCATAATTGGGCCTTATCCGAGTAATGATTAATACTTTTAAAAGTAATAAAAACTGAAACAATCAACTCTTTTGACGGTTAGAGCCATTCGATTGCAATGTATCTCAGAAGGTTTCTGCGGTAGATGGCTTTTCTTGTTTTAAGATCGATTGTGTTTCCTTATTTCAATGCGAACATGGCTTCTCTAAATTAAATCCTCTCGTCAACATGAATACCGGAAACGACGGTTTCCAGGAAAACTTTTGCCAATGCCATCTTTTTGTGGTCTTTTAAAAGTACAAAACATGAAGTCAAAATGCCGAAGTGCCGTGCTAATAGGTTTAAATATATCGCATCGTCAGACGTTGGTTACACACCAATTTTCATTTTCGCATAGCCTTATCGGAAACGCTGCGTGACGTGGAAGAAAAGACATACAATTCCTGTTGCATGTTAGCTGTAATCAATTGGTGCTTTTTTTCCAATCTTCCTGTCATGAAGCTGGAAAATGTAGGTGTACTAACTGTCTGTTAACCTTTACGTTTAGTAGTACTTATTGGTTGTAGACCCGTAGGTTCCTCAAATATAAATCAGTAAATTGGTTTCATGTGCTCAACTTAAGAAGGACCTAGAATTAAACAGCCAATCCTGATCGTTTTGTAAATTAATATTTACTAACATTAAAATAATCAATTTTCACTAAAAATCTGAATTACTGATAAAAGCTTTATTAAAAATCAACCAAATAAGGCGTAATATAAGTGTTCATAAGGAGGGAGTGCCTCATAAAAACGGACAAATAATATAAAATAGAAACAAATGTACAAAATCAGAACTTTGTGAATTTTCCTTTTGCATTTATGACAGCACAAAGTCGGTCTGACATCGAGATAGACAGGTTGTCTATAGTAGTTTGTTCAATGTGAGTATGCAGCACAAAAGTAAATTTTTCTTCCATGGATAGACATTTATTTGCCTTATGTCAGTTTTTTTTGATAATTGCAAAAAGGTTTTCGATTGGATTCAAGTCCGGATTATTCGCCGGAATAAAAATAGATTGCAGTTCACACGCGCAGAGGCTTGCTAATGTCTAAAAAGTAAGACTATCGTTGTAACGTTATCAAATTCATACCTCTTTAGAGCGATGGACTGGAACATTATCCTGTAAAATTATTGTGTCTATTCTGCGTCAGTGTACGTCTTTATAGCTGAAGACATCCTTTTTAATGTTGAGGAACACCTTACGTTTAATAGTTTCCGTTGTCGACCGCCAGATCGGACATTCACTAAATTTGATGGCCATCCAAACCATCAAACGTCGGCAATTCTTGAAAGATTCTGTTGATAAAGTGTGTTCTAGGGGGACGTTGTTCCCACAGATGACCATCTGGGTTGACTTCACCGGCTTATCTTAAAATAAGACCTCATCGCAGAAGTAAATGCTCTTCCAGAATGTAAACCTGTAATCAATGTTCTTCTTAGCAAATAAAAAACTTTCTCTAATATGTTTCCTACTTAAAAACGGCTTAATTGTGGCATTTGTCTGGTGCGATTCAAATTCCTGCATCCTTTTCCTGATTATGGTCATAGGGAACATCGGCAGATGATCCCTGTGAATGGTCTTAATGGGCATATAATGATACTGTTTTTAGTGTACAGCGAATAAAATCATCGTCTTGCTTACTTGTGGACCGTTTTGGTCCACCCTGCTTTCTTCTAGGCACGGTTCGATCATTAAGAATGCGCCTCAGCGTGACCTTACTGATATCGAAAATATTAGCTAACGACTCACGTGGCACTCCTTCTGTTGCAAGTTTCCGTATTCGTTCATAATCAGCTGCAGATAGGTATTGTCTGGACATCTTTCTCGTACGGCGTGAAAAAGAAAAATGCCGGCATGTCGCGGCTTTTCGTAATCATGCTTCTTTACAGTTTCAATTATCGGTGTGATAAAACAAAATACACTTACATAACTTTATTATTGCATTTTTTGGCACAAGACGTCCCAAATTTAAAAAACTGAATTTTTGTATTTTAACCCGTCCTTGTTTACTCGAAAACAACGTGATTTCTCACATCTTTATTTACCTGATTTTCCTGATCATAAACTCAAATTTTTCATTCCCTCTAAGGATTTTTTTAAATTTTTCTAGTTTATATTTATATTCCCTTATAGTACAACGCACACAAACAAGAAGTTTTGGTCCATTAAGTGCAACAACGCCTGGTTTAGCTTTCAATAAAGAGAACTGAACGGAACTATTTTTTAGTGAATATCTTTTTGTGCCTTAGATCAGCACAACAAACAAAATTAACAATCTCAAACGTGTACCATCATATATTTCGGGCATCACATTTCATGAGTTAGGCAATCTACTGTAACCTTTCGTATTTAGAGCAGAATCAAGCTATAATTTTTGTAATGGAACTTTAAAAAACCTGATAACGCTGGGTACCGCCACGAAGTCTGCAAATATTGAACCGTTTTGTTCCACTGCGAACTGTTCTATTAAAATTTCTTCCTTTTTGAAGGTCCAACTTCCGCAGTGAAATCTGCCAGGGGTTTTGGAGATTTTATTTTATTACTTGCCTATTAGACCTAACTGCTTTTCATAGTCGATAAGTGAGGAAGACCTTCAGTTTGATCAACTTGGTTTTTTCTTAACCTGGTAATGTTTTGTTGGTTCAAATAATCAATGTTGCTTATTCAAAAGAACCTAGTTCTCCAGATCAACGTATAACTGGTATTACAAATTCAATGGTAGATGACTGTGGCAAGTTTGAAGATTTACAAATGGGCCAGGAGATATGTGTCATCATTAAAAGCCTCCTTGGCTTCCGAGTAGGCGATTAAATACCTCTAACCTCTTCTGCAAAGCCAATCAATCAGTGTGCGCCTATTTCCGTAAAAATAAAAAGGTGGTTTGCTACGACGGAAAATGTCAAGTTGGGAGGCACTGACGAACTTCTTTTCAAGGAAATGTTTGCGAAGCCCAGTGATGCGCGCCATCTGAGAACTGTCTTCGCTTTATGCGCGCACACAGTTTCGCTTTGCTTTTGATGATGGTAATGAAGATAACAATAGCTCGAAATAGTTCAAAGCTACTTTACCCACACTTGTGTCTCAAAATCTCTGGCATTAAAATTTGTTTAACGGTATTTAGCTCAAAAGAAAATGTTTTAATTCAAAATGTGAAAAGATAAGATGACGTGTTGTACATTTCATGGTTTAGTTTAAATATCTTGTGTTTGCGGAAACTCAAAACCCCCACATAGATTGTACAGTCAAATAGGTAACGTGCATGGCTCCATACATTATTCAATTTTAAAATGAGCTCGCATACACGGCATCACATAAAAAGGAGCATTATGTCACAACATTCCTTAGTTACAACTGAAATTATCAAAGTTAGGTTAATTTGTGTCAAAAAGGAAAGCTCAACTTGAATCAAAGAGTTAAATTTTGTCACCTATCCAGTTATACATCAAACCGCCAAAGAAGAAGTGATTAACATAAATAA
Source organism: Schistocephalus solidus (assembly GCA_017591395.1). Taxonomy (NCBI): domain Eukaryota; kingdom Metazoa; phylum Platyhelminthes; class Cestoda; order Diphyllobothriidea; family Diphyllobothriidae; genus Schistocephalus; species Schistocephalus solidus. The sequence continues at coordinate 75,581 of WEDG01002421.1, read as the reverse complement.
AGCATCAGAAAATGAAGTACCTTGTTTTACACTTCAAACGCTACTGACAAATTTAAAGTCGAAAACGATCAATCTGCAGCTTGCAGAAACTATTGGGAGTTTTTGGCTAGGTTGTTACCGAGACACTTCATGTTAAGCATGCAAAATTAGAAATGTTTGATACCTAAGGGACACCTGAAACTACAGCGGGTATTCGGATACAAATTTGATGTATGCAGCCATACGATCCCTTTTCTGTTATTAACTTCCATACGAGTTCATTTTCTTAGCTTGTTTTAAAGTGAATCGTCTACAGGTTAGGTATAGGTTTAAAAAACGCATTCTTAGGCAAATCGTTGAAAATTAATGCATTGCAAATAGCAATGTTTTGACTAGTATGAGTTTAGGGGTCAGCTTAATTTTGTCCTGTTGTTTGTCTTCATAGTCTCGGTTCAAGGAAATGAAATCTACGGACATATAAGTTGGGGATAAAAAGTATAAGCAAAGTCCCAAAGACCCTATATTTTGACGTTTATTTTCGATTCTTGTCTTTTGAGTAGAAATCTGATATTACCACATTTACTGTCCCTTGTAACATTTTGTAACAGTCCAGGGTCTCCTAAGACACAAGGTTATTCCTTATGCTTTATACTCTGTTTATTTCGGAAAAAAGTGTATTATTTATTTCATGACAATACGAGGGATAAATCATTATTAAATATGCGATGATATCAGTAATTATTTTTGAAGTGTAAAACATTTCTTTTCTGCGGAAGTTATTTTAGGTTTTGATGAGAAGCAGTTTTTTCTCACTAGTTTGCGAGCTCCCAATCGTAGCGTTACATGTTAATTGAAATTGGACATCAAAATCGGGGTTTGACTAATTAGCTAGAAGATCACTTCATTGATTTAAAAGAAAAAAGTTGAACTCTACAGTTTATTAATAACTTACCACACTTACAGCACTTATACCAAAGGGTAAGGTATTAAGCAAGTATTTGCATTATCTTGACTGTGTTTTGGTAGATTGGAATTAGCATGAAGGTAGTCCACAATCACTGAAATATTTCTGCTCAGATATTCATATCACATTTTGGGAAGTCAAGAAATAATTGTTTTGCGTAATATACTACATGTCCGTGGATGTAATTCCTTACTAAATGAAACGTGTCATATGTAACATCACTTTACAATCGCAGGCATTTCAGAGTTCTCTTCTTCACTTAAACTCATGTGCAACAAAATCTTATGTATACAATGTAAAACAGGAAGGATTATTTTAGAAAAAATTGCATATGCACACATTGATTATTTCCAAATTTACTACCCGTTTTTCTTATTTTTAGTTAAAACATCGTTTATTCAAACAGTTACCTATCATGAAATGCAAAAAATGTTAAGAGACTAGAAACAATATATATAATCCTTTTTTTTTCTTCTTAGCGATATAAATAAGTGTGTGCGGTTCACTGCAAAACTACAAAGACCAAACATTACCTTTTGTTTTACTGACTGCAACATCTAAATCTGAGTAATATTTATTCCCGAATACACAGCTGACATTGCATGTGTGCGGCGGTTGTTAGATGAAATATGCACCACATTCATGCATTTGAAAGTAACGTTTCTGGCAAACGTCCGTGATTAAAAGCAAGATCGACTTATTACATTCGTGACACTATCAAACAACGACATTGTCAGATTTTTTTAGGCAAATGCAAATTTGGGAATTAACTAGGTTACAAAAATGTTACTTTGACCCAGCACCAAAAAAACTATCCTGTTCTGTCAAGCCGATGCGTGTCCTTCATGTTTACATGGGCAGGTACAATATCTGCTGTTCGAATAGCAAGAAGCCACTGGTAAGTTGAATTAAGTGGCGTTTGCAACTTGTATTCAATTTAGGTACCTGGTGTTTAAATTGAACGCGTGTGCTATGCACGATCTAGAATATCTGTGGGATTGTTCGTTGTTATTTATTTTATGTAAATAAGACAGGAGTGGCTTTAAGTACATAAAATACTGATCGAATATGGCAAATAGTTTAGATCGCTAGTTGAGGAATTCAAAAAATATCAACTGCTGATGGCAGATTTCACTTCAGACATAGACTTCTATTGGTAGACGTCCGTCACGTTGGCCACCATTCTTCGCTTTTTTGGTTCAATTTCAAAACAAATAGCGCTAACTATGCTCTAAATACTAAAAGTTAATTTATTGGAAAATTCAAAAGACAATTTGGCGAGCATACGTTAGCTTTCGATAAATTCTTATCAGGCCTTTACATTTATATCACTGTGTAACTAAGTTAAAATGTGGCCATGTAGATGGGCTCAGAAAGTTGGTATTTTTTATTGAATTACTAACCAAATATTCAAAAAACGGTAATTTGAATGACATAGATGTATTAAATATACTTTGTTTACCAGCTGATAAAAATAAATAAATTAAATTGGCATAAATATACGCTGTATATACAGAAATAAGTTTACTTCAAATTGTAATTTCATGACATTTTGTTAGTCAACGGTGGACCTTAAATAAATGTCTACCGTTAAATTCTCAGGAAATTCACTTAGTTAGGCACCTTTATGCTTTAAATTCTACGTAAGCAAATTCAAACTTTCGTTTACATCCAACATTTTAACAAAACTGTGCTTGCCTAAAAGCAAGCTATTACTTAACTAACATAATGTCATAAAGGATTTACCTCCTCGCGTGCCACGAACATTCTCAGTGTTGTGGAAACATCTTCAAAGGTGAAAATCATGGCCACGCTCCTAAAAATGTTTGCGACAATGCTGTTAGGCGTTGCTGAAAATTTTTTCCCCAGTTTAAATTGCATCCAACTATTTTGTGCTTACTCTGTTGACAAGGATGATTGTTTAAGTTTGGTTTATGAGAGCTGAAACCCAGGGCCACCAGTAATTTCATAATTTGGTCAACTGAATGGTAAACACTTAAATATTTTATCATAAGGAAATTCGGATAAGGAAACCAAGTACAAGGCTCATCGATGAAACATGTGGTTGATTTCAATATCATTTAAAACGTGCGCTGATGATAAGTTGTCTACAAAACTTGCAAAAGCCAGCAAAAACATAAACACTGTCAGTATGCGCTTGGATCACTACTTTGTCCTTATTCGTGTAGAGAAGCGTGCTACTTTGAAGATTCATAATGCGAAGTCGTGCTCCTTCATCATCTGGCTGTTGAAATCATCTAACAAATAAAATTTCATATTTTCACTTCGCGATTTTGACCAAGGTCCGGTATTAGGAAGTGTGTTTAATTGTCAAAACCACATACGTACCTCAATGCCATTCGACAACATTGAATGTTTTTTTCTCAGATGGTCAACTATAGGAAGTCTGGCACTTTCCTACACGAAAACTGCACCGGTTAGTTTTTTTCATCAGAATAGTATAAGGACCAAGAAAAATTATAAATATTTTATGCACCAAAGGAAATGGCGTTTAGTAATAATCGCTATATGGAACCTCGAATGAGATTAACTTTTTCCATATGTCTGCAACTGCATCGAGCGTATACTTTCAACGCAGCATGCTCAACAACATTATGCCTGATGCTTGGCCCAACTTTAAAATGCAACGGCAATGTTTCATTTTAGTGAAACATCGGCCTTATATTCATTTGGCTGACTAGTTGTCATAGTGTAGAGCGTACTAATTTTTGAAAGATATAGACAAATGCGTTGGTTGAAAGATTTCTGAAGGTTATGTTCTTACTGTTTTATTTTCTCGGATTTTTTCAAGGAGAGGTTTGATAAACTTCAACAAATCAATCTCCATATTTTGGCAGACATTTTCGTGTTTCCTGTATTTTCCCTATACGTAGGCCGAAGTTCATTTCTATCAGCTATAAATTTAGTTGTAAAACAATTTTCTTATCTTCACTAAGCTTATAATTCTTTTTTATAGATAAGAGGTTTTTGTGGATATATGTGGATTTTTGTTGAACATACTAAGTAATTGAAATTTATTAAATAGCACTATATGGTTTACTTCATTTATTGTATCTGCTCGTTAGGAACAAATTTGAAGAAAACTTCCTTTTGTTTTGTGAAAAATAGGCGCACCAACGTGGAAGGATAATGGCTCTGAAAAAAGGTGACAAATATTGTTGATTAGAATTCAGCAGGACCTCAAGCTATTTTTTTACTTCATGTCTGAGAAGTAAGGTAGACTGGTCAAACGCCTCTTTTAACTTTTTAAAGATCTCCTTTTACTTTAAAATTCGACAACATCATTATGTACATATTTATTTAACAATTTGTGAACCACTCATTATAAACCATTTTTACTTTCACAACCAATGAAACTGCTGAGATTAGGATATTTCTGAACTTTTATTGCGTACGGTATAGTTTCATTCCGAGAGTCATACGTGCCATCGTTTGGTCTGTATTTTTTATTGACTAACATTAAACAAAAAGTACCAATAACTTGGCAAAAGCAAAAGGCCCAATATAAAATCAAAGGTGAGGACGCTTCGGTGCTTCTGGATGAACAGGCATTATGAAGGCTAGCAAACGATTACTTTAAATATTTTGACAGCATAGGTAAACAAAATTTAACAGTAATAATATAAACTACTGGTAAGGAAGAATAGTATTCATACAGACAAATTCACGCTCTTTTTATCCACAAAACTACGCAATAAACAGTGATTGGCAGTGGTTGCGCATGTCGAGAAGGCTGCCAGGGACCGTATTCGTGCGCTTTATCGTCGCGTTATTATCATCCTAACCAAAAAAGAACCCAAGGTGTCATAAGAACGAATAACGGTCCTTTTACATGCTATGAACCCTAAAATGCACCAAATACACACGTTTACGATGACAACGATGGATTCAAAGTGCCCATACTTGGGCTGGTGTGGCACTTATATATACGGCTTTTCCTGTAGGTTCGAAAAGGTATCCGTGACAGTTCCTAATCAAGAGTTTTAGAGTGAATTCGTATCTTTAAGGAAATAAAACTACTTTCCTGCGTATTTTTCATTTCTCTCGAAAACTAAGCTAAAATCGTTTTTTTACTTTCAATGAGATATAAGTATTTAAATAAAACCGACGTTTAGATGCTGCACGCAACTGAAAAAAAATTATAAAATCACATTCTATCCAAAAGCGAACATCTTTTATTCCTGTAACACCAATATTATTTCTAAAACATTCCGTGACATGAGATTCCTTTGATCTGAGGGTGTACTTGATAGTAGGTTTGAAGAGACTGCTACAAATTTTATTTTGTAAGAGTAAGCATTATAGAAGGTATGTAGCTCTCCATCAAAAAACCGTTAACTGATGAAAATATTTTGAAAAATATTTATTGTGGTATTGTTTTTGGGGCGAGAATACACGGTAAATGCTCTAGGTTTATCGAAAAACTTGAAACCAACGCAGTGCATGAAGGGCTGGTATGAGAAAGCTTTTGCTGGAAAATGCCTTCGATATTATAGTGCATAAAGGCAGGCGCAATACATTCGTATGATTACTTTACTAGTCTAAGAATTGTACTTGTTGTGTGTTCGTTTATATTAAGTCCTGCCCTCTCTTATTACTTTAATTTGCCTTTTCGTTATAAAATGCCCGAGTTTTCACAAGTCATAATACGATAATTCTATGTTTCGCTACTCCCTTTCAGTTTAACGACAAGTCAGTGTTTCCGATTTGGAAATTGACAAACGTAAATTGATTATTCACATGAGCCACCACATCTTTCTTAATCGGCTTAGAATGCATAGTATCCCCGTTCTACATACTTGGAGTTGTGTTTAATTTAGCGAAGAGTATATTCCTTGATTTTGTCACCGACACCGAACAATTCCTGCCCAGCGGCATGTTAGCAGTAACTGGTTAAATAGTGCTTAACTTGCTTTTATATTCGCTTGTTCACTATGCCTACTAGAATGCATTCAGTGTCGATTGATTACATACTATTTAAGATCGTTTTTCATTCCATCTCCCCACATGGGATGAGAAGAACGTTTATCTTCAAAATGTAGCCATTAACCCGATAACAGTGTCAGACCTCCAGATTGATCAACTTTGAATTATACGCCAAAACGGACTCATTTGTCTTCTGCAAGTTGATATAAATAATTTTAAGGATATATAATGCAAAGTATGTTTTGAGCTCGAAAACACAGAGTGCGTGGGGTTTTCATGTTGATCATCTAGTGGCCTTATCCAAAAATATTTCCACCACCTCATAATAGCAGCTTTTGAACAAGTTTCCTTTTGTCGCCTGCTAAAAGCATAACTGTAACAATGGCTGCTTTATTAGTAAGCATTTTACTCAAGGGTTTTTGATACTTCATTCATATAAATATTTTATATACAAAAATGGACCATTATATTCTTTATGTACAAATTTCTTATTAAATTTCACCATGTTCAAATGTTATCCTTGAAGAAAGGTTATCTTTTAGTATTAAAAAGTTTCTTAATTGCAGAATATTTTTGAATTCTACTGGCCATTGGACTTCAATTCACGTTTTCGAACAACATTATGTTTAAGAGAAATTATACATTTCTCTCAGCTAGGAGGAAGAGTTCACGTAATTCTAATATGTGTTTGCAATGATTAAAGATCTCTTTGTACACTTTATAGGCAATATCAATAAATTTACAGAGAAATGGTATTATAAATGCATGATTTATGTTCTTAAAAATCTCATCATTAAAAACCTTTAAAACAGTAAGATACATTTTCTTAAAGCATAGAATTTGAACGTTTGATTGGTTAAAACATAAAACAAGAAAGAGTTTTTTATTCGCGTTTTCTCTTTATTTCAGTTGAATGAATTAGAACTCAGAAAATCCATGAGAAATACAAACTACTCAAGTAGCTTTTTTGCAGGATATGGTTTTTGCCAAATGCAAAAAAGGCACTCGCTCAAAAGCTGGCATCCTAAGGTGGCTGAAATATCTTAAGATTAGGCTATACGGTGTTCATTAAGATAATCCCACTTAAGTTATCTGTTCAAAGTGAAAACACCTTTCAGAAATTTGGTTGACATTTTATGAGATAGGTTTTCTACTGTACGTAAGCTTATTCGACATATCAGCATAATTTCTAAAGGGGACCTTTCTTATCTGTTAGAAAGCTCTACTTTTATCTAATAGTTTTAACATTTAGTTGCACAGAGCAAATACTATGAAAGAAGCTGGTCATTTTATACTCCGACATTCCACCGACAAACGGAATTTGGACTACGTAAAACTAGACAGTTCCAAAAGGCTTTAATCCTCAATCGTACCCTCTACCAATATAGTCCCGACGCATTTAGACGCAGGAAAGGGATTAAAAATCGTATCGATTTTCTTCTTATAAGTGGGGTGAACAAAACGAATGCCATAAAATCCTTTTAAAAAATCTTTTCTGTTAGAATTTCCACTTGCGTATTTTTACCTGTAACGGTAAGAGATCTATATTTCCAGTAAAATTCTATCTGTCTGACAATAATGAACAATGTGAGCGCACCCACTCTGCTTTTAAATGTATAATAAAATACGTAAGATTTACATATCTTTGCTCCCCAATGGATAGCACATCTTGCCTGTAGATAGGTGCTCTGAGATCAGTCAATTGTGCAACGGCTGTCCAAAACTGGTCAGATAATGTTTGCACTTCAAATATAGAAGTACTATTATCTTGCTATAGTTTAACTTATTTCAGAATCGATTAAACCTAAAGAAATAAAATTTGAATAAACTTTAACATACCAAGATGTTTAAAGTGATCCTTAACCACTAATATGGCCTGTATTTATAATTTACTTGGCTGGCCTTAATTTGTAAATTTGCAGTTATACCAACTAAGAACCCTTTTCTTTACCTCATAGATACAGGGTGAAATGGCAAAATTATGACGTTCATATGACACCCAAACTTATTTTCTCCACATTTGAATGCTAGGGATCTTAACTTCTCTATACCCTATCCGGCACGAAAGATGAAAAAGACAAAAAAATATTCGGCGCATTCATCAAGCTCTGTCATTTTTTAGTCATTGATTTTATGTTTTAATTTACCAGCCGTCCCCTAATATAGTAAGCTTCAACTATTTAAACCACTTTATATCTCGCCAGTTCCTGTCCTTGCGTTACTCAGGACACAGCCAGAATTAGTTAGTGACTGACGTGATGGCTGAATAAAACTGATCAGTTGGCGAGGTAGTTTGCAACGTGCATCTAAAAACTTATAACGCAACCCTGTCATTCAATTATTAATGGAGTTAATATGCAATATTTTTGATTGGTTTGTATTAGCCTTCTGTTGTTATCTTCAAAGGATCTATTTATTCCATTTCTCTCTACCTCTGTAATTAAACATGAATTATTAAATGTAATGACAATAATTTGATTAGCAAATTATTGAGACTTTAATCCAAATAAGAAGATATTACAAACTACTTTGCTCATAATGTCAAGGCAGGGCCCTCATATTTCAAATCTTTAAACTATATAATCAGCCTGCAAACTTACCACTAATGTGCAAATTGTCAAAAACTATCAAGTTTATGCTTACTTCTTTTTATGTTTTCCGGTTTAAGCCATTTGAACTTAAACAAATAGTCAAAAATGCAAGTTTATCATAGGACTAGCCAAAAAATCACCTGTACACCTACCTGGTGAAACATTGGGAGTTTGCTTTTACAAATAATATTTTTACATAGACTTATCTTTAATCTGGCAAAACAATAGCATTTTCAACATGTTACATAAAATAGCAGTAAAATAAATTTTACAACGTTTATATTTCCTATAAATATTTATGAATGCAAAGGAGACTAGAATGGCAATTTTATATTATAAACCATCAACAGCCAGACCCACTAAACCCCAGATTTCAAACCCTCCAATATTCAAACCTGAAACCCGAGTGTTATAAGTCCCACACCCTAACTACTGAGTCACGGGCTTGTCGCTCTGTGCAATGCGATTGGGTATTTTACTTATGGTAAACGAATGCTCGCCAATTGCGTTGAGAGACAGCTACTTGTATAATAGACAGAAGAAAATCATCGACAAAGATAAGGAAGACTGAGCTTGCGGTTAAAAATTCCATCCAACAGGCAGCACAGCCAGTTTGGTATAACTGCGTAATATTCGCAGTCTGCCAACAGGCAGTAAGTAGTAAACCTCATAAAATAATTTACTATACTGGCAGCAGAGTTACTAGTTAAAAGCTCAGACACATGTTTCGCCGATATTCTGCCGCTGCATGGCACATCCATGAGGAGTCGGCTCACCAGTGAGCCCCCAACCTTTCCTGTGTGCATGCAAGTAGATACTCCAGTTTTCAAATTTGCTCTAGACCCTAGAATATACTGCTTTACTTCACGTTAGAGATTTAAATGAAGCATTTATTCCAAGTTTTGAATTAAAAACAGGCGTATGCAGAGGTTAATCGTTGTAGACATAAAAAAATAGCAATTTAAAACCTGGAGTATTTAAAAGAAAGCACACTGGAAAGGCTGGGGCACCCACTAATTAGCCGAGCCCCTCACAGCTTTTCAACGCAGCCACAGAATACCGGCAAACCATGGGTCCGTGCTTTTATGTAGTAGGGTTTAATTTAATCTCAGTATATTAATACTATCAGCTGTCTGTGGTAATTTAATGCATATTAAGCGGTTATGCCACAGTGGCTGAGGACGTTCGGTCTAAAGATTCAATAATATATTGGTTACCTCCATGTTAGAGATTTCTATTTGGGGAAAACTAAAAAGGAGGCTGTAAAAGATATTTCTGGCGTATTAGTCGCCATCGAGCAGCCATAAGAAACTCTTTTTTAAACCCTGAAGCTCGAACCCGTGACCTGTTGATTATCTCCACCCTATTATACAGAAAATATTGAAAGCCCTCGTGCATTAAGTACCCTAAACTGACGCATGCCGAACATCCCTTTCGGGACACAGTATGCACTATTTGTGATTAGAGTCGACGTAGCGAGATTCCTGTTTGCATTTTATAATAGCTCTGCGAGTATCTCATTAACTCTGAAGCATTATTAACCGAAAAGGAGTGGCTCACAGTTAAATCTATCACATGTTCTTACACTCTTCAGGTTTATAGGGACATATGAAGCCTGAAGAGAACTTTAATATATTTAAATTACTAAAAGGCCATGTGATATTTGATTTAAAAGAAATTAGCATGCTTTAACTTTCGACTTTGTTGATGGCAAATTGGCTTAAAAGGACAGCTAACTGGTTCTCTTGCGTGGGCATTTGGTTTCGCACCATGCCATAAAAGTGATTAAATTGAAAAACACCAAGGTTTTCCTTAGGTATGCTCTCTATGGGCGGTATAAATCTCCTTTCAATCAGTTTTCCTTCTGTGCATAAATTATTTCTAAGTAATACAAAGGCAACATATGATGCCAGCTGGTATTTCCGGAATGCTTAAAAGCTTCAATGTAAGCCCGGTGTCAGATCCAAACGTAAGATATGATTGCAGGTCTGTTAACACGAAAATGATTAAAATTTCTATAACGAATATGGCTCACAAATGTTCACTTAAGCTGTGAAAAATTAATGTATCCGAAGAATGTATTATGATTTAGCTACTGAGGGTCCATCACAACATTGTAACAAACTACGTTATCGATTATTTTTCATCTGCTATATTGCTTTTCATCATTCCAGCTCTTCCGAAATATTCTCCTTATAGGCACCTTCATTTGCAACGATACCACACTACTGCTTTCAGGATGCATGAAAATTATTCCTTTAACCCTCACTATTACAGACCAACAAAGCTAAAGTATCTCAAAGAATGATTTTTTGGCTGCTTCTACCTAGTCTGAACAACTTTGTTGACTAGATTGTCTCCAAAATTGTGCAAAATACAGGATAATTAAAAATAAATTATAACTTATTTCAAAGAATAACCGTTCAAATACCATAACCTCTATATCCGTGCGCTAGGTACAGCGTCCTCCGAAAAGGGACAGCAACATCCTTGGTTTCCTGAACTTGCATACATTTTCGAGTACCTGTTTTACACATGCTTTATCTTTAGCAAAACAATTTTAATGTATATGTTCCTTTAACATTAAACCATACCTATATTTTCAACATCATCATGATTTGCGTTAAACACGTTCAAGGTCCATCAGACAATTTTCAGTAAGTATTTTATAGGCATTCTACCGTAGGGATGATAGACAAATTCATTCAATATTTATGTTAAAGTAACCAGCATGAGCTTCGTCTTTGTGATTTCTACAGAGAACTCAGGCTTAAAAATCTAGTCTTGGAAAAGTATTTGGGAGAAATCTGTTAAGTAAATATAAGTTAATAATGGATATAAAAAGCTACTTAGGAGAAAAATGATGCATTTAATTAACCAATAGATTTATACGCCTAATAGTTTTTACTCTCATTTGATCCCATTAATAGAGAAATTCGCAGTCATATATGTACGTTGCCACGTATGTTTTCTCATTATAGCACTACCATTCATTTGACAGTATCATAACATTTTGCTTACTAACAGCACTATTCATCCTTTCTCACCCTTTGCATGTTTGGCACTAACAGTAGAAGCCTTTCTATGATATTTTACATTCATCAACACCACTGTTTATTTTATATTTATAGTTTCATTCGGATAGCTACGCCGTTTTTTTCTCCCATCAACTTCCTTTGTTATTTGTTTAAATCTCCTATCTTTATCCCCACTTAAATTGGCACTATCTTACTGCTTGTAAGCTTGGACACACTTGATTGTGAGTTAACCGTTTATATTTTGCTAATCCTTTAGAATTATGGAACCATGTTTTAATCCAAACGGTTATCGTCTGTGTTCTACGACGAAAAGAAGTGAACCAACCCTCGCGAGTTAAACTAGCCAGGCTTAAACCGGCTAGCTCAACTGATCTCTTGTAGAACTATTCGAACGGGTTACAATTGGCGGTCGGATATATTCTACCAGATATAAGATAAGACGTTGGATGGCAGTATTTCCATTTGCCATTTTGAGAGGAGAATCTGTTATGTGCCTTGATAATGCCGAAAAACACAATAATACGAGAAATACTTCGTAAAAAAGCCAACGCATAATAATGGATATGAGAAATTAATTGAAGTAATGGTTCTAGGATGACAGACTCCAGGTTTTGGGTACTGCATTTCTATCCTGAGTCATTCTTCAACCTTCTACTTGTTGTTTTATTTGGGACCTGCCTCTAGCTAGGGATCATTAGTTTATTGGAAAGCAGGATGGGTTTAATTTGTCACAATCAATCTAAACAAAAATATTTGTAGGAACATTTAACTCAGTAATACTTTGTAGTTTTAAAACTTTATTACCATTGCAGATACCAATAAAGCCCGATTTAAGTGTGTGTTATAACATTCTGAATTTTCCCTTGGAATAGTGTGCCTTTTTTAAAAAATGGCCCGTCCTGTTCGTACTTGATTTAAAAACTTAATGTATTACGTTTACCAGGAAAACGATCAAAAAATATCCTCTTCTGTTCCTTATAGGAAATTCACTTCTTTCTTAAATCTAAAACTATCAAAAAGTTGTTTAACTTACATAATTCAATGCTCGTAAATGCGGTTTTACGTTTCTGAGACGCATAGTGCAAATATATTAATTTATCACTCTCGCGATTTTGGACATCTCTTCTCGCTAAATAATAAATGCAGCAAATGTTCCTTTAGAAATCCCCACAAGAATCTTCGTATACCATGAATCCTATTTATATTAAGCAGCAACATACAAGAAGATTTTTAATTTGAGATTGTGATTATCTTAGAGGAAGTGGTTTCAAAAGACGGTGGAGTAGCATATGCAATTATTATAACAACAAAACGTCCTATAATGATCAATCACAATTTCCACAAAAATCTTCAGCACAGACGGCTTAGGTGTAAACTCATCAAATATAATGCCACAACCCCAAAATATCACTTTGTATGCATCTAATTGGGAGAATAATTATGGCTTTTCTTTAAAAACTGTGACGCAAAAATACTTAACATCTTCGAATTTTTAAACAGTCAGCCAGGAGAAATTGCAAACCCCAATAGCACATACACCCATTATTTGTGACCTCAGGGAAAAATCAAATATGAAAGCTATTTTTTGCATAATTGTCGTAGAAAATGTACGTAAATGAAAAATAAGTAAAGCAGTGTGAGTTAACTCCATACTGACTGGAACTGATTGTGTATTGGAGGGTTGCACAACCTTTCTTTTGGGGACATCAAAGGGAAATGGGAAGGTGATTGAAAACGTACTGAAGAATACACAACTAAGTGCTTGCCGGGCAGATGCTGGACAATTTCACTGAGGGTAAATAGACAGGGTTTAACAGGGTGTGAAAAAGGATGTTACAAAGGGCACTAAAATCATATACAAAATATGACTGAAAAAGGGAAGTTTTAAGGCCCTGCCAGAATTACACCGAGGTTGGTTACAGAAGCAGAGGACGCGGTCATCTGCCTTCGATTCTTGGAAACATACAAGATTGATCTGCAATTTGATACGTAGGTTGCTTGAACATGTTCGAACAATGACGTTTTCCTCTAAAATGTTTCAAACCAATTACTTAAATGTGCTCTGATAAGATTTTTTATTGGTGAAATCTACATTTATTCATACAAATTAAATTTTATTAACCGGGATATCATACATACATACATACGTAAAGATATCATATTTTTCCTATTAACACATGGAGGCCCTCAAATTTTTTTTTAAATGTTTGCAACTAGTAGAAAATAAATATCTCACGGAGTGACTATTCAAACTGGGAGTGTAAATGAAGTTATTTAATACATACAGAAAACATCAAGTATATTCGTTCAAGTGGCCTTAGGGCAAAGCATTAAGTAATGTAGCTGTGCTTCTAAAAACGGGAATAAATAAACCTCATTAACCGTAAATAAGACGTTTTCTTAATTAACGTTATTCAAAGTTTATTTTTTAATGTTAGCAATCAGGTTACAAACATACTTTCTTCAGTTGGTGATGCCCGTATCCACTTTACGCAGAATCCATCACATATCCTGGTTCTTATTTGATTGAACGTAAGTAGGCTTCGATTGAAGGGATCAAGGCAGTAAGCTTCAAGATCAGACCGGCACTCCACACATGCGATCGGACGGACTTAATAAAAAATAAGCGGTCGCAGAATCCATTATTTATATAATTTTCTATTATCGAAGTTAGCTACATTTATAATTGCAATGTTCCCTAAAAACTGATAGGGCTAAACTAATGGGGAATGTAAATGCAACTGCAAATTATAAAAAAATCATTAGAGGCGTTAATGCTTTTATTTTGTTGCACTGAAGAAAAAAGTGGTATTTTATTTGAGACAAGGCACTTACTACCATCAAACGGTAGATCAAAGCACTTTGAATTTAGCTTTTTGTTGGCTATGAACAGTGTCAACCAGGTTCATCTTAAGGCAAAATTGTTTACCGGGGATGCTCAATTAACAAATATATTTCAACTTGACCTAGATAACGGTGCAGCGTTTCTGACCATACTCAACTTCCCAACTGGTTCGCTTCGGCATATGCTTGAAAAATACTTTTTGACCATTAATAACATTTTTTCTCGTAATTCTAAGTTTGAAAACATCTTTTTCGCACAATTTATGATGTGGCTTTTCCGAAACAGAATATTTTAGAAAATAGCGCCCTCAGAGTCTTTTTAATTTCCGTATTTTCAAAGTGCCTTTGCAATAAATTAAACTTTTAAACATTTGTAAACATTGAAGAGCAAACATGAGTCAACGTACGTGGACAAATTGCATCGGGATCTGTTGCTGACACGCTAGGTATTGAGAAAAACGAACCTGCTGACATAAGATATTTGCCAATGGTCAGCCGGTTGACAGCTTGAAAGGAATATGAAGCTGTGGCTTGAAGCACTCGTTTGATATTCCGCTGTGGTGTCAAATTTGCATATAAAAGACCCGGCACAAATGAATGGGAGAATACGTTTAGCTCCAACTGAGACATGCGTAGTGAAGTAAAAATAAGGCCGAGAACAGTAACAGAATGATAGAACTGTCTTCGCATGGCAGCACTAAAGTTGAGAAAAATCAATGAAAATCAAACTTTGGATAGACGTGAAAGCGTGGGTATGAATCCTTTTAGAAAACGAATGATTGCTTTTGCCACAGTTTTTTTCCAAAAATAATGCTTATGTAGCTAAACGGAACAACCCAGACTCGTTCAATTTATGCTTTTTTCTGAACCTATGCTGAGACATTGAATTGCATGAAGGCAACTTAGTTGTGCGCATGAATGTCACTGCAAGACAGCCATAGAATTATATAAACACCATGCGTTTCGTATTGTATTTTTATCTGTCTGGGTTAAAGCAAACTTGCCTAATATAGCCATACGGCAATCGAGCAAAGGCTATAAAGAAACAGTCGCTTGAATTCAAGAGGCTTAAGTTAGGTTATGTCAAGTAAAGTCGAGACCATCGTTATTCCATTTGACTTTCAGAAAAAATGACTACTTTGATTTAAATTCCAATATTAAGCGGGAAAATTCATGCACAATACGATTAACTTATCCACTGTTAAACAATTATAAAAACCGTTAAACACCTAGGGTAACTTGTAAGACCATACAATTGTCTTTTATAGTTTTGTATTTAGTTCGGCTTTTTCAAACAGCACGCTCTAAACCAAATTAGCTATCACCTATGAACTTAGGCATCCATCACATTTGTTCACTCGAACCCGTAGGCGATGCAACTGAGGCGACGTCATGAAGAAACTTGGAATGCTGCCGATTTTGTCTATTTGATTAATGGGAAACGCAAGTTGACATTTGTCTAACGGCAAAAGCCTTTAAAATCAGTTATACTTAAGGAAAACTAGATAGTTTTGGGCAAAATCAGTGGTCTCGTAATATCTTAATTATTTTCAATGATGTGGAGTACAAAGGGTTATGTGCACTTTTCTATGTTCTTTCAATAATAAATAGGTATTAAATTTCCTTCGAGTCTCCTCTTTAACTGGAAAATCGGAAGTTGCATCCATATATATAAGGTGAGACAGACGTCACGTATTTAACTAGGAAACAGAGGAGATTTTTGTCTTAAAACTTTCCATTTATCAATTATTGGTGCATTTGCCGGCAAGCGCAATAAAAACTTGTTTGGTAGTGTTTTGTGTTATAAGAAAGAGAAATGCCAGTGACCAGCAGTCCCGGTGAGAGCAGGGTACATTGCCGAGTAATTGGCACGCCGGGAATCGACAACGGTGATCAAATCACTTCCATTAACGACAAAGGTAGGCATCGAAAACCAATTATGCATCAATGATGACACCCGGCGAGAAACACGGCAATTTTCAACGATATTAGGCCTATGAATTTTCAGCAATTTCACCCTATAAATACTGCGCGCCTTGTGCCCCAGTAACACTTTCCTGAAATTGTCTCTGAGGATGGGTTCGAGAGAGAATCCGAAACGTCATTAAAATAAGCACCCTGTCAGTAATCGCCCCTTCCTCTTCTCAACTGCTTCCTGGAACTCGCCTGCTTGCTTCTATGAGCATAAGCAAATAGATAAAACAACGCGTGACCTGATGATAGTTTGTTTCCTCTCACAGCATGCGAAGAGGATATCAAAGCAGTACCGGTCGGGCATCGATTTGGAGCGTACACCTAAAGTATTCACCGAGGATCTTCCGCATAAATAGTTCGTTACTATTTTCAGTATAAGGTAGGTCACAGCCTGCAGAATTATAAATAAGGCATTGGCTAAAAGAAATGAGGTCGATAAAAGTGGTCTAAAAACAAACAAAACCGCTATTTTATTCGTCGTGCGCTGTCGGTTACCGCTATATGCCAACTAACAATATTCACACAATTTTTAGAATTTACTCTATTCGGCCTACCTAAAATATAGCCATTCCTAGGTTGGAAAATGGTATGAAAAAGAATTTGTTTTCGCAAGTGGATATTAATCACAGACCATTCTGGAAAAGCATTGACCTTTCAATGGGGTTTGATTTTAAGGCAAGTGTCTGAAGGCGAAATAGGCGGTGACCTTTGGGCAGAAATAATCACGACAACACCAGGTGCCGATAGCAACCACTACAGCATGATGTCCATCAACTCGAAGAACGACCAACCTATCGAGTAACAATAAGCACCATAAACAGCGAGATGGTCGTCTTTATTGCTAAAAACGTCATCATTTACAGTGGCACAAACCGACGGGGAATCCGCACCGAAGGTTTGCAGAATGCTGCTTCTGTTACACGCTCAAAGTGATATCAAGCTGAAACCACTTCTGACAATAATTTTATTTTTAAATCTCCACTCATCCTCTCCGTCTGCGGCTTGTGCAGTATTTTCACTCCTGGCAACATCGCAAAACTTTATCCTATCATAAGTTTGTTTTCACTGATCTGACGAACATAAAACAACGCAAGAAACCATTTCCAGCTGCCGCAAACCACCAGGGAAACGGAGCCGTTTATATGTTCATAAATATGCTGGTGCATAACAGACAAAAGTAAAAACGCAAATGACAATGAATTTTGATTTTTTCTTTATTAAATTATGTTTTTCTTATACTACCTTTCCTTTCCTTGCAACCCGTTATATCTGGCCTTAAATACGTAAGCCCGCAATTGAAGCATCTTTGAATTTCTAGTTTTTGTCAAACAAATAGTACTCAGCTAAGGAACAATCAAGTATAAACCTCGTTCTCAAATATTTGTTTTTTTGTTTTTAAGAGGCCGATTTGATACGAGGTAAGTGGCCCGTTTGTTGCAGAGGTTTTTGAATTTCGTAACATCCTCTCATTGTTTCATTACGAGTATGTCTAATTTTAGATTGCCAGCCAAAGTGCACTTAAAGTTTAGACATGTGAACGCCAGGTAGAAGGGTAAGACCTGAACGTTTTCGTTAAAGACATAACCAAGTTTCAAATGTTGGAAATCAGTTAAACATAACTGTGGTATTCTGCTGTCACACTAGAAAAGGCCGAACGCATTAAAGCGTTCTTTGTTAATAAAAACCGACTAAAACGCAGTAACTTGCGTTACAAGATAATAATCGGCTTTTGGATTCAACCGTCAACGCGATCTTGAGATTGCTTCCGTTGTGTTATTTTAGAGCCTCGGTAGCACAATCAATTTTTGTATATCATAAAAAAATTCTCGAATAAGCTGCCTGTTTCCTAACTTTCAAGCAATTTCCGATAAAAGGAATTTCCTACTGCGAAAAGAAAACAAGTTTTCTCTGTCATATTTTCCCCAAGAGACAGCAAGCCAATTAGTACGATCTCTAAATATATAAAAGCCTACACAAACATTTTTTCATTAGTATTTATTCATTTTGGTCCAGGAAATATCCCACAAATAACAGATCTGCCGATTTTCAGACGCCTTGACTCGGTATGACAATCTGGGCGCACAGCAATGCGTACCGTGTCACTAATAAAATGCTTATTCTTGTTCAATAAAATCAGGTCTTATATGTTCAGTTGGAGATTTATTGATCCAAAATCAGAGGAGGGTATTACGAAAGTCAAGCACAAAGCAAAGGCTAACAATAACCGCAAATCTTAAAAATATTTTATCAAATACTTGTTTAGTCGATTTTTAAATTTATGGATGCCTTGAACATCTTATATTAAATGTTACTTTGTGTTCCGTTTACTCCGATTTGACCAAAATCCAAGTGTACCAGGCTACTAAAATATAAATCGTTCCTTATAACTATATGGTGTGCAGACTTTGTGTACCTCAGGCCAAAGAACAATTAACAAACCTACGAGTTTTTTCCTTGTGCTCTATACACTTAACTATTTGAGCTGATTTGCTAGTAAGTTTGTTTTCAGCCTATTAACTGCCTTTATTGAAATGCAATTTAGATCACTTACAGGTATAAAATATACACGTTTATGCAAAAATGTTTAAAATAATTAATGTTATCTGAATTCATCAATATGAGTTGATTTGTGCAATTTTTATTTTTGATGTGATATATTCCAATACAATGTATTCCGTGTGAATGCACTCTTACATTTTTAAAGTTCAGATGCCTATAAAGGAACACTTTGTTTTAAATTAACTTCAAGACAGAGGACTAGGTCAAAGCACCTTAATCCGAATCATTTTACACTGAAAGCCATAAAAATATCAGTATTTGAAAACATTTTTTATTTAATGAAAGAAAAACATGGTGTCCAAATAGCGCATGTACATATTTCCTCTTTTCAATATAATAAAATTGTTTACTCACGCAAATTATGGCTTTAAGAAATAGAACGCAGCTGTGTACATTCTTTTACCATGATAATAGAAAACTCGATACTTTAACTAAATAATTACTTGTACGTAAAGGAAATATCGCACAGTAATAGCAGACACGAGAAACATGCAATAACTGCACGTACCTATAGTATTCTGTTTCTCCTAAGATTCTGTCAAACCTCAATAATCGACATAATAGTAAAATATCTTGATCCAAATCCCATTTTGTTCTTGGCAAAGGACTAGGAACGATTTTGTTAAACAAAAGACAAGAGCAATTGCCACGTTTTTTTAAAAAGGTCTTTATGACTGCCGGAAATTGTTCTAGGTTGGATAAACTGTAGTCACACCCGCAGACATCTGTTAGGCACCAACCATTTCAAATATGACCAGAGATTGTCTCCGCCAATCACTGACGAGAAAAAACCTGACGAGAAATTTCGGCCAGACATTTCCTTTCTATTTTGGCTGCCTTCTGATAAAGAGGGTCTGTTATTTAATAGAAAAGCGGAAGACATCTAAGATTTTCCACAAACGAGAATATAACTAGCGGAGCATCATCAGCGTCTACTTTTTTTGGTTCAAAACGTGTAGAAATATGTTAAACTTACGTTCGCTCGGATGACAAAAAACTTTAAAAAAACGTATATAAGACGCTTTACAAGAACGCCTG
The DNA here is from genome assembly GCA_017591395.1 of Schistocephalus solidus. NCBI lineage: Eukaryota > Metazoa > Platyhelminthes > Cestoda > Diphyllobothriidea > Diphyllobothriidae > Schistocephalus > Schistocephalus solidus. The sequence continues at coordinate 55,647 of WEDG01002421.1, read as the reverse complement.
GTAGGCATAGATACATGAGATTGATTGCTTCTGGTAAGAAGCTAACGTTTGGGCGGTTGTTAGTTTGTCTGCGCAAACACATGAAATTAAACTAAGCGAAAATGTGGATGCCGTAACAGTTTGGCAAACAATTAATTAGTATTCCAATTTACTGGACTTTTATGTGATCATCTGACTTATTCGTGAGTACAAGCATGCACACTTACTTTATCTGTCTAGGTAGCTTCATCTAATCAAATGGCCGTTTTTGTAGTCTGACAAAGGACTACTGTTTGATTGCCGATAAACGGTGCAGCGGACAGCTTACGATGACATCTTCCCGGTTGCCAGCGCTTAACACGAGTGAGGCAGTATGGCCACATTAAATGTTGTTTTAATCTTTTCCTAGTTGGGTTACCAGACGTTTTTGCGCACTAGTAGACAGACAGTGTCCTGGATAAACAGTGTGACTTCCTCCCATAGTAGTCAAATACGTAAGCACAAACAAATAGGACATTTTCGTTGCAATAATGGTATTGGAAATTTATCGGACGAAAAAGCTGCATGGAATTCAGTAAAATATATTTTTTTACCGATTTTATTGGGAAGTGTATTGAAAAGCTTCCTGACTGATAACAACTAAATAAGCGTTTCTCTGGATTCCTAGATATGCAACCCCGTAGTAAAAAACCTTATAAGGAATGCTGTTTGCATTCGATTATTCCACTTGGACGTTAACGAGCAAATAACACCTCACAACATTTAAAACCTAAATTCTTATGGTTGCTGTAAATGTGACTCTATTTGGGAAGTCAAGACGCTACGTGTAGAGCCGATGAGGGTCTGTTGGTAGACTTTAATCATTTCATACTTTGCACAAAGTAAATTATCCATATAAAGCTAATTTTGAGCCAATGCCGTGCTTGATGATCAAACGTGATCTGAAAGGTCGAGTAAGGATATAAACAAAATTTAATACTTTTAATGACAACCAAAATTACTGAGTTGTTTTACGTGTTTTGAAGACATAACAAAACGTTCTTCAATTTTAATTAATACCCAGTGCTCAAAACCGGTACTAGAAAGCATCTTAGTCGAATGAAAACACTTTTTTTCTAAAATTGTGTGGATCAGGCTAAACAAAGGATGTTTAAGTATTTTTGAAAGTCCACTTTCGGTCAAGTAGTTTCAGTATTTTATCCTCTATTTATTGTTCGTTTCCCGTGTTAACTGATATAACTATTAAACCATATTTCTCAGAGGATATATTTTAAGAAAATATAGTCAACCAAGTACGCCAAATTTAATGCTTACGTACGATGTTGTGCCCTTTTACTCATGATTAATTTACCTTTCACGATAAGGATCTCTAGGTTGTTTAATAGTCAAAATGTTATTGTTTTACTATGCTCTGACTGCATGGGATTAAATAAACATTTAACAACTTTTCTGATGTTATTAATTACTGTCAATTTTGCCGCCTTGTTCTTTTTCAAATCTATTCCGTGAAAACAAGTTTCAACTTCCTGCACTCCCCCTCCCCCACCGATGTTATAATGGTGCGCAAAAAGCTGTGGCTTATGATGCTGCCAAATGACGGGACGAATCGGTCCTCCTTTAAGAATTGATAATCAGGCTACAATGGCTTCTTCTTAATGTGGCTCTTCTGGAACTCCTATTCAATTCAGATTCGAGCTAGCCCTTTGTCATTTGTGTGAAAGCTTTGTCCGACTGTCGTTGTAAAGACGTGATTGTCGCGCATAGATGGGTTGTTTAGCTTTTTCATCAGCTATCTCTGATCCAAACGTCTGGCCTAGTGGACATCGGGCAAGAGAGGGCGAGGGAAACGAAAGGGTGCGGTAGATACAGAGCACGTTTACGCTTATGTTGAAATAATTCACGCAGAAATCACCGCCCATGCGCCCACCTTGCTGTGGGGCACAATGACCCTTGGCATAAATGAGGGTTGACCCATCATCTATGTCACATTGTTAGATTATAACAAGCTCATATGGTGATGCTGAACATACCATATATATGACTTGTTGCAGCTGGGCATTCAGGCTCACACTTATGCCCACCAGCTAAATTACATCTTCCAAAGAATTAACCTACGCTTAGCATTGGAGAAGCTTGGCAGCTTCATCCTTTCAGAAATGGAGCAATGTGGTTACTCACTCTCAAAATTGGGCTCTCCATTGGAATACTCAAAGCATTTGATTGACTCAGTGAGCCCGATATGTTGGGCATTGCGCATAAAACGTGTTTTGTACTTGCAAGCTACGATAAAGCAATCTTTTTAAACCGATCTGTACGATCGGTTTTAGCAGATGGCGTAGAGACTAACAAGTTCGGTTAAATTCATGTGAGTAAATTGTTGCCAAGTCGGATATGACTTTGAGTCAGCTGAAAGTTGAATTCCACTCTATAGAGCCCTAATTAAGTATAAGAAAATCTTCCGTTTGCTCAACGTCAACGTTTGACTAAGCCACACCTCTCAATTATGTAAGTACGATGGAGGCAATACTGGGCTACCTCAGCAACGTTTCCTGTGAAACCCATGGCAAATAGAAATAAAACATTGAAAGCTTTTGTTGAAAAATGTTAAATCACTACTTGAGAACCATATAATAGACGGGAAAATGTCTGCTTGTCTGAGGTCTACGTATTCATATACTCCTAAGGCTGTGTGAGCTACTTGCTTTTCAGAAATCAAGAGTATTGTTACGACCAATGTAATGCATGACGATTATACATCAGCATTCTTACTTTTGATGCTAATGAAGATACCTTCTCGATCATAAATGAGCTTACGAATCGCAATATACTGATTTACCATATGATATTGCTTGAAACGCAGAGCCTATTTACCAACGTGTTGTTAAAATAATCGACTGGCATAATTTTTGAGCAAGTAGCTGAAACATTTTCAAGTCAGAACAACTGAAAACCAACACAAGTTGAGCAAATTAAACGTACAGCCCATTTTCAATGCGGAGGTGTGCAGACAGATTGACAGTATGACCATAGATAGTCCATAGGACCCAGTCCTAGAGGATATTTCCATGTGAATCCTTGGCCGAAATGATCGTATCTCTGGCGGCAGCACTCTAGACCACAGCAACTGGAAAACACAGAGTTTAGATGTTGTGGTAATCTTTAGGGACAAGAGCAATGAAATTTAAGCAAAACACACAATTTACCTAGTAAGCTGCTGAGAGTTCAGATTTCCCAGTAGCATAATATATGGTTACTTGGTTGACCTTACCGATGCATTCAAAGTGAAACATTAACTAGAAAACCTGAAATATACCTTAAAGAACAGAAAACATAAATCATTTACTAGCTCGCATTCAATGTCATCAAGCTTTTTTAGCGGGTTTGGCAATGACATATCTCTACTAATAAAAATATTAAATTCTTACGTGCCAGTTACTAAACGATAACTTCAGATGTTAATGCGAGTAAAACTAGCTTACGATTTTGTCAGTAAAGGTCAAAATTCCTGGAAGTGTTATATTTTGTAGGTAAAAGTTATAATAACAAACTGCCACACTTTTGATTATAACCGAACTCTAGCAATAAATTTGCTAAATTTCTCTTCCGACATGTTAGAAATTAAACGGAGCACTTCCAAAGCCGAGACCTCTCCACATTTATGGGAAAGTTCTAAAGGCGTCATAGTAGTTTAAGACCGTAATTGACACCCACGGCGCAAACCAAGATGCTTTGGATAGTGTATTGGATAGCATAACTCCCATCAACGTTGTTCAACAACCGTTCCCGGATGCATGCAGGAATCAGGAATAAGCTTTTGCTATACTCTCTTTTGAGCTTGGAGTAGACAATCCCATCATATTCACTGTATGTGTAATTTTAACTCCACCATAAGTAGAATCAATAATGTTCCTCTGCTCTGTCAAATTTAGGGGGCTTTTTATTCGTTATTTTGGTATTGTGTAAACGTGCAGCATACAAGTAGGCTAGAAAATTTGGCGACAAGATAATCCCTCACATGAAGGCCTTTTATCAGTCTAACGCAACTCGAATTCTGGCCCATGAACGTTTTCCCCAGCCATCCGATATTTTGTTTGGTAGTCGCAAAGCCAACTTCTATTGACTGTACCACTGACTGCATATTCGATGGGGTCTTATGCTGATACGACGATGTTGAATTCATAAGTTGGCATCAGCTAGTTGACTTTAATCTCACCGACCACATCGTTATACCGGCGGCAATAACTGACAAAAACGGATAAATTGACTCTGGTACACACGTTTGTTAAAGGTGCTACCTTATCAATCGGTGTCATGAAAACCAAAGTGCATCATAGTTGCTCTTATCGATCAGAAGCAAACACTACTTTCAGCTAATCACTGTTCGTTTGAATAAATGAACAGGTTAAAATGTCTTATATGGGCGTTGTTGGGAACCTAGCAGAGGAAAACTGAAAGTATCGCATAATTTGTGTTACACTAATTATCCTCTGAAGACTTTAAATGTTTCTATTTAGCAGCTGGCTGGATCAACAGAGAATTCGGGTACGGTAATAAAATATTTTTATGGGCTTATTCTGTCTTCCTTCAGCCAATCATTACACTGACTACGAACCGGGGCCCGAAAAAGCATGCGCTTGTACACTGCGCAGACGGTCCATAAACCGGAGCTAACAGTTGAGTCATAAGCAATTTATCAGAAAGAAGAGCATCAGTGGCCTTGTCGCTGCTACTCAGGTATTTTCTCTATCAGGAATGAACGCAAAGTGATCTACTGGTGTACTGAAGAAAACAACCGCCATATGAGTGGCAAATTACATGGAGAAGCAGCAGATTATTATTTGCAGGAAGAAGAAAAAATTAGTAAAAAACAGTACTGTATTAATCTACCTGCATTATCTGTTTCCCTCCGCTCTGCTATTGTTACTTGACCCACTTTTACCTGGACGTCTGCTGTTTGTTTGGTGCCTTTGTCAACCATACAGACCTTACTTGCTTCTAGAAGCCAATATACTGGAATGCATTCATTCCTGATATTTCACTATGCTCATCACGACATACCCATTACAAAAACATCTGCATGTACGAAATATTTTTAACTGTTTTAGGTTTTTTCTGTTAAGAGATATGCTGTAAAAAACACGCCAAAAGTGAAACTGTTGAAGTCCGGTTGACAGAGGACCATTCGCCCTGTGAATAAAAGCGACCTTGTCTCAAGGGATACAATCAAAATGGTTACAATAATATCTTAAAAACACCAAACATCAACCGCTAGAAATGGGTTGGACAGGTGTTTTTATTATTTGGCGCATTCGCTCACTGTTTAAGTTTTGATTCAACGCCAGTAGGCACCTTGAGAATTTGAGAAGAATGGTAGTTCAAAACCCAGTTCAACGCAGTATGTTAACATATGTATGCGAATTTCTGACATTCAACATATGGCTTTGGTTGATAGGTATGTGAGCAGGTAGATTTTTTGTGCGAAACACTCGACGTCGACTCTATCACGTCTCATCCTAGGCATGTTATATTCAAGTATGGAAAAAATGAAAGAGGTCCACTAGTGCATTATGCAAAAGGTCAAACTAAGCACTCCCGCCAACACTTCTGCTATTCTGACGGAAATTTTATGTTTCCTTTCCACTGAAAGGCAATAATCCTATAAGGATTTATGTATATTAATATGAAATGAAATCACAATTCAACTTATATGCCATCGAATATTATCCTTTAGCCTGTCTCCAGTCATTTGAGTAAAACAGCAAACAAAACATCTGGTAATGTTAACGTACACTTATGCATAGAATTAAATAACTTGGTCATTAATGCTGACACGTAAGATAATACAAGCTTTAAACTTACTTGTAAGTACAGTGCATCTTTTATGAAGAAGAAGAAGATTATTCTGATTTTATCGAGTGCTATAATAAGGCTCCGGAAGGCTGTCAATTGAGCTGTATGGTCTGCTGCTCTCGACGTTGTAAACTCTGCTTAAGAAAATTAGAGGCAAGGTTTATACCCATTGTAATATATTATGCGAAGCCGGTTGTCTCTCGACAAAACTATGAGGAAAGATTTAATTTGTTAATTTACCGCACATAATTTTGAAACTAAAGAAAGAACTGCTCCAAAATATTCAGTTATTATTGGACTTCTACAGAATGGCAATTCGTTGATTTTTCAACTAAAATCTTTACAGAATGGAAGCAAGCGTGTAAATTTTGCATATAAAGAGCATTATAAGGTTTCTTTAGGAACTATGATAAGATAAATTGAAAAAGACCGAAATAAAACGTTTATGAAAAAGCAGTGATTAAAGTGTGATTGACAGAAGTGACCAGGTTAATGCTTTAATGATATCGGGAATTTTTCCAATTATTCTTTACCACAGAAATATTTTTGATGCAGACGAGTGAAACGACTTAAATAGGACAATTTTCTCAATTTGAGATACATAAACAGCAAATTCGGCTTAAAAATTATTGATGAAATTTATGACGGGTATCGTTCACTAGCGGGCCGCAGAACTCATGGCGCTCTTGGCGTGACGAGGATTTTACAGTTAAATTGGCATTTTTCAGATAATTTCAAAGGCATTTTCAACTGACATCTTTATCCAAGCACACTTCTTATTTGACTAATAGCATATTTATCTTTTCTAAAAAAAACGCGAAAGGGAAACAGGATTTACTTTTGTTTGTTTAGAGAAACACTACAATGGTGAGAAATTATCTTGTGAAATGTCCACTTTTCTCATCGGCTCCTGGTGAAATTCAATGAAATTAAGAACTGAAGTACCTATTCAAAAATGTTCGTTTTTTGACGACGAGACATGCACTTTCCATTCAAAATCGGCAAATATCTCTGTTGTTATCAGAGACTTGTCAGCCGAGATGGCAGTTATTGTAAGCGCATGGTTGTTAAACGAATAATAATGTCCGGCAGGCTGGCTACCGAAATCTGGAATAACTTCAAATTTCAACGGACTGAGACAAAAACTGCATGGCTAGGCTTTCTCAATGGTCATGACACTAAGACGTCCTTTATGGTCGGTCAACGCATTGGATTCTTCTGAGCTTGTGTTCCTGTCCGCATATCCGATATGAGGAAATCTAAAACCACCAGTAATGACGAGGTGGGGCATGAGTCACCAGACCGTTGAACCATGTAAATCAGTGCAATGCTGCCTAGAAGGAAAATTAAAGTCGTGAAAAAATGCAGGACGCGTAGCATGAAACTTGATGACAGCCCGTTTAACTCCAAGTTTCATTACTCGGATCGACCTGCACTCGTCAGTCGCTGAGCAAAATACCCTAAATTCATCCCCTATTTCACCTATAAAAAGCTTCTTTATCCCTGTTTGCCTTCTTTGGTGGCAGGACAAGCAAACATATTTGCAAATGCAGAGGCTATACAAGCAGATGGTCGACAGTTAATTATCAGCTTCCAGCAATTTATAAAGATCTTAGGCATATTAATTGCGAACTTTTGTTGTGGACATTCATTTTTCTCTGCTGTGAGTTTCCATGTTTGGTTAGATCCACAAATATGATTTTAACTGCCACGTAAATTAGAAAGAAAATCCACAGTATCGCTATTTCAGGAAATACTTTCAAGAACTATCATATTTTCAAGGTTTTAATGAACACATATGACGGAATCTAAATTTATGGCCAACCGCTTGAAAACACCAAGAATTGTGTAATGTTCATCGGTATTTCAAGGACGACCTGATATAAATTGTAATTTAATGACAAAAGTACCAGTAAAGAAATTTAGCGCAAGAAAATCTCTCTTAACATGCACAAAATGTTATGTTTACGCTCTCAGGCAAAAAGTGATTTTAATTTATTTTTCGCAGTTACAGTGATTTAGCACGTTTTGGACATTGGCCAACTTTTTAAAAAAGTTGGTATTTCTAAACAAATAAATATTACTTTTCATATTTCCTTTAGGTTTTACATTCCTTTTGAGTTATTAAATAATATAACAAACATTTTGGAATTCCGTTAGTGAAGTAATATCATATCATAGGTAGCTTGCCTGAAATGTAAATATTCAAATTGCCAACTTTTTTACTACTGAAAGGACGTTCTTTTGGAAATTTGAATTAAAAGTTGGTTCTTGCAGTCAGGGTTTGTAATTGCTACTCCACACATAGTCTGAGGAACAATAAATAAAATCTGATAAGAGCAGTTTTTAGGCAAATGCCCCTTTTAAAAGCTAATATTACTATTGTTTGCAGAATCCTGCTAGAAACCACATGGGTTTATTATCCTTTTTTCTAATTTTCAAATAATTCTAACCAATAGACTTTCAGTAACAATGCAGAAGGTACTCAATAATACTCCATCAATACCAAACATAAATGAGTTCCCTGAAAATAGTTGTAGCATTTCTATCAAATATATGTCACGCTTTGCTCACTAAAATTATATAATCTTAAAATAATTATGCAAAAATCACGAATGCCGCACAATTTGTGAGCCCTATCCCACTTAGAGGCTAGAATTTTTCGGGAGAAGGCGACGGAGGGTAAATCAATGGGGGTATGCAAGGTATCATGGAGGTTTGCATACAGTTGGTGGCCTCTCATTTGGAATTTGTTTAAATTAACAAATTATCACTGGAAAAGTGGAAAAAAACAATCGCATGTAGTAAAATACCTAACAAGTAGCTAGAAACATTCGGTAAAATAAATAAATTAATAAGGAAGTATAAAAGGAAGTTTTTGAGCAAAGCAGAATGCCGAAAACGCAAATATTCGTGCCGCCTAAGTAAACTTACGTTTTCGACTTACAAAATGTTCGCAGATGCAAATACATAATGGTTAAAATGGCGTAGGCACATTAGCATTCCTAACATTATTTTACACATAGATGTTGTGTGAGGTCTATTGCAATTTCCATTGCATACTTTAAAAGATAATTTTTAACCATATTCTGCATGAAAACGGACATTTTCCAGAATGATCATAGAGAAAAAAGTAATATGTTTTAGGGTTTAAGTACTTGAAATTGATAACTTCAATTTTTATTATTAAGTGTCCTCTATTAGATCACACACCGTTTGTGAGCCTGCTAAGTAGTCTTCTGGCCGTAGAGGATTATTTAAAAAAATTGTATCTGATTTTAAAATAATTTGCTGCTTCATATGTTTTTATTGAGCACATCCCCCGGAAAATTCATCGATAATTCTAGCTGTTTTGTTAACTGCCGTGGATAACCCTCTCTTTTTCGTTATCGGTAGCTATATTTTTGTTCTTTGAAAGCGGTTAGCATTCTACTCGCAGGCGAACGAACTTTGCAATCCGGCCAATTTCATCTGTGGTGTAGGAAATAAAAAGTTTGCATTTTAATTTTTTCCTCTTTTGAAGAACCCACACAACCTATATCGTTCTTATGGGTGGGATTGATTTGCTCTTCTATGTGTTTTTCTCGACTCATTCGTGCTCATTAGTCAATTTTAAGTACCCAGCCATTTGTCTTGTAAATGCGGAATTCAGAGCTCTATTTGGTCGTTCCGGAGTCGATGTCTTCTGTTCTTCCTCCACTTCACACCCCATATGCGCATCAAAGCGTTAGCCGGCATGGTAGGTTCATCGTTGACATCATATCATTGTGGAATTTTGTCCGACACTGAGACTCACTGGGACAAAAACTCCTTTAATTTTGGGGTAGGCCTCGCTTAATGTCTGCGTGGTTTGCACAGGAGCTGCTCGTAGTTGTATGGTGTTTTGCGGTATGCAGAATTAAGCGCAAAACTTCGGCGGTTTTCTTTCTTTACATGACAACCCGATATTCAGATAAAACTTTGGATCGAATCTGAACCGTTTTTGCCAAAGACTTTTCTCTCAGTGTACCAAAATTACTTACTTTATGGGGAACACTTTAGGCGGTTTTGTTCGACATATTAATTTTGGTACGGTAAATAATGAGCATTTAAATCTGCTGCGCATAAAGTTTGCGAAATAATTTGCAGCCTCAGTTTTAGAGCTCAAATAGGAAATATTTTGCAACCATAGGGGAAAAAAGTGATTGATTTCTGATGTGCTGGAAGACTGCGTTTCCAGAATTACGTTCCGTATCAACCACTACATTTCAGGGGTTTGTCAGAGTTACATTTTTGAGATGCGATTGCTTGTAAGATTGAAAACGTTACTATTCAGACTTTGTTTTTGTGACCAGATCAAATTAACAGTAATTTGTTCATCAGCGAACAGGCTGCATTTATCATTTGAAAAGTCATCTCTTTCTTATATTCGGCCATCGGACTTATATTTGTTTATTTAAAACAAGGTGTTTTTGCCAATTTGAACGAGCTACTGAAACTGCGCAAAAGCATTTTAAACTAATGGTTCATTTAAAAATTCTACTAGCTATATAAATACATTTCGTTGGAGGTCTTTGATACTTTTCTGCATCTGTTAATGCATAAAGTGGCCTTAAAAGCTGTCGCCGGTCATTAAAAAACATTTTTGCCTTGATCAAAAGATAATTGGGTAAGCAAAACAAAATAAATTTTGCCATTATGTCGCAAACTCTGAAACCGGATTGTCATAAATGAAACGGGAAGTAAACGAAGCTGGCAGAAGCTCATTTTATAGAAAGTTCTATGGCGCAAATATGTGAATTTTCTAGAATTTCAGTACAGGTTGCTACACCAGGATGGAATTTGTGAGTCACGCTCAAAGCAATATTTCTTGATCAAATCCCCATTTGTTATAAAGCAGCAAACTCACGCCTTAGAAATCACTGATTGGTTTCGCACGTTTATATTTACTGACGATACAAATATCGAATTTCAACTATAAGCGTCATATATATATATCCTCAATTTAGTTTTTAGATTTCCAGGGACTCGTATGCTTTGTCCCTAAATTTGTTTTTTCTTTACGCACTTTTGTCTTTTAAAACCGGGGTTCGGAGCTTATTCCGTCTAGAATGGTTTTCTTTCAATTGTGAAGGTACCTGAAAAATGTGCAATGCTCCTTTCTTAAGTTCCAAAAAGTCGTGTATCAAACCGTAACATGTCATTTTGTGTATTATCGTAATTTTACTCACAACTTAACCGCATTTTACCTATCATGACACTAAAAGACGATACGCTGGTTGTTTGGAAGACCTAAGTCACATTCGGATGACGTTCTCCTCGGCAGTTTCCGGTGTTGTCAAGGGCGTTTTATCGAGAGTTACTTGCATCTAAGTAACCTGGTGAAAGCAACGTATTAAGCCCCTTTCGTACTTCATAGATCTGTGAACAGGGACACTCTGATAATTAAAAAGTTGTTTTATATTTTACCTATTTTCAGTCCATTCAAGTGGGGTTTTAAAAGAAATTGATTCATTCTGAATAAAATTGTATATACTATATGACATAGTTTCCAAAGGTTTTGCTGCTTATTTTTTAAAGAAAACAAAGTAACGATCAAAGTCGCTGTTTTATGACTTTTAATGTGTTTTTAAAAGGGAACTGCACATGGACCACAAAAATAGGTAATGTTAAAACTTAATTTAGTCATAAAGCGATACTGGTTTAAAATCACACTGGTTAAAGATCACTGGCAAAGGCCAAACTGATATTGTGGTTTTTATAGGTCAAGTTAAGCTGTGTTCGTTTTTTCTCACAAGGCTGGCAGCTAGATATGCTGAGAAACGTTTGTTGATGAATAATTCTTCCTCGGCATTTGCTAAAGGTTTGAGATTTTCCTTTAATTCGTGCCAGAGGAAAGTGTTATTTGGTACTTTTCTGCCATAAAAATAGCACAAGGATTGCATTGACATTGGAGTGTGGCCACTCTCGACCCTTCTTGGACACTAACGAAAATATGCGCATTCATATAATTATGTAATGCTGATTAATTCTTTCCACGTGCTTCCCTTGAAAGAAACGCATATTTAAAGACGCCTGAAACACACAAACATAATCAAAAAACTTAATAGGAATAACTTTACTTTATTTATACAGAAAAAATGCATGCGATAGTTTTTCCTTTGATATTATATTCCTCAGGTTATTTGATTACTTGTTAATAGTTACATGTGGCTAATTGTGACGTTTAATATACTAAGAAGTAAATAGCAGGACTAATGCCAATTTAGGGGCGTGTCTATCCGCTTTTTTATTTTTTGCATCTCCGCCGTAGAAGAGGATATAATGAGTACGCAAGACGTTTGCTTAGTCACAGGTGTGAATTCAGTACAGCAGAAGGACTGTGAGCTGACACCTGACCTGCTTCTATGTCCCCCTAAACCTAATTTCAGAACTGAATTTACGGATACAGATAAATCTGGTACACAGAAGATAAGCATTTTTTTTTAACCCCGAAACAAATTGTAAACAAAAGACTTTGATAAATTCACAGAAATTTGACGTTGGGTACCGCTGTTACCGAATTCGCTACACCGTGCAATTCGGGAACATTTTAACAGAACAAATCGGATAAAATACCCAAAACCTATAACATTCTTCCGTCTCCATTTATTTTTTAAGTGCATCTTTCACCGATAAGGCGGAATATATGCCTTTTTGTTTTCCAAATGTTTCGTACTGGGTGTTTTAAAGCTTGAACATCTTGCAGTTATGCGTATTATAATAGCGTTCTCATTGCATAATTGTAAAGATATGGCCAGACAAATCACTCTGTAAAAATATACTTTTCTACAAATTGTTGATGTTGGATTTATGACGTTGACCCTAGGTTTCGATCCATTTGGGAAAATCGGTTGTGAAAAAGAGATGACGTTGACTGGTTGACTGGAATCACAAACTAAACATTTCAATAGAATTTCCCCACCTATATCCCTCTAAATATCAGCTGACTTTAAATTCCTATAAATTACATTACTACGCTATTTAGGAAATACTGTAAAAATGATGCGAAGTAAATTTCCTTGATTAAAGTCCTAGGCGTTTATAATTACTTGCAATGTTTAAAGCTGAACTATAGAGAAAAAATCAGTTTCAGAATCATTAATCTGTCGCATCTTTTCAGAGGATTTTCAAAACCATGAACATTATAACAGGTCACAATTTCGCTGGGTTGAGGTCCAGTTTGTCCGTTTTTACATTTCTGACATTCTGTGGCTGGACTTTACTCTACCCAGAAACTTATTCGCCTCACATTACGCGAGGAAACGATGTAAAAATAAAACAATCAATATTTTATATAAGTTTGTTATTGATTGCATTAAATTCGTGACGTTTTGTTCAACTGTGAACGATTATTGCATATAAACATAACTATTAATAAAAGAATAATACAGTCAAGGACAATGAAAAATTTGAAGGGTGATATATGTTGATTCGACAATGTGGGTGGGCTAAATGCGTCATTTGGTGGAGGAATGGTGATCGGAACACAAAGTTAATTCATCTTGACCGTCTGGTAATTTTACCAAAAAAGGAATGTGATTACTGTCTCCCGAAAATGCACTGTCATGTAAATCAAATAAACCGTCTGTTGAATGCTCTAAGTGCTACCTAATCACAAAGTACATTTTGTATTTGAAAGCTGTGACTGGGCAATCTTTTTCCATGGATCTACTAAAGTAGATGAAGAGGCAAACGTTTGGTGACTTCTTTCTTCAAAATCCAGCTGGCTTTTTGTTGGCCTTTCCAGTTGGTACGCAGTAAATTACGTGCTGAAACTTTCTCCTAGCGTGTTCAAATTCTTTGCGGAAGAAAGCAAAAGAGATCAAACATATATGCAGTGATCAATCTCATGACATTTTAACTGAATTTTGAAATGTTTTCTTGGTTAGAAAGGATTACTTAAGTGCGGATGTAATGTTGGTTAAGGCCCAGCAAGCGTTTTTTAATAACTTCTTTCCGGCCGCATGCAGAAACAGCACTCCGTGAAAAATAACGGGTTGGTTTTAATATCTGATGCTTAATAGGTTTTATAGGATACACGGACAAATAATGTCTTCGTTATAAAATTTTTCAGTTCCTCACTATTGGGAAATCGAACTTACTTTGCAGTTGTGCTAAGGGTTTACAGGCTACAAGCTATATACTTTCCACTTAAGTAAATAATACATTTCATTATCCATTAAGAAGATATCCTAGAGGGCTCCTAAATGTATGAAATGGCGTATGACAAGTTGTATTCATCATTATTTGCAGTAATAGACTGACAAATACGACGCTCTTAAGAACGAATATTTAAGATCTTAGTAATTTAATAAAAACTTAGTTTAGACATAAATATAGGGTTTTTTCTGTAACAAAATTGGAAGGGCTGTTATGTGTTACCAACTGGGTAAAAGCGAAGATAAGTTCATGTTTTCTATGAAAAAATGTCTGCATTCATATAAACACTGAAATCAATGGTAAAATCACTATAAGTGTAACATAACCGACAAAGGTGAGGGAGACTGGTCATCCGGCCACATGAAACTCCAGGAGGGGCATCTCCCAAGGCTCGAACTCGCAACCTGTGACCAGAATTCCAACGTTCTAACCATTGAGCCACGTGCTAGTTTTCCGGCCAGTTTTGATCGGGAATATTAATATTCGTGGATGGTCAGTCCCTGATCGGTTACGCGACTCACTCGACTCGTTTGGTCTCGGGTTCACACTCGAGCCCCGACAGCAGTCACACAGTGGCAAACGATCCAGCCTCCTTTTTCGTTGTCAGTAATCTTTGGTTATCTGAGACGAGGAACTTCTGCAGGATTTCCAAAGCTCATAATAATAAACAAGTCCTGTCGGCGCTAGACCAGACTTCTCCCTTTTCGTGCAAAAACCTGTGACTTGAACACAGACTTCCATTCGTGAAATATTACTTTTCAACACCTATCACGACAAGAATGCCCGGTTACTGAGAGCTTACTGTTGACAAAAAAACACAATTACGGTTGAATTAACCTAAGGAAGACTGAGTTCCAGATTCGGATTTGCACACAATATGACCCACAGGAAATGCATAAATCATGGTAAATTTTGGGCCAACTTTATAACTGAGGAATTTATGTTAAAATTAATTAACACATTGGTATTTTCAACAAAAAGAACTCTTGCATATTTTAAGACTTAATACTATCGGTTTAAAAAGATCTTATTTTCTTAGCTTGCAAGAACAGAAACATACTTTTTTGATTAAATAGCACTCAGCGCGTCCATTAGATTGTTTATTTTATCTAACTGACAGCGCACTTGCGAAAGAAAGTAATGGCATTCCACCCTTGGGGAAAAGACCTGACGGTCAACATTTTGTAGCGTTCTGTTCACAACCACCAATCCCCTACCAAACGCCGCATCAGGCCCACCCGCATTTTTGATCAACATTAATCACTCTTCCTCTTTATCTTTGTCCTAGAGAATTATTCTTATATTACTAGTTCTATAAATGTGTTATGACCGTTCGCGATTGAACAAAAGGTCACAAAATGCAAAGCTTCATTAAATTGCACAATAATTTTTACCTTTACTCTATTTAGATTTTTTCCGTGAAAACGGTGATGCAAAAACCTGTTAGGCTTCATTTCAGATATTGAAAAATCAGAAGTAAAACGAATCCTTACGGATAATCCCGGAAACAGAATACCAAACAAAACTTTCGTAGATGAGCAACGTAAAAGAGCCACTTTTTACAAAACATGATCTGTAAATCGAAGCCCATGTATGCCTTAAAATTAAGTCTAATTTTAGTTAAACTTTGAATTATTTATTTCACTACTTTTGTAATATCGAAATGTATTTATCATCAAAAGATATTTCTAATGCTCAGTCGAACTCAATTATTCATGCTTCACCTGAGCATGTACGATTTAATTTACTGCACGTGCTAATATAAAGCATCAACATTAAAATATTCACCACATTCTTTTATCTTCACTGCAGCTTTCCTAGTATATTTGTCGTAATTTAGAGTAGATCAGATAAATAAACGACGTCTTTGACAAGCATGTACTTAAAAGCACGCTGACCTAGGCTATCTACTGTTTTTATTAACATTTATTAGGATTTATGTGTATGCTGAAAGGTAGTAATCTTTCAAGCCAGCATTCAAAAATCAATGATGATAGATGCGAAGAAGGAGGTTCAGCGCACTTCTTTCGTGAGAAAGGGTACTAAAGTAGCAAGACGCTTGACATCACAAGAGCAATGGGTAATAAGCTAATGAGAGAGTCAGCTGTTAAGGAAGAGCTCAAAGGATGTTTTGTAATTTTTAGGATAGGAAACGTATTTCCTGGCTACGGCGCTCGATCAACTGCATGAACGAATTTTATGTCTTAGACTAGAACATATCGTCCATATGGCTTCCGGGTCTACCGCTGGGAAGATGAACCGGTGCAGTAACTCCGCTTTTCTCAGCACCCACTAGAAAATTCAAAAATTAACATAAGCACTTGCCTGATGGTTACCTAGAAATAACAAGAACACGCACTAGATAATTAACTAGCGATTGGGATACAGCCCAGTAACACTGTCCTTAGCGAAAAACACATAGCTGTACGCACTGTACAAGTACTAAGGCCAACACTAAGCTAACTGCTCAATAATCTGATTCTTTTCACCTGTTTCAACATCCTCCTGCATATGCCTTCTGATATTACTTATGGAAAGACTAATTTCTTATCAAATGGCGAACCCTTAAATTCGTATAATCAAATAAGTCGTAAGAATGACTTGTATTGCCACCTTAACAGAACGGGAACAGAAGCCGTTCGGAGACATTACGTTTAGGATTAAGGTGAGCGTTAGGGTTAAATTTAAGTTTAATGGTTGGGGTCGGAGTTGCGGTTATGGCCAGGGTTAATTTAAAGGTCAAGCTTGGCTCCGTGTTAAGTGTAAGGTTCAGATATATATGAGGGCTACAGTTAAGGTTTAATGCATGGTTTAGTGTTAGGATGAAGGCCAGGGAATATTTAACCTTCCTGAAATTTAGCAGAAAGCCACCTATTTTAGATGGACGACTTTTCTCTATTTTCATGTCCCGCTTAAGCGGCCATACAAGCAATCCTAACCAAACCGACAATCGGTTGCGTCTGTATCTGAAATTCGGACCACCAATCTGTTGACTTGGACTTGCTATTGCCCCAAATAAAATGGACGAATGAAAAGGTAGAAACGATTGCCCACATGTTGCCAACGAAGGGGACATCTAGCTGGTCAGAAACTTGGTCAAAGAACCTGAGCAGAACTTCAGGAGGCAAGCCAATGTGCTGTCATGTGTAGAGATCGAACCTCATCCAACGGGGCAGCCTCGTGATTAAAGCAGGCTGAAGCGGAGATATAAGCTGTCTGGAGGTATTTGACAGGAGGGGAAATAACCATAGTAGCTTTTGCGCATATAGACAGGGTGGTGTTAGCTGATTGTTAAAAGATGAAATTTGTGAGTCAGGTGAAGCATGTGGGCACTAAATAGGGCCAAGAAAAATCCAGGGCATTAGTTGGTTAAATGATCCTTTTAGTATAAAATAATATTTAGCCTATAGGAGTCATGTAAAGCTGGGAAAACTAGCATGCCAATGTCTGCAAACAGGCCTGTGACACCACAACCAGACGAACAGCACTTAGGCTAGATATTGCTCAAAGGACGCCAGGGAAAGTCACAAAAATGGAAAGAATACCAGAAGTTTCAGGCCCCCGATCACTTATTACAGAAACATTTACTTCTGCATTTGTTTAACTCGTGCGCACATTGATAGTATATGGACTTCTGGCTTAACGAAGACCATCACGAATTTCACTTTTTTATCAAAGATGAGTTAACTATGGGTGACATTTTTCCAGTTGATCCTGCCTATTCATTTCAACATATTCGTGTTATCAATTTGACTTAAAAGACCAATATAGTGCTTCACTGTTTATTGCACTTGAACTAAATGAGTTACTTGCTTAAACGATATAATAAATCTCGTTTCAGCTTGTATTGAGAGCTTTGAGTTTTCTGCATTATGGTAAGTCTGGTTATGGATAACTGAAATGTAGCGTTTCACTTGGCTTACTAATTAAATTTTAAACGGAAACTTTCGTACATCACAGGCACTGTATAGAAGTCTTGACATTCTTATAGGATTTGCTAAATAGTTCTCTTTCCTTTGACCGGATCCCTACAGCTTTCGTTAGTATTCCGTTACTTCTTTTTAAAAATGTTCACGAAATTGTAATATAAATGCACGTCACTTTATCATGAACTGTTTCAGAATTTGGATTTTATGTTTCAATTTTTAATGATGATGCCTCACAATAAAATTTCAATTGCGTCTCTCTACTTGCCACGTTGTCATCACAAAGAGTTAAATATATATTTAAATGTGTTACATTGAAATATGAATGTGGTCAAGATAACGCATTCTTCTTAATTTGAAATTGACTAATGCAGAAGTATTTCATTCCGCAAGGCAACTCCGACTTTAATTTTCCTCTATTCCAGTGAACCTATTATTATTCAAATATTTTCGCCTTTTTCAATATACTCGGTTGTTTACTTAGTAAGGTACCACTCTGAACGTACTGCGCCCCTGTATCCTCTGATAAAACCGATTTTCCCCGACGTCTCAATTCTAGCACACCTTCTGGCGGATATTTCTGGCACACCAGCAACGTCTGCTGACCTCTTTTTACGTTAGAGATGAAGTTTGTGTTCACTAGGCTATATGAGCTCAGTCGTCTGAGAGAGGCTGAAGTAAGCTCATATGATTTTTGTATTCCGTAACAGCAGACCTCTTACGTTTTGCCATGTAGGCGGTAACTGTTGACGCAAGACTCACAGTTATATGCAGTCAATAAGGCGAAGAAACTCCCCTTTTACCCCTCAATTGTTCTTAAGGTCCTTTCAAATATCTAGGGTTCATTTTTTTAATGGTCCTTCACTGGCGACGGGAAAAAATGAAATTCTAAAAATAGTGCATCCAGTCATCTTGCTCTCGATCGCATATACCGCCTCTTTTCCCTACACAAGATTGCGTCATAAAGGACTGCCCTTCGGCATGATTTCCTATAAATAAGATCTACTCTCAACGAAGCCGCGACGGAAGACCACGCTTTAAATGAAAAATGCATAAGTCAGAAATAGACGAATAGGTGCATTTTTAGCTGTTTTTGGGGAATCTATAAATTGCTAAACCTATTACAAGAAAAAAGAGACGCATGGGAAACCTACCTGCCGCCTTTTTTTATGGCTTGGGAAAATAACTCACCATAGCAGCAAATTTTGCCTAATACTTATTATTCCATTTAACGCCGAATAAACGATCAATACTTCACTGTGGTGTTTCTGTTAATTTATATAAAACCAATGCTGGGAAGCAGTTTTAAGTTCGAACCTTGACTTCACACTGAAACTTCACCCATAGAGCTAAAATAAAAGCGTCCGTTAGCTATGCAAGTAATCGAAGTTGTATTTTTAACCTATAGCGTGAACTTATTTTGACTGTCTGTTCCGATGGGACTGCAGAGCAGATATCACGTGCGCAGAAAAAAACACAAATAGCGCGATTTGTGTGTTAAACATTGCAGCGTTTTTAAGACGTTAAAACTCTGAATTTTATGCAATGCAACGCATATAAACAAAGATATCATTCACTTGCCTTAAATGTGTGAACAGCTGGTTGTTTGACGATGACAAGAAAGCCTGAAGATGAAAATTTATTTTTGCTTTTTATTTGGTTCTGCTTTTTAAAGATACTAGGAGCCTTTTTACATTTTTTGTGAAATTGCTCCTTTCATTAATGATCAAGAACTTCGGCTGGCCTTTGAAGATTGGAATATATTTTAGGAAAAATTTTTCTGATGATTGCATAACCTATGTTTAATAAAACCAGTAACCCTTGTTAAATGTGTCCCAAAATGGATGAATATACAAATTCAACTGAGCAGTAAAATGGTAAGAATAATGCCGACGAGATTTTATCAGTCATTGTTGGTGTTTTGTTCTTACCACGACAGGAAAGTTTACATGTCCACTGTCTCTCGATTCTTCATTTTTTGTATGCAAACTCATTTTCACAGGTTTCTGGAGAATTGTTTGAGCTCTATAAGAAATAACTAAGTGCGAGGAATTGAAATTGGTGAGAAAAGTTTTTGAAAAATGTATGGTCATGTAATAACAATTACCTAAATAGTCGGCTATTCTTCCTATAATGTAATATTTTTTCAATGTCGATTAAGATGCTTTCTTGAAGGGGGATGGTCGAATAGGTTGTAAAAGTGCAGGGCGAAGAATGTTGACCACGATTGATAAATTTCTGGACCACAGTGAAGGATGGATGCATGGAACCCATGCAAAAGTGCCCGTGTGTGCGCTGATTTTGCTGCTTTCGAGATGTTTTGCCAAAACAGTGTTTCTTACATTGTGGTAACAAATAGCCTGCGTGAATAACTTTTGCGGAACCCGGTGTTGACCACCTACTACGGGCCACATTTTAAAGCATGTATTCTATCATCTGATGCTAGCAAGGCCGTTAAGTGTTCTTTAGTTTTTTGAGGACTTTGAATCCTTCAACAGATAGATGCCAACGCATAAGGGTACTTAAATATATGGCATATATGGACCTGATTTCCAATTATTATTCATGATTATGTCTTTGAATTTCACCGTTTTTCAAAACGGTTTATCTACTCCCAATAAGTAAAGAGAAAGCAAGTGATCATCTCTTAGTTATGGTCAACTCCATCTGTTGTATGTTGTTTAGAGCAAAGAGGTCTATATTAATTTCGTTCTTAGCAAAGGCAAATTATTTTTCAAATTTATGTACCAAGGCCTCTTGATTGGAGCCCGAATTACCATTTGGAAACAAAATACAAAGGCTTTCTCCTTCCCGCCTCACAAAGATTCCAACGGATCTGGAACTCTTCATCTGATAAACAAATTCAAATTATGACAAAAAATTGATATAAATGTTGAATATTTTCATTGGCCTGTACCTTCATAGAACCTCACCCTTACTCTTGAGGTTCGATTGGCATTTTCCAGCAGAAACAAGTGTCGTAGCATGCCTCCGTGGACGTGTGGAGGTTCATTTAAATAACCCACTGATCGCAACTAACTGATTGCTATGTAACCGCCAACGATAAACCTCGACTTGGAGCTCAAAAGGAAAAACTCTGCTCGGATCTGCGTTCAGGTTAACTCAGTAAACGTCACCCCTCCTGCAACTCCTTGATCTTTCGTTCGTTGCTCTGATTGGTTCGGTCATTCCTATAATTCGCGATATCTCGGCTATTATGTTAACTGTCGTCCATTGAATCAACGTTATCTGGACTCAGACAAACTGGCATGCTATTAAGCATGTAAAAAGAGGTGCTAAAGTTTATTTTATATATGCTGTGGTGAGATTACCTGAATTATTATGACCTTCAGGTAAGGAAAATAAAGTATTCTGAATTAAAACGGGAGAGAATCATAAAGACCAAGAGGTTACGGAAACCGCAAAAAATGAATAGAGTAAGAAAGCAATTCGGGCTTAGAAAAAGATGGATTGGACATGCGAGAGAGAGGACGATGATGGAGCAGAAAGATTCTGATGAAAGTAATGATAAAAACTGAACCTTTAAAAATGGTGGCATCAACTCCAGAATCAACTAGGAATTGGTAAAAAGGACTTACTGCATCTTAATGTTTTACTGACTTTTTATGCATTCGAAACCATGCGAGTTCTCGAGTACCACGCGGAGCCTCTGAATATTGTCTTGGTTATTATTTATTCGGTCAGCAGAATAAACATTTTGCCCAAATTATCTTAAAGCGTCAGCCTGTAGGTTTTTGTGCACCAGCTAGACAGCCAAAGTCTAAAACAAAACACAGAAAAAGTGACGGGGATCCATTTACCATTTTCTAGATAGAGAAGCTTCCTTCAGTGTTGTTGTGCCACCAGTTAGCATACAACAACACCCAAAGTGAATTCAAGTGACAAATTAAGCTGGCTTTGGCTGTGTGCTCTTCATATCCATCTTCAAATGCAAGGAAAGATTATGCTCGAATTTTTCTCAAACGTTACTTACCTTGAAAGGAGCACAGTAGGCTGGTGGCTGGATATATTTTTGGTTCGCGTGCAAGTAAGGGTCCCGGTGCTCCCCAAGCGAAAGCGGAAACCTGCATGTTCTACCCAAGTCAGGCAATGAAACATAACCATTTTCATCTCATTTGTCTACCCAGAAAAATTAAAGCTCAGGCGACAGGGCAGGATTTCCGCCTGGGTAGGGACCGAACTCACCAATATTAATTCCGTGCGATGGCTGGTAAACCTTCGCTGAAACGGTCACACCTACGAATGAATGGTTAGCGTACGCTCAACTGACTATCAGTCGGTGACCTTGCCACGTATGTAAGAAAACAAGGTGGGGTGTAGGGGTTCTAGTTAGGCGTAGCACCACACAGATAGCATTTGTTCGTTCCATTTGTCTCGTACAGGTTTTGAATGCTTCTGTGGCCGCCTCTAACCTGTACTCAACTCTAACCTGTGGCTCCTCGAAATTGGGTTCTTCCCAGCGGCCAAACCCTGGGCAACCGTCACGACCGGCCGGCTAAACCAGGTGAGGGTCTCCGGTGTTGTGTGTGCCTCCACACCCGGTATTTCTGACTCCCAACTTACCTCCTCCCCTTCTCAAAACGTCCTACGGTGGGGACGACAGCAACCCAGTAGGAAGCCCAGGCTAACTTGGGTCGTTCTCTTAATAAACCAATACCGTGACCCATAGTGGAGTTCGGCAGCCATCTGGGATGTCCGAGCAGCCCTATTTAGGGACAGCATTGCTTACCTCCTCACGGAGGAAGGGGCTAGAAAAGGTGCCCTAAACAAATACTGGTTATCACGTCTTCTGCAGCCGTCCGCGGCTCGCAGATCGCAAAATACGCGGTCATAAAACTCAAACAAACAATAATACCCTCTGTCCCAATCCCCCTCGCCATACCCTCCAGGCTGCTCGGGTGAGTCAACTCACACTAGCAGCATGGAATTTTTGTTCCCTTTTAGACAATCCTAGGAGCAACTGGCCGGAACGAATGACGGCGCTAGTAGCTCGGGAACTGGCGTGCTACAAGGTAGATATTGCTGCTCTCAGCGAGACCCGATTCTCTGAGTAGAGTCAGCTGGAAGAGATTGGTGCCGGCTACACCTTCTTCTGGAGCGGCCGGCCAAAGGCAGAGCGACGCGACGCTAGTGTTGCTTTTGCCATCCAGAACGACATCGTGGGACGTCTGCCCTGTCTGCCGCAGGGTATCAATGATCGCCTGATGAGCCTCCGCCTGCCTCTTTGGGGAGACCAGTTTGCCAGTTCCTACACTCCCCTAATGACGAGTTCTGATGCGGCGAAGGACAAATTCTACGAGGACCTGCACGCCCTACTGGCGACTGTGTCGAAGGTGGACAAGTTAATTGTCCTTAGTGACTTCAATGCGCGCGTCGGGGCGGACAACGCTGCCTGGCCGGGAGTGCTGGGTTCCCATGGTCTCGGTAGCTGTAACGATAATGGCCTCCTTCTTCTGCGCACGTGTGCGGAACACCGTCTCCTGCTGACCAACACCTTCTTCCGCCTTTCGACGCGGGAGAAGGCCACATGGATGGACCGTTGGTCACGGCGCTGGCATCTACTAAACTATGTTTTCGTCCGGAGGCGAGATCGACAGGACGTGCTGGTAACCAAGGCGATCCGCGATACCGTGGGTTTGACAGATCACCGCCTCGTCATCTTCCAGATGAGTTTCCGACTGCAACACCGACGAAGACACCAGGGTAAGAGGCCGCTATGTAAGTTAAATACTCTTTTGTTAAATTTGCCGGTTCAATGTTTTGATTTCAGTAACCAAATAACCGAGAAACTGGAGAACCTGCATGCTCCAGACAATAAAGCCACCATGGAAACACGATGGTGTCAACTGCGAAATGCCATCCAGTCCACCGCCCTTGAAATCCTCGGACGTGGACGCCGTCAAAACCAGGACTGGTTTGATGACTGACGCCGACATCAGCACCATACTCGCGGAGAAGAATGGACTACACAAGCCTACATGGATTTTCGGACTGACGCCACCAAAGAAACATTCTTCAGATGCCGGTGCCTTGTACAGCAACGGCTGCGGGAGATGCAGGATGCCTGGATGATCCGAAATGCTGAGGAAATCGAGGGGCATGCAGACCGCAATGAAAAGAAAAACTGTTTCCAAGCCATCAAGGCCATCTACGGCCCGTGTATCAAGGGGACCGCACCGCTTCTCAGCTCTGACGGTACAACACCGCATTGTACGGCAACGGCTGCGGGCGATGCAGGATGCCTGGAGGATCTGAAAGGCTGAAAAAATCCAGGGGAAGGCGGACCGCAATGAAATGGAATACTTTTTTATAGCTACCAAAGCCATTTACGGCCCGTGTATCAAGGGGACCGCACCGCTGCTCAGCTATGACGGCACAACACGGCTGACAGAGTAATCACAAATTCTGAAGCACTGGGCCGAGCACTTCAGAAGTGTCCATCAGCCATCTCCGATGCTGCCATTGACCGGCTCCCTCAAGTGGAAACGAACAATGACCTGGATCGGCCGCCTTCCCTATCAGAAACTATCCGGGCCGTGCAACAGATTTCCAGCGGTAAAACACCGGGATCCGACACAATTTCACCGGAAGTCTACAAACATGGTGGGCCCCGGCTGATAGCAAAACTCACGACACTCTTGCAGGAGATGTGGCGCCAAGGACAAGTTTCTCAGGATTTCAAAGACGCGAACATCGTCCATCTCTACAAACTGAATGGGAACCGGCAACTCTGTGATAACCACAGAGGCATCTCGTTGCTCAACATCGCCGGGAAGATCTTTACCCGTATCCTTCTCAATCGTCTGAATGGTCACCTAGAGCAGGACCTGCTCCCGGAAAGCCAATGTGGCTTCCACGGACACCGCGGAGCAATCGATATGATCTTTGCCGCCCGCCAGCTCCAAGAGAAGTGACAGGAGATACGAACTCACCTTTACACTACCTTCGTGGATCTGACGAAAGCCTTTGACGGTGAATCGCGACATACAGTGGAAAGTCATGCAGAAATTCGGGTGTCCTGAGTGGTTCACGCACATGGTGCGTCAGCTTCATGACGGGATAACGGCGCGCGTCACTAACAACGGGACGGTATCCGGAGCATTCGCAGTTACCAACGGAGGGAAGCAGGGCTGCGTATTGGCTCCCACCCTGTTTAGTCTCATTTTCTCGGCTATGCTGATGGTTGTCTACCATGATGAACAGCCTGTGAACCGCATCGCCTACAGAACTGACGGGCACCTTCTCAACAGTCGAGGTATGCAGGCTTCAACGCACATGTCTATGACTTCAGTCGATGACTTGCTCTTCGCGGACGACTGCGCCCTTAACACCGTGACGGAGGAGGAAAAGCAAAGGAGCATGAACCTCTTTGCCAAAGGCTGCGCCCATTTCGGATTAACAATCAGTACAGCCAAAACGGTTGTCATGCACCAGCCGCCAGCGCGGAATACAATGCTCCCCGAATCAATGTCATCGGTGCTCAACTCAAAAACGTGGAAACCTTCACTTATCAAGAAAGCACACTGTCACGCAACACGAGAATCGATGACGAGGTTGCCCAACGGATCTCCAAAGCTAGTCAGGCCGTCGGCCGGCTGCAGGCCTCCGTGTGGAATCGCCACGGTATTCACCTAAACACCAAACTGAAGATGTACAAGGCCGTTGTCTTGACGACACTCCTTTACGGAGCGGAGACCTCGACCGTCTACTCGAACCAAGCCAGGAAGCTGAATCACTTTCATCTCAGCTGTCTCCGCAGAATACTGAAGCTGAGATGGCAAGATAGGTTCCCGGACAAGGAAGTCCTGGAGCAGACCGGAATCATTAGCATCCACGGCATGCTGAGGCATGTGCAACTACGATGAAGCGACCACTTGGTAAGAATGGACGACGAGCGACTTCCCAAACGACATTTCTACATAGATGTCGCTACGGGTGCTCGCCAACAGGGAGGTCAAAAATGACGCTAGAAGGACACTTGAAGAAATCGCTGAAGCAACATCAAATCAACCCAGCGACCTGGGAGGACCTCGCCCAGGATAGACCGGCATGGAGAAGATCCGTGAAGACTGGTGTAGCAATCTATGAGGCCAAAAGAGCGGCACGAAAGTCACCAGTGCCCCGGACGAACATCGTAGAGGCCCAGACCCGGCCAACATGCTTGCGCTGTCAATGCATCTTCCGCGCGCGAATCGGCCTGGTTGGACATCTTCGGCCGCAATGCACCAACATTCCGACAGTTAAAATGTCTACGTCAAATTCTGCCAACCTACCTTCAGACTTCCCCACCCTCACTCCTCGCATAAATTACATTTTTCCCACCATCTACTCATCGCCTGTTAGTCCCCACCACCGCCTTCGCCTTTCACTACCACCACCACCATCAGCGATGGGGACTCTCTCCTCACTGTCCTCAATGTGACCGAACATTCACCTCACACATCGGCCTGGTCGGTCACTTGCGAATCCATCGTACAGAGACTGGTGAACCAGTGCCAGCACAGCAGAGGTCTTTGCCTCCACTCTCCTCACTTTCCTCGCGCATTCACTCATCGCATGGACCTATTCGGTCACACGCACATTTATGACAGCGGAATTCACCGCAATGCTGACAACACCGATACCCCATGCACACCCTCCGCTCCTGCCATTCTTACCACCACTGCCAACCCCACATACATTAATGACATCCACCCAGACTCTACCGATTTCTCCTGCCCACAATGCACCCGCAACTTCAACTCACGCATCGGCCTCGTCAGTCACCTGCGAATCCATCGGACGGAGGCTGGTGAACCAGTGCCTGGGGCTCCAACATACAGTCACCGCGCCCGCCTCCTACTTCCCTCACTGCTCCCGCACATTTACACACCGCATTGGGTCTATCAGGACACATGCGCCTCCACGACAACCTGCGGTAAACCACCGGAGGCTAAGCCACATCAGCGCACACCATCTACACTAATACATAGACAACACCCTCACAATCATCCTAATGTGCCTGATAAAATCACGGTTTCCTAAAAACATTGGCTTGGAAGGCTGCGAATCTGACGCTTACACCAGACCACGCCGTCGGCCCAGTGTATGTGTTGTATGTGTCGTGTGGCTGACCAGTTGACTGGGAGTCAGACGGCGATGGCTCCTCCAGATCCTCTGAGTAAGTAAATCCTGGTGTGTGCGTTATGGGGGCCAGGTCGTGCTGTGGCGCGTGAAGACGGGTACGCCGATCCGTCAGCCAATGCACCCACTCCCACATGAGACAACTGACTGGCTCGGATGGTGGTCTGATTTTGGGGGTGGGGGAGAGAGTGAGGTCGACAACTCAGTGCATTTCCTCACTATAAACAATCTGACGCGCTTGAAACTATCACGGTGCACTAAAAGCCGTGGCTTGGAAGGTTGCCATCTGACGGGATAACTCTGACCGCGTGGTCAGCCCAATTCGTGTTTTGTGTGGAGTGGCTGACTGGCGGACTGAGAGTCAGGCTGCAATGGCTCCTTCTTAATGTGGCCTTTATGGCACTCCCACTCCGTGGGATCCGAGTCAGGTGTGGTGGTACACCCAGGGGCGGCTCCGGCCGCGCCAGCCATTTGCGCCCTCTCCGATCTCCGTCCTTCTTGACTCTGTCTTGACACCGGGCTCAGGTGGTGGAGGAGGATAGAGTGCAGTAGCTGCAGCGCAAGGCTACTATCACTTAAAACTTATTCACGCGCAAGTCACCGTCCCTGCAACAACTGGTGTGGAGCATACGGTGGACCTCGTCGAAATCGACGGTCGAACTGTGTGTGAGATGTCAAAGTAGACATGACCGACATTACAAGGTCATCGAGATTAGAGTTCCCTCAAACGCCTCTGGTTTTAAATGACTTCTAATGGAATCAGTTGAATTGGACCACTGAGGTGAGAACTGAAGCTACTGTGGATAGACAGGAATACAACTCTGGAATACCAGAGATCAGTGCAGCAAAAATCTAACACCGATCAATACGTCCGCAAAGCCAACTGACGTTCAGAGCATGCATCCGACTGTTAGGCGTCGTTAGGTTTACCATTTGCCAATCCGCCTTTCTCGGCACGTTTCCTACAGATCGTGAATCTAAACTAATTCACCTTCTCTCCCCTTCACCCCATCACCAGGAGTATAAACTCAGGCCTAATATGTAATCACTGTGACCAAGTTTTCACTTTAGTCAGCTGCTTGTCAAGCAGTAACAAATACATTGCATTGCCACCAGGGACCTCATCCATCTATACTGTCCTCCGACGTTCGGGCGTTTCATGAGTCTATTTTACCACATAAGCATCAGTTAATATCTCCACTAAAGCATAAAAATCCAACCTCTATTACCACACTTTTCCCGTCTTCACACAACGGCTGTTTGAACGTCGATTTTGGCTATGTCTACTGTATGCGCCACAGGAGGGTGGCGCGGGAATGTTGACTTGCGCTGGATTATAGTGAGAGTAGACTTTCACTGCATCCACTTCACTTTCTGTTCTTCTCCCTACACAAACTGTATGCTGCATGACCTAATCGATAATGCACTTTTTCATGATACTTCTCGTTCACACACCACGCCATCCATGTGACCCTCTTGTCCTGGTTTTTTGTGTAAGAATCAACATCTGAGAGTCTCGTCAATATTGAGTCTTTCTATAGTTAAATCCTTAAATGGTGGTTAACTATGCTAGTGTCGGTAGCTTTTGTAAATACTGTATGCTGCAGTTCTCCCGTTGTATACAAGGACATCGAGAAAAAGTAATTAAATTTTATGTTAACGCTTCAATCTTGCACTGGATATCCGGATCAACTGGGTTCAATAACTTCGTTAAGCCCTCGATGCGACAGGGTAGGTAGTAACGAACTTTCCTCCCAACTAACGGTCCTAGAAGTTTGGTTAACAATTGGTCAACACTGAGCGTTCTATCCGTTGAAGTGCGACATAAGATTGCGCTCTATATGGGTAGGCTCATGGGGGTGCCTCTACTTTCTCCGAACACCTATTCACCAAAGTGAAATATATTTGCTTGCAATGCCGTAGATGCTCAGTTGTACGATATCAGATGATAGTATTTGCTATACAGCTGATACCCACCTACTCGTGGCTCATTTTTCATTGAACATATTTCAAATATAAGCTTATTATTTTTAAAATACGACTTGGCAAGCATATGCATTGCGGTTGATAACTTCTCTTCAGGCGAGTAAAGTTATAGGGAAACGTTGGAACGTAGTAGAAATTTAAATCATTAAATCGATAATGTTCGTCTGTTTGTGTGTGTTATGTGAGAGGTTTGCATAGAGGATGGATGACATGAAACAGTTTGTTAGTTGGCAGTGAGTGTTTGGTAGAGCCGTCCTAGGGGAAGGGGAGGACAGTGATGACGCGGAGGAATGCATGCCGTTAGACAACCGTTGGCCAAGCGAGGTGCGGAGCTTGTTTGAGGCGCTTTTGTGCGCACATGACCAGCTTCTTCAACCTAATGGCAGTCGCTTCTGCTGCTGCTAGTAGACGTTGACCGAGTGGCTTGGGGTAGTTTGGTGGGACCTTATAGATTGCACGGAAAGCTTCGATGGGGTCCACACTAAGCCCGCTGTCAACAAGTTGTGCAAGGATGGCGCTTTTTTATGCTCGTGACTTCCTCTTTGCTCAGTCATACTGGGAGGTGTTCCCTTATTCTTTTTGGATGGGTGCCGATTCGTAAGACTAAATAAATTATGATGATAAAAGATGATTTACTTATTTCCAAATCTTACTATCAAATGTGCGCAGCTGAGTATAAGTGAAACTTGATTAGTTTTCGTTTTATTAAGAAAAGCATTTGTAGGTGTGTTCACGTGTAGCCGTAATAGTGCACCATGCCTTTGAAATAGCCGTAATTTGCTGTGGGATGATGGTTTAAGGTATGGTTGGTGAATGAATGTTGAAATAGGCTGTTAGAAGGGTTTTTGGAAGGTCTTAAGCTTTTTCGGATTTCAGCTAATTGCGGGTAACTGTATCCTTCACCGCAGCAAATACCGGAGGTCAAGTGGATATGCAAAACAAAGGTTTTGTTATTGGCAGAACATTCACTGAACACGGTAGGCAGCACAAATTGGGAGTCTTAGGAGACAGTGAGGTACAGTAGATTGCTTGACACATGAAATGTCAATATCATAATTTGAGGTACTAGCAGGGCACGCATTTTAAAGTGTTAGTTATGTTTCTTGTATTGATCTGATGCACAGAAAGACTTTTAATAATCAAATATTCCACTTCAGATTAGTTTATTGATGGGAAAACTGGGCTACATGGGGAAAAATCCGACGTTTCTTGCTTTCCAGAAATTTTCATACGCTATTAAAAGCTATGGAGCAAAAGTATTTTGTTTTTTTGCGCCGTACTATGAATAAACATTAAAACAAATCAGAAAAATTTGGAATATATCCCTTCGGAAAACGGATTATTTGGTTTGGTTTTCACGAAAATCAGGTGAGTGCAGGCTTGAGCGATCACATTTTATTCGGGAAAACAAGGGCAGATTCAGTCTAAAAAATTAAGTCTCGCAAATTTATGACTTTTTGTACCAAAAAACGCAGTAATAACCTTGTGTGACTGTACTTTGTCTTACCACACCGATAATTAGGACGTTAAACGCGTGTATATACGAAACGCAATGATACGGTGCCACTTTTCGCTAAGCGAAGCCTGTCAAGACAATTTTGGTCTGCAGTTCAATATTAATGAATAAGGAAACTTGGAACGGAAGGGGCATAGATTGACATTTTATCGCAAAAGCTTAGTATATATTCGGCCGCTCTCTTGTGTGTTTGCACTAGACTGAGATGTAAGTAAATCTTTCGAAAAATACTCCAATAGCTAGAGAGAAGTGAGTTCTTTAATGTTCAGCAGAAATTGTATCCCTTTTTTTTTCAGCGAAGTCAAAAAACCGGTCAAATGCTCCCAGTTTTTCCTTGACTTCATCTTGAAAAAAAGGTTAAGTACGCAGACAAATCGACAGTGAAGCATCTAATTACAGCGCTTTTTAAAAGTTATCATGGAACGTTTTAAACTGATTATAGGCATAGATTTTCCCGGATTTTCGTTGTGGACGTTCATTTTTGTCGGCAGCGAGTTTTCATGTTTGAGTGAGTCTACAAATATGACCTACGTTGCCATCTGCATTAGAAAGAATGTCAAAAAAGTCACTATTTTGGTTAATGCTTTTAATAAATATTTTAATTTGATGGTTTAACTAAACACATCAAACTATCATCTACCTTTATGCACAGTCGACTGAGGACACTGAAAATCATAAAGAATTCACCACATATCAAAGGCGATCTGAAACTCAATGTAATATAAAACCCAAATAGTTCTAAAGAAATTTAACAATAGAAAATTCATCTTTAAATGCGCAAAATGGTACGTCTACGTACGATTCTTGACAATTCTATTTAAATTTATAAGTCAGTGACCGGTCTGTGAGCATGTGAGCTTATAAAATATTATATTCCTGTGCCATCCCTATCGGCGCAATCAAGTGAAAATCTGTTTGCCTTTGTCAAATGCATCTAAGACAATTTACGAACGGAAGAAAAACTGCAGATTCTCGTGGAACGGTGTTAGAGTATACACTTGCATGTTAGACTGCTTGATGACGGTCACACTATACGGGACGCTTAACCTAAAGGAATATGTATATGCAAAATTCTGAAATATATTATTTCGAGGTTATTCTACTTTTTGTGCTTTATTCACTCGTTTAGTTGCATGGAAAGGCTTCCTATACATTCAAAACTTCCATTTACTCAACTAGATCGATTTTTTCCTTTTTCTTAAAAATAGTATTTGTAGACAATGAAATATTAATTTGTATACCGAAATAAGCCTTATTTCTTCTAAAGATCGATTATTTATTGATATAAATCTTTGAGGGACGCAGCATCCGTTGATTTTGCGAAACGGGCCGTAATTCATTAAATCCATAAGAGTTCATGTGTTAGGGCAGTTACTGTACATGGCACAGGGGAAATGTCATGGGCTAAAGGGTGACCTGTACGTACGAATGCGCCTCCTTTAAAGTAATTGATCACTTGTCACGCGCAGTTGGAACATCAAACAGTCTGTCTCTTCTGGTGCTCTTGTTCCTTATGTAATGGATAAAAAGCTATTCTTTATATTACTGGCGGATCACCTCATGTGGTAAACCTGTCTCTACGCCTTGTGCTGCCGTGAGATTTAGAGGAGATGATTGACTAAAGAAAACCAGGTCAATTGTCCTAGTTGGGTAGTCTCCGTTTTGTCACTTTTATCGGTGACTCTCCATTGTTTCAAAATTAAGTTTCCAAGATGCCTAAGAATGTTCGCTGCGATATCTTTTTGTCATCATCATGAACAGGCAATACTTGAATTAGAAACTTTTAACTCGCACTGTCACAGTCCTCTTAGTTGTAATTTACGGCTCAGATTTCTTTTCTGTTGAAGCAAAATACACAGAAAACATACTTTTGAGTCACTTGATAGTTATGACCTTGGTAATGAAAGTGCAATTACGCATGAGTTAACTGCTTCCGTGAGGCTAATGGCTCCCAACATTGGGCTGTGCCGAGAAATTTAGATTTGTACAGTTGTCAAATTAGCTTAGTCAATACTTCCGGAATGGTTATTTTAGAAGGAGGAATGATCCATTATAAGAGAAGGCACCTCAAAAAATACTGATTTCAGTTGAATAGAATAATTTTATTCACTATGGAAAGATGCACAACATTGTGAGGATAACAGAATTCGTCCACTGTCTGATAAAAGTAGCTGTGTATGCATTATAATCCAACCAGCTGAAACACGTTGCAACACAACGGTCAAAACAAACAGCTGGAAGACTGAACTTTCGTAACCTCCTCAGTGCAATCAGGTAAACAAATTATTTATTCGGACAAAAATAATAAATGAAGGAACAACTGACGCTCAAAAGAATATAACTTCAAAGTTTGGAGAAACCATACCTGCATTTTCATAGTAAACGATTTGACAATGGATAACTAACCAAGCTCCAAGTAGATAGCAATACAGTGAATCTGTGTCGGCAAGTCGTACATTGGCTGTTGTACTATTGGCTGTTGTGAATAACCTTATGCCGGTTAAGCTGACATACTAGTAGCCTTCTTCTGTTGGCAGTGCTCTTCTCAATTTGGAAGCCTCAGCAGGCTCTGTTGCCTGGCGCCTCATATGTTTAGGCATGGAAATTGGGCTCCTAGTACATGGCTGATTACACATGAAAATTCACTCTTCGAAAAAGCTCACTAAGGTGGTATCCGATGCTTTCCCTGAAGATGAGTTTAAGCAGGAACCCGAGATGGTAGGCAAATACACTAATTGTCCCAGTGATCGCGTCTACCTCTTCTTGGTAGCAGAAGGGTTGTTGTCCAGCTCAGTTCTTTTTGTAAGATGAACATGTTCCCCAGAGAAAGGGACTCAGCTCAAACGCTTAGCCTTTACTTAGTTAAGGAAGGAGTACTGACTGACTGTAACCCACCACGCATTTTTCAGTTATTTGAATGGAATGCTGTCACTTTTGGCGTGGATCCCGGATGGTAATGGTGTGATCCTGTATGCGTGAAGATGGGTAGTGTTCCTTCCCTCCTTTGCGTTGATATCTTTCCCCGCTCACACTTTCCGTTCGTCGCACGTATCTTCCACCGTCAGCACACTTCCGAACCCTAATCCGCAGTTGCTGACAGCGTTGTAATACCCATCGGTGTCTAACAGATATGACGGGAATAGCTGCCACTCCAAATTGATCGTTTGTGTAGTTCCTCATTATTTATTTGTATCGTTCTATTCCACTTTGACAATTCTACCAATTCAGGTACTGCATCATCGAATCCATAAGCTTTAAATCTATTTTCGTACTTTATATAGATAAGGTAACTAGGTTCTTTGAAAAAATAGTAAACTTTATTTTTATATTTTCTACGCTTTTTCCCCAGGTTGTCGTCAGACTTGAGTAAATGTGCAAAAATCAGGTAAAATTTCATACTCGTTAGTGCTAGTTTTCTATTTTCCCAAAGAACATATTTACGTTCTATTATACGTCTAAGGATGCCTGCCTTTCAATACATATCTATATAAATATATGAAATGGAACCGACAAAGACAACGGGAGACCGGAATGGCCATTTCTGGCTTATTAGCCGTCATCAGCCAGTCATACCCAATCCTAAGTGTGGCACACCTGGGATTCTAACCCGCGACCTTTGGTATTTGAGTCGAACGCTCTACCATTGAGCCACGGGCTCGTTGTTTTGTCGGTTGTTATCGAAAATATGACGATAGCGTGGGGCTCACCGATCTTCTTAAGGAAAATGTATATTCCGTTATGCCCTGGAGCTCAGACTAGAGCTCTCGCAGGCGGTCGCATAGCGACGTGTAGCATTTTATGAAATGGAACCGACAAAGACAAGGGAGACGGGAATGGCAATTTCTGGCTTATTAGCCGTCATCAGCCAGTCATACTCAATCCCAAGTGTGGCACACCTGGGATTCAAACCCGTGGCATTTGGTATTTGAGTCGAACGTTCTACCATTGAGCCACGGGCTCGTTGTTTTGTCAGTTGTGATCGGGAATATGATGATAGTGTGGAGCTCACTGATCTGCTCAAGGAACATGTATGTTCCGTTGTGCCCTGGAGCTCAGACTAGAGCTCTCGCAGGCGGTCGCATAGTGACGTGTAGCATATGATGAAATGGAACCGAAAAAGATAAGGGAGACCAGAATGGCCATTTCTGGCTTATTAGCCGTCATCGGCCAGTCATACCCAATCCCAAGTGTGGCACACCTGGGATTCGAACCATTTCATAATATGCTACACGTCGCTATGCGACCGCCTGTGAGAGCACTAGTCTGAGCTCCAGGGCACAACGGAACATATATGTTCCTTAAGCCGATCGGTGAGCCCCACACTACCATTTCAGACATTTGGTTGGCATTTCATGAAATGTCAACCAAATTTCTGAAATGCGTTTTCCATTCAAACAGCTAACTTTATTAAGGTAATCGTTTTTTATCATTATTCAGCCTAATCCCAGTCATAGTAGAACGGCGGCTTTTGAATGAGCTTCTTTTTAGCTTCCTCAAATTCTTAACTTGAAGGAAGGGTATATTTTGGTTTATAAAATGTTTCTAAATTGCTGAATACTTTTAACCCAACTGGCCGTTACAATAAAATGCAAGGTATCTGACATACATGCTGTATACATTCTGTAAGGAAAAATCACAAATTTCTCTACGGTATGAAAAAAGGTCACATAGTTCTCATAAAATGTTGTAATAGATGTGGATCATGTTGTATACATTGTAGGTAACGTTAATAAATTGACAGATGCAATGTATTATGGGTGGTCATTTAAAGGTCTATAAAAATCTCGTAGGTAGAAATTTTAAAACAGAAAGACACTTTTTCAAGTTTACAATTTCAAGAAGAACTAATTTGCTATCAAACGAGTACAATAAATAATTTTTTCATGCGTGTTTTTAAAAAATATATTTGAATTAATAAGAGCATCGAAAATCAAGGAGAAAATTAAATGCTACATGAGTAGTAATTTTCAACGAGCATCTTTTTTTCGGTGGTCATAAAGAAGCACCTTTTAAAGCTGACCACTACTTAAGGGATTTATTGGAATCGAAAACACATTTCAGAATT
Source organism: Schistocephalus solidus (assembly GCA_017591395.1). Taxonomy (NCBI): domain Eukaryota; kingdom Metazoa; phylum Platyhelminthes; class Cestoda; order Diphyllobothriidea; family Diphyllobothriidae; genus Schistocephalus; species Schistocephalus solidus. The sequence continues at coordinate 20,000 of WEDG01002421.1, read as the reverse complement.
TCAGTTCACGTTTCAGGAGATAGAGAATCTGCACGGGTGCTTAATATGACGTTCAAAGATTTTTCCAAGCGTTTTTATACTTTGAAAGCTCTCCCAGGTGATCTATCCAAACCGTTTGCACTATATTCGACGTCATCAGTCGCTACAAGAATGCAGTCAGCAGCAAATGACGTATGCACATGACCTCGATCTTCTTCGTAAGCCCATGTAGACTCGCTGGGAAACTGGCCTCTACGTGAATATCGGGCAGAGTATACAACGCTGTGCTACCAGTTATAATCGGTGCATTGCGTTATCATGGCGAGTATTATCCTCATACCCAGGGGCAGATCATGAGCCCACTGTCCGAAAAATTGATCCTACAACTCCGTCTGGTTCCTAAATTAAATAAATTAAATTAAATACTTTGCGACAGTTTAAAATTCGCAAAGGACATTGTTCGGGAAATTCAGACTACACACAACCATCGGAGAGAATTTTTTGAGTAATCGTTCTTCAGGATTAGTGGTGACTACGGAGCAGCGATCTGTGAGAGCCAAGTAGCGACGGTTAAATCCACTAGTTGATCCGCGGACGCAAGCCAGCTTGTGGGTGAAAGGTAAAACGACAGCGCAGACAGACTGCAACCGGCAGCTACAACGCCACTGCGAACACAACATTAAACTCCGCTTTCGACCAAATTTAAATTCCCTAAGGGCATCAAGCAAGTTGCAACTTGTCGTGTCTTCCGTTTCTTTCGTCGATAGCCTGCCCACCTTCTGCTCGAATACTTTTAATCTCTTATTAACGCGTTCCTAGGATAAATGTTTGCCCTAAAGGAAATCTCTCAGGTCAAAAATTGCAGGATTGAAAACGACGAGCTCAAATGCGTACAAACATACACGACGATAAAGTATCTAATTTTGAGCAGGAGTCAAGATAACATTTCTATTTTTTTGTCTCGGGACTAGGGCATTGTGTCAGGAACGTAGTTAATCTAGCTTAGACTGTCGGATGTGATTTCAGGCTTTCTATTAATTTGCCTTGTTTGCCGGTATACGGGTTTCTCAATTCCCCTACTTGAAATTATTTAGTTCGGTGGAAGCTAGACATCCTACCTGGACCTCTTGCATTAGATGAACTTTGTCCAGACAAGCAGTAGGGGGTAGTTAATCGCCGCAACAAGGTCTGCTACATACTCCGTGATATACTTGGCTGGACAGGGTACCGGGGAAGGGACTAGTCACTCGAGTGGGCTGTCTATCGCGCAAATGTCTAGTTCCACGGAGTGGTCACTCTGGTCTAACCCGATCTGGTGCGCAGCACTTCCCTGTGATTCCACAAAGTTATGCTGAATGTAGCAACCACTACCATATAACTGCTGCTATTGGTGTGTACAGCTAGATATGGCTCAGCTGAAATGCCTCCTGATCTGATTAGGTTGTGTGCATGTTTTAAGGTTCTTTTGGTAGGTATGAAAAGCATAAAGCCTCACATAACACAGTCTACGCTAAATCTGCCAACATGGATGCTGCAATTAATTATGAACCCCATTGGTGATAGTGGGAGCGGCTAATTGTAGTAAAAATGTGATCGCGTGGCCACGATGTACTGTAAATACTGCGCACTGTTTGACTCCATCACCTTTATTTGATGGGTTGAAATGAGAATTCAAAACGTCTGGTCAATAAACATCTTCCAGTGATCGCATATTCTCATTCAGGAACAATTTGTGTTACGGTAGGCGTGCAGGAAGGTTTTTCTGCATGTCAGATCTACCCCTGCCCCCACTTAATACAACTGTCTGAATGTAACGGGTGGTGGTGTTGGTGGTGGTTGTGGTGGTCCCCCACTAACCTGAATGACAGCCCCCAGCCTCTAACGATTTCTCCTGCCCACACCGCGCCCGCAACTTTAACTCACGCATTGGCCTGGTCGGTCACCTGCGAATCCATCGCAGGGAGGCTGGTGAACCAGTGCCTGGGGCTCCGACATACAGTCGACGCGCTCGCCTTCACTAACCTCACTGCTCCTGCACATTTACACACCGTATGGGCCTATTAAGACACCTGCGCCTCCACGACAACCTGCGGTAAACCACCAGAAGCTAGGCTACATCATCGCACACGACTTACACCAATACATCGACAACACCCTCACAATCACCATTTACCAGAGTATATCACGGTTTCCTAGAAACCGTGGCTGGGAAGGCTGCCAATCTGACGCTTCCACCAGACCACGCCGTCGGCTCAGTGTATTTGCTGTGTGTGTCGAGTGACTGACCAGTGGACTGGGAGTCAGATGGTGATGGCTCCTCCATATCCCCTGAGTAAGTAAATCCTGCTGTGTGCGTTATGGGGGCCAGGTCGTGCTGTGGCGCGCGAGACGGGTAGGCCGATCTGTCAGACAATGCGCCCACTCCCACATCAGGCAACTGACCGGCTCAGACAGTGGTCTGCTGGTGGGGTAGGGGGAGAGAGTGAGGTCAACAGTTCGGCGCATTTTCCTCACTATAAACAATCGGACGCGCTTGAAACTATCATGGTGCGCTAAGAGCCGTGGCTTGGAAGGTTGCCAACTGACGGGATAAATCGGACCGTGTGGTCAGCCCAATTGTGTGTTTTGAGTGTTGTGGCTGACTGACGGACTGAGAGTCAGGCTGCAATGGCTCCTTCTTAATGTGGCCTTTATGGCACTCCCACTCTGTGGGATCCGAGCCAGGTGCAGTGGTACGCCCAGGGTGACTCCGGCCGCGCCAGCCATCTGCGCCCTCTCCCATCTCCTGTCAGCTCATCTTGACTCTGTCTTGACATTTGGCTCATGTGGGGGGATGAGTAGAGAGTGCGGTATCTTCAGCGCAAGGCTACTATCACTTAAAACTATTTCACGCGCAAGTCACCGTCCCTGCACCACCTGGTGTGGAGCATACGGTGGACCTCGTCGAAATCGACGGTCGAACTGTCATGTGGTGGTGGTGGTGGTGAGGGTGCTGGTGCGGGTGGTTCGCGTGGTGCGGATGGTGCGGGTGTTTCGGGCGGTGCTGGTGGTGCGGGTTGTGCGGGTGGTGGTGCGGGTATTAGTGGGGATAGTACCGGTGGTGTGGGTGGCGTTGGTCCTGTCCGTGTTCGTGGACAAGTTAACTTTGCAGACCCAAGAGTGCATCCAAGGTTGGACGCTCAACTGGGCCTGAACATCATATTCATAAACACGCGGATCTCTAGGTGGTCTTCATGGTTCATCTAGGTGACGAAATGGCAATGTAGATTCGGTTTATAAATCCTAAGAGATTATTAGACGCGCAGTTTACCGGTGAAGACGGAATACACTAACGAGCCCAATACTCGACACCTGTTAATGAACGCTTACCAATCGCTAATGGGACTCACTCGTCCCTTTTTGCCTTGGGGCTCACTCTCGAGCCTCGCCAGTAGACACAAAGTGCCTAGTAGTATAGGCAGAAGAACATTGCCGATAAAGACAGGACCCGGGTTCGAAGCTCCTGTGATGCATCACCTGGGGTTGGGTACGATTGGTTGATGACGGCTAATGAGTCACAAATGGCTATTCCAGGCTCCAGTGTCTTTCATGGCAATGTTCATCTAATTCCATCCGTTTTTTTCGAGTGATTATTTACAACGAAAACATCCTTTATCCTAAAATTAACCAACACAGACTTGTCTGTATACTGGTTTCCTAATTCTTGCCTAACAACTGTTCTTTTAATCGGATATTCATGCTTGTAGGTGGCTTGTATTTGCCAAGGTGGCTTTTAGGTTACTAAAAAAATATATTTCAATTCTCAGGAGCCCTTCTCGAAATCGCAAACGGTCCGTAGCTTTGTGATATCTTAATCAACAGCCGAAATTTTGATATAATTGGTTGAAACCAATCTGCCACATTCCTGGTACATAGTAAGACTAATTTCACCTGCTGTTTTGTCACCTGCCGTCGGCTGCCCTGGATTCTGGTTTAGCAACCGTATTGCTTGTATTAATTCAGCATGTCTCATGGTTCTCTTTCCTATTTCCGTTTTCATGCGCTGCCCTCCGTCGAGAACCGAGTCCATAGTATTGCTGGCACAGAAGAAGAAAATGCGGAACTTGAATTTCATTCAGTATATTGGGATAAAAGTCTTTCTGGAGTAGACTTGTTTTTGAGTCTTTTGAAAAATGACTTTGCGCGTCTGGCATTCTAGATTCATACTGAAACCCCGCATCAGTCACATATGCTACAGAGGGTTATGTTCCGTGTTGAACGTGATGCACTTCTGGAAGTTGAACCAAAACCCAGATTCACTTAGCTTTGACAAGGGGCTTACTAACGTCGTACTGACCAAAACCGACTGCAGTTGGAAGGTCATAACGTTCCAAAAATAAGTATTTCTCTGTCCTCTGTTATAAACACAAATGAAACGTGACGCGCGCACGTTGTGTAATATTACTTGCTACACAGGACTGGGATGCGAACAGGCACGGATGCTTAGCAAAAGAAGCATTGGCTGGATTCTATGACTTTGCCAGGGTGAGTATAGAAGGAGCTACCTACCATTCCATCTCCTTTTGCAAAGGCAGACCAAATTATACGCTTGTTGCAGATGTTTTAATTGCTAGCTGAGCATTTTTTCGAGGAAAGTCAAAAGGGCAAGTGTTGTGAAATATGTTTTGCTGCTAGGGGCCGCTGACTGAGTGAGTTACGAGATTTACTCGTCCTTTTGTGGTTCTGGGTCTTCATCTAGAGCCCCATACGCAATAACACAGCAATTAGCAATGTTCGCAGCAGGAGACTTCTGACAAAGACAAAGGAGACTGCAGCAGGAGGACCAATCCCCGACAGTGCACGCCAGCATTGGTTTGCTGGCTCTGGCCCCTTGAAATTGAACTCCATAAGCCTCCTTTATGAAAATTTCAGCTTTGGTCCTGTCCATCATCCTTTTTTAACACTAAGTATTGTAGCTTGAGAGAGAGGGAAAGAGAGGAAGAAAGAAAGAATCGAGAAATCTGATTTAAGGCCTTTTATAATGACTATGGTACAGATTTTGTGGGCTGAAAAAAATCCAACCCTTTTAAGTGCCTGAGTACAAAAACATCATATAATTACCAGGTTAATGCTTAGGAAATAAAAGAAAGCTCGCAAGATAGGCTAAGGGGCGCTTCTTAGACCCAAAGTCACAGGTGGACGTCACATTTCCATGGACCTGCGAGATTAGTAGATAGAAGTGTAGACGTTCGGTATAGGAAGATTACGCTTGTAGCTACGAAAGATTTGCCTCCGTTCAGGATGGCAGTAACACCGTCCATTTCAACATTTTACAGAATTTTTATAATACAATAAAACCATGGCTATCCCGAGACGTGGATGATACACCGTTATATCAAAATGCAGTTAAAAATATCCCGTCATTTACGTAGTTTTCATTGAGAAATTGGACAGGTAATGCCTGGCTTATATAGCTAGAATTGCTCTTGTCTACCTAATCACCGAAAAGTCGAAGCAACGAAAAATATTACAGCTGGAATGGCAACTTATTGCTTAGTTGTCGTCGTCCCTCGACTTAAGCTTTGACTGACTCGGTTTCCGAACCAGCACTAACTTCTTATTGGTCTTTAAGTCTATTTCAATGGAATTCGTAAATTGCGTGGTCAATTTCGATTACTGACGTAGAGTTGAAGGAATATCAGTAAAATCAGAAGAGAATGAGATGACCACTTACGGATTATTTGCTGTCAGTTATGACGCAACCTCAGGTTTATCATGACCTAGGCTTTGAATCCGGATCTGAATGCTTATTGACCCTAGGGCTCCAATTTTATAAGCACCAAGACTCGCATTGAGGGCTGTCGACAAAGCAAAAGTACGTCGCTGATCAAGCCTGATTTTTAAGCCGCCTTCTGGTTGACAATTGGTATTCTAATCGCCCTCTGTTTACTGGCTATACTCCGCAATTCTTACCACTCAGGTGAAGCTAAACGATTGCAATTTTGTCCTTCACTGCGGCCAGATTGAGGAATACCCTAAACGAGGACCGTTGGGAAACAACGGATTCGATTTCATCAAGTCCCATTGGACCAGACTGTTGCAGCCAATAAGGTGGTTTAAGCAGACCAGCTACCTACGAGTCAGTCACACAAAACGGTCATTCATCGAGCGGCAACCAAAAATGCCCTATTTTAGCGTTGTTTCCTCGGCACGAAGGCTTCGTTCCTTTGTATTGAAGAATCGTTGAGTGCAGACTTATGCAAAGTCTGGACACGTTCCTACTTATTTCCTTTTTGGAATTTTTACCAGCGTCCGTCCGGCACAATCTGCTTCCCGTGTCATCCTAGCACATTCCCAGTTGCAGACTTTGACACGACAGTTTTCTCAGCCTAAGATAACTCCCTACTTGGCTACTTATCCTTTTGTCTTGATTCTGACCTTTAGCCGGCTAATATTGTCTTACCTTGTACGAAAATGGCTGCTCCTAGTACTCTACCAGACTCACTTACTTCAGCTTGGACCCTGCTGGTGGGCTCCTTTAGCCGGCTGATCTTTACAGGCCGCTGGACTGAAATTCTGGCCAACAGTTTGACGCCTGCGTCATGTCCAAGGTACCAGTAATCTTCCCTGCATTTTCATCTGCGATTTTGACCTGAGGACGTTAGTCAATTCAAATAGGCAACGTGGTAGCCCGAATTATTCACCCCAAATGAGAGTTGGACGTAATAAGTCTTGACACCGTTAAAGTGAATCCGCTGTAGTACTCGTTTGCTGCTTTTTAATGACTTGATGGAATATGGTGGCTATAATCCTGGATGTTCCTCAGGCATGCATGAAGCCAAATTAAATGCGCAGTTGTGCCTCCCCTCCCTCAATGTCTGACCATAAGCCTGTTTCTTCATTAATCTCGACCAATTTTCCATCGACCATGGTGAAATCCTCACTTCTGTTTACTAGTAATTTTTACTATATTGCTTTTTAACTGTGCTTATTATGTGTTTATTGGCCTTATGCGGTCAAAATATAAGCCAACAGATATAAACTAAAGTCATCTGGAGGCATCGTTTTAGGTTTGGGCCTACTTACTCTGCTAGCGGTCGATAATCTTGTTCTACACTGTTATTGTTCATGGACTAATGGTTAAATAATAGAAGTAGAGCTGGTCAAAAAGTCTAAATGGGGTTTTTCCTCTCCTGATAAAACTGAGTAGTATTATTGAATTCTCTTGTAGCTGTAGATCTTATTTCCTTCAGTCACAGTTATCTGTAAAAGATTGACTGTCAGTCAAGCACGAACTAATGAGCTTTAGCAAGATATGCACACTGTAAAGCCACTTGCACACGCTGCATTAAATTTTTAATTGGCTGGACGGTCAAGGATCAGCATAAGATGGGGATGGAAGGTTTTCCCTCACAGAATAGGCACCGCAGATATCTGGAAAACATAAGTAGGAATGGCTGCAAAATAAAATCTTTTTATTGCTAATAAAGAAGCTTTTAGAGCTGCAACTATAATTTTATTGAGAATTTACCAGCACTTCACTATGCCTAAATCACTTAAGTTATTTTTAAAAAAATCTAAAATATATCATTCCAAAATTCCTTTTCTTTCTTTTTTTGCATGTTTGATCAAAAGCCCTGACAACTGGACTTAACTCTGAGTAAAATGTTCTTCCGTATTAGTAAAACAGTTCAACCATGCGTTCAAAATATGTATGATTTGGAAATTTTATCCATTTTCCGCCCATGCATGTCTAGACGGCGAGGGGTTCAGCTCTGTACTGGACTCCATAGTGCTCCCTGGGTGAAGTTCGGTATGTACTCCCATTTTCCAGAATTTTGGTTTCCGTAAAAAAAACCTCGCTTGCAACTTCGCGGGACATGTTGACAAAGGAATCTGACCACATCATCGCTCCTGTTTGTTTCATTTTGGTCATTTTCTCCAGTGCTTAAGCCCAGCTTGTGTTTTTCTTACACCATTAAATGCCTCGTGACGAAACTTTAGAGATGTTTGTGATCTTTCGGTACACACGTAGACTTCTGATAGTCACAGGCCAGTCTTCCATCCAATAAGTCTCCTGCCGACTGTTGCTGGCGCAACAGCAGTCCTGGTCCTCGCGAATTCTGACCTGTGAAGCAGGTGCACGGACAGACAGCGGACATTTTTGATAGGGCAAAATCGATACAGGATTTGCATGGCTGAGGTAAAATGCAGCAACGCCCTGCAAATCGGGAAATGGGGGTGGGGAGGTCGCCACGTGACGGCTGAGGACGCAGACAAACGCATGAATGGTTTCTCTAGTCCATTTTTCTTTCTTCCAGGCCCTCTACTAACAACCAGCAGCACCTGTTGGTTTAATTGGAAGGGCGTAGATGGAGTATTGGCAGCGTCTGCAACTAATTAATCTTCCAAGGAATCAGTTTCATAGTCTTCCTCTCTCTCTACATTATAATCATCAGCATTGGAATTGCGGCCAACTGCTTTATACTTTGCGTGTTCGTGGCTTACAACTGTCGTCATCGCTTGGTGGAAGCCTTCTTCGAGGGGAATAGGCTGCATGCGCAGATGCGACATAAGTCCAGCGTTGGAGGATCATGCTCACCTCGAGTACGTTCAGAAAGCGTCAACAGCACAACAACCCTGGCTGTTCCTCAGATTTGGGACTTTGAGGCTGGTCAAAGGTTTGGTGTCAGCTTTGTTGCAGTCACTCTATACGATATATTTATGTGTGCAGTCACTCTGCCCTGTGACCTCGTATTAGCCCACCCGGACTTTAACAGAAGAGAACACTCCTATCTTCTTCACGTTCACAGTCTCTTCACCTCAACCCGAGGAACAATCATGGCAGTCCTACTAGTTCTAAATACGTCTCTGTTGTACATACACATCTGCCGTCCGTTGCAGGCCTACACTCTAAAATCCACAATCTGCAAGGTTGTACTGGTCTGTCTTCTTCTCAGCGCTCTTTGCAGCGCAAGTGCTTTACTTGTCCACACCCATTTGGACATCACCAGCCGTTCAAAAACACCAACCAGCAGGGCCGTTTATCGAGTTTTAAAAGGCCTTTCCTTTGGCATATTCGTCCTTAGCAGCTTTGCTGCCATTATTATGCACATATTCATTTTTCGTGAGCTGGTAAGGTTTCATCTAATGCCACGGTCCGACAGTTGGGTTTCTCGTTCTTCCAATGTCTTCGTGGGCCTATGGGGAACCCCTGGTATCCTATGGCCATTTCCGAGGCTGCAGCACATCCTTCAAGCCATAAGAAATCTTTTCAACCTCTCTTTCCTCTCCGCTTTGGACGTGGCCTTCTACCTCCTCAACCTACCACTCTTCCTAGTGCTTTTTGGCCTACAGAACATGCACTTTTTTGTTCTGGTACTAGCTTCCTGTGTTCATATGCTTAACCCACTGGTCCACATTTGTCTGTGCTGGAAAGTACAAGAAGTGGCCGTTACTCGAACTCGTCACATTTTGAGTATACGCTTATCCTCCATGTTTTTGTCTTCGGCGGAGTCATCGGCTCACCATTTAAATAGGCACGATAACAGCGGTCAGTTTAATGAACTTCAAACTTCCACAGGGGAGATATCTTTGCCTACTGAAGTCTAAATTCGTTGCATGTTTTAACTATCCAAACCGCTTCCTTCATCCCTCTGAAACGAACGCCCTTTCCTTCCTTTCAAAGCAGTTCTTCGCGGAGTTTTGATTCTTCTCGAGAATGCTGTGATATCTATTCTTCACTGAATTTTCTTAGATGGGTGTTGTGAAGAGAATGTTTTTATTCAGTTATTTGTGCAGCTCATTTGACGGTCCGGATGGCTTTTTCTCTCTGTGATGGTGGCTTCCATCCGTTGTCACCGAGCTGGTTCTGAAGCTTCTGCGTCTCAAATGCGCCTTTCCCTGCTATCGACCGAGTCGTGGCAGAGACATTCTCCTATCTATTTATTGGCTGATGCTAGAGCATCCGGTGCAATGGTATTAGAAGGCTATTTTATGCACACATTACATACTTAAAATTTGCTTAGTGATACCGCCTTACTATCTGCTAATGCTTATTTTATAAGAGTCCTCAATCTATTACGAAGTAACGGTTGACTGCAAACGAATCACAAGTTCTCGTTAAAACTGCCCAGTTGGGGGTTACTAACGCCATAAAAATGGTTTTGCCTTTATGTAAAAAAATGAATCAATCACAAAATGATACTCGGGTGTCATATAACAAGAAGAGGATTCTTTGACATCGAAAAGGTAAACTGGTGGTGTGCATTTTTACATACATGCTATAAACACCCACCACACGAAGGTGAAGGTTCTCAAGGCTCTAATCAATTACATTTTACCTTATTCGGTGCAATTGCGGAGGGGGTTACCAGATTGAAGAAACCTGTCAACAGCGATAGATGAGAGTGCACAACTTAAGGTGCGACGGTCACAAGTGATGCGGTGTGCCGGTGACTTGCAAATAGATTAGATACAGTTAGACAGGCTTGCGCAGGATCTATCACACTCTCTTCTCCCTCACCCACCAGGCTCTAATGAAAAAGCTCCGATTTCAAGACAAGCGAAGGTGGGCTCGAGTGTGATGATCGGAAAATCTGAACTGACCGCCTACGCATGACACACATGAACTAGTTTGTTCAGAATGTACCAGCTTTGCACGAAAAGAAGTGGCTCCAATTCCACCTAAGTGGAGTTTTATGCAGGTCACACTGAGGAATCATTTAACCTGACTCTCAATCCACTATTCAGTTATCCTAAATATACATGCACCGTAATAACTGCGCAGGTCAAGTTATTCTGTCAGCCGTCAGTATTCCAAATCACTACTTACAGCGCGTCGTGATAGATTCAAGTAAGTTAGATTTTTATCAGTGATAGATGCGCTGCGTTGCCGTGGGAATGGACTACAGTTTTGGTCTTCTCCTTCACTCTCCAATGTGCCAGTCGACAGCACGACCCTGTCTGACAGCTGAAAAATGAAAGTGGATACTGTAGCTGATAGTGGTAGACGACCCATTTACTTCTGCTGCACAAGACCTGATTTGCTTGTTTACTAGGATACGTCAAAGATCATATTTCACACGTGCATGAAGTGGGCATGTTCTGACATGCCACATTTTGCCCGCCCTACCGGTCACGGTAAAACGGATCCCATGCTTGCTGTCCAAAAGAGTAGTATGGTGAGTCGGCAACAAATGCTAACCTCAACGAACACATTGGATAAGGTTAGGATTATGGTTAGTTTGTCGTGTGAGTACGCGTGACTGGGTAGACGCGTACCATGATATAACATAATGCACTTGAACTATGACGACGGGCATATAAATTTATTTTTTGCCAACGCCTTACCATCATTTTTCCGCCCTTTAAACTGCCCTAGCAGCAATGCCACCGTTCCCATATTACACGCCTACCTCTAGATTGTGTTCGTTAGGGTGGTCGCACAAGCATTCGCTGCCGGCATGTGCTATGTATGAGGTTCATATGAGGCCCGGGATGCGTGCGTGTGTGTAGGTGTGTGTGTGTGTGTGCCGCCTAAACGGGCCACATGGTAGATGCGTTGGACCAACACGGGGGCCACATTAGGGCACGGCAGGCGTTATTCGGGTTGCGCTCCCATAACAAATGCCGAACATGGAGGTGTGGTGGCACGCCTAGGGGCGGCTAGGACTTAGGGGACCCAGCCGCGCCAGCCACCTGCGTCCTCTCCCGCCTCCGGTCTTCTTGACTCTGTCTTGACACCGGGCTCAGGTGGGGGAGGAGGAGAGAGTGCGGTAGATGCAGCGCAAGTCTACTATCACTTTAAACTAATTCACGCGCAAGTCACCGTCCCTGCTCCACTTTCCCATGGAGCATACGGTGGACATCGTCGGACTACGACGGTCGAACTGTCGTGTGTGTGTGTGTGTGGGGTGTAGGGGGTACTAGTTAGGGGCAGCACTACACAGATAGCATTTGGTCGCTCCATTTGTCTCGTACAGGTGGTGAATGCTCCTGTGGCCGTCTCTAACTGGTACCCAGCTCTCACCTGTGGCTCCTCGAAGCTGGTTCTTCCCAGCGGCCACACCCCGGGCAACCGCCACGACCGGCGGGCTAAACCAGGTGAGGGTCTCCGGTGTTGTGTGTGTCTTCACACCCGGTACGTCTGCTCCTTTCTCCCTGTTCTTGTCCTCTCCCGTCCTCCCTGCCCTTCCTCCTCTCCTCTTCCCACCCCACTCCCCTCTCCCCTCCTCTATCCTCCTCTCCTTACTCTTGCTTCTACCCATCCTCTTCTCCCTCTATCCTCACTCTTCCCTCCTTCCCCACGGTCGAAAAAGTCCTACGGCGAGGGCGACATGCAATCACGTAGGCGGCCCAGGCGAATCGGTCGTTCTCTCACTAACCCAAATCGTGACCCATAGTGGAGTTCGGTAGCCGCCTGGGTGACTAAGCAGCCCTATTTAGGGATAGCACTGCTTACCCCCTCGCGGGGGAGGGGGCTAGAAAAGGTGCCCTAAACAAATGCTGGGTCTCACGACAGCTGCAGCAGACCGTGGCTAGCAGACTGCAATTAAATGCGGTCGAAAAACTCTAAACAATATCAACAACAACTCCTCTCCCAATCCCCTCATCCGTACCCTTCGGGGTACCCTCCGGGCTGCTCGGGTGAGTCCGCTCACACTAGCAGCCTGGAATGTTCGTTCCCTTTTAGACAATCGGAGGAGCAACCGGCCGGAACGGAGGACGGCGCTAGTCGCTCGGGAACTGGCGCGCTACAAGGTTGACATTGCTGCTCTCAGCGAGACCCGATTCTCTGAACAGGGTCAGCTGGAGGAGGTGGGTGCCGGCTACACCTTCTTCTGGAGCGGCCGACCAAAGGCAGAGCGACGCGACGCTGGTGTCGCCTTTGCCATTCGGAACGGCATCGTGGGACGTCTGCCCTGTCTGCCGCAGGGTATCAATGATCGTCTTATGAGCCTCCGCCTGCCTCTTTGGGGAGACAAATTCGCCACCATCATCAGTGCCTACGCTCCCCCAATGACGAGCTCTGATGCGGCGAAGGACAAATTCTACGACGATCTACACTCCCTCTTGGCGACTGTGCCGAAGGCGGATAAGTTAATTGTCCTTGGTGACTTTAACGCCCGCGTCGGCACAGACCGTGCCTCGTGGAGAGGAGTGCTGGGTCCCCATGGTCTCGCTGGCTTCAATGACAACGGTCTTCTTCTCCTACGAACCTGCGCTGAACACCGCCTTATTCTGACCAACACCTTCTTCCGCCTCCCAAAGCGGCAAAAAGCGACCTGGGTACATCCTCGATCGAGACACTGGCACCTCTTGGACTATGTTCTCGTCCGGAGGCGAGATAAACAGGACGTGTTGGTGACAAAGGCGATCCCCGATGCCGATGGATGGACGGATCACCGCCTCGTCATCTCCAAGATGAGGCTCCGTCTGCAACCCCGCAGGAGACCCCAAGGTAAGCGACCACAAGGTAAGTTGAATACTGTTTTGTTGAATGTGCCTGCTCACCATCTACATTTCAGCAACGAACTGGCCAACCGTCTAGCCAACCTTCCAGTCGCCGACGCGGACATCTCCGTGGAGAACCGCTGGTGTCAGCTGAGAGACACCATCCAATCCACTGCCCTGGATGTCCTCGGCCGCGCACGTCGTCAGCACCAAGACTGGTTCGATGACAACGACGCAGCTATCAACGCTCTGCTCGTCGAAAAGAACCAGTTACATAAAGCCTACATCGCTCGCCCTACCGCTGCAAACAAGACAGCCTTCTACCAAAGTCGCCGCCTTGTACAGCAACGGCTGCGGGAGATGCAGGATGCCTGGATGACGCGCAAAGCCGAGGAAATCCAAGGGTACGCGGACCGAAACGAATGGAAGAACTTCTTCGCCGCCACCAAGGCTGTCTACGGACCTCCAGTCAAAGGAGCCGCCCTCTTCTCAGTGCCGACGGCAGGACGCTGCTCACTGAGAAGACGCAAATCCTGACGCGATGGGCAGAGCACTTTCAAAGCGTTCTCAACCAGCCCTCCACCATCTCCGACGCCGCCATCGATCGCCTGCCTGAAGTGGAAATCAACGCCAACCTTGATCTCCCGCCCTCTCCAAGAAACCATCAGAGCAGTGCAGCAACTCTCCAGCGGGAAAGCACCTGGCTCGGACAAGATCCCTGCTGAGATTTACAAGCATGGTGGACCCCAGCTGATGAATCGACTCACAGTGCTCTTCCAGGAGATGTGGCACCAAGGACAAGTCCCTCAGGATTTCAAAGACGCCACCATTGTCCACCCATACAAGAAGAAAGGAAACCGCCAACTTTGCGACAACCACCGAGGAATTTCGCTACTGAACATCGCTGGAAAGATCTTCGCCCGCATTCTCCTCAACCGCTTGAACGCTCACCTGGAGCAAGGACTGCTCCCGGAAAGTCAATGCGGCTTCCGACGACACAGAGGAACAATCGACATGATCTTCGCTGCTCGCCAGCTGCAAGAGAAGTGCCAAGAGATGCGGACTCACCTCTACACTACCTTTGTGGACCTGACGAAAGCCTTTGACACGGTGAATCGCGACGGGCTGTGGAAAATCATGCAGAAATTCGGCTGTCCTGAACGGTTCACGCATATGGTACGTCAGCTTCACGACGGGATGATGGCGCGCGTTACTGACAACGGGACAGTATCTGAAGCATTCGCAGTGACCAACGGAGTGAAGCAGGGCTGCGTATTGGCTCCCACCCTGTTCAGCCTCATGTTCTCTGCCATGTTAATGGATGCCTACCGTGACGAACGCCCCGGGATCCGCATCGCCTACCGGATGGACGGCCGACTCCTCAACCAACGACGAATGCACTTCCGCTCGCGTGTCTCCACAGCGACTATCCATGAACTTCTATTCGCTGATGACTGCGCACTCAATACAACGACAGAAGAGGAAATGCAAAGGAGCATGGACCTCTTCGCTGCCGCCTGTGACAACTTCGGACTTCGCATCAACACTGAGAAAACGGTTGTGATGCATCAACCGTCGCCAAACACTCTATACACCGCAGCTCACATCAATGTCAATGGCGCCCAACTTAAATCTGTAGATACCTTCACGTATCTAGGCAGCAATCTCTCACGCAGCACCAAAGTCGACGATGAGATCGCCCATCGGATCGCTAAAGCCAGCCAAGCCTTTGGACGCATGCAAAATGTGGTCTGGAATCGACATGGTCTCCACCTCAGAACCAAACTCAAGATGTACAAAGCTGTCATATTGCCAACGCTGCTGTATGGAGCGGAGACGTGGACAATCTACCAAAAGCAGGCACGAAAGCTCAACCACTTCCACCTCAGCTGTCTCCGCAGAATACTAAAGCTGAGTTGGCAAGACAGGATACCGGACACGGAAGTGCTGGAACGAACAGGCATTCTCAGCATTTTCGCTCAGTTGAAACAACTGCAACTGCGCTGGAGCGGTCACCTTGTGCGGATGGATGACGAAAGGCTACCCAAACGACTCTTCTATGGAGATCTCGCCATGGGTTCTCGTCGACAAGGGGGTCAAGTACGACGCTACAAAGACACTCTGAAGACCTCCCTGAAGCAATTGCAGATCAATCCGGAGTCCTGGGAGGACCTTGCCCGAAATCGATCGGCTTGGAGGAGAACAGTGAAGACAGGGGCAGCAATCTACGAAGCCAACAGGATCGCCGCTGCCAAGACCAAAAGAGCGGCACGAAAGTCACCAGCGCCCCGGATCAACATCGCCAATGCCCAGGCCCTTCCAACATGCCCGCGCTGTCACCGCACCTTCCGCGCGCGAATCGGCCTAGTCGGACATCTTCGGAAGCAATGCATCAACAATCCGACAATTCAAAATTCTACGTCTACTTCTGTCAACCCTCCTTCGGACTCCTCCACCCTCACCCCTGGCATCAATTCCACTAGTCCCACCATCATCGAGACCGCATCACAATGCTCAGCACGTGTTACCCCCACAACCACCACTGTCACCACCACTACCACCATCAGCGATGGGGACTCCCTCCTAAACTGTCCTCATTGCAACCGCACATTCACCTCACGCATTGGCCTGGTCGGTCACTTGCGAATCCATCGTACAGAGACTGGTGAACCAGTGCCTGGAGCTCCAACACACAGCAGAGATCGCCGCCTCCACTGCCCTCACTGTCCTCGTGCATTCACTCATCGCATGGGCCTTTTCGGTCACATGCGCATTCACAAAAACCTGCGGTAAACCACCGGAGGCTAAGCTACATCTGAACACACTATCTTCACCAATACATCGACCACACCTTCACAATCACCATGTACCTGAGTATATCACGGTTTCCTAGAAACCGTGGCTGGAAGGCTGCCAATCTGACGCTTACACCAGACCACGACGTCGGCTCAGTGTATGTGTTGTGTGTGTCGAGTGGCTGACCAGTGGACTGGGAGTCAGACGGCGATGGCTCCTCCATATCCCCTGAGTTAGTGAATCCTGGCGTGTGCGTTATGGGGGCCAGGTCGTGCTGTGGCGCGCGAAGACGGGTACGCCGATCCGTCAGCTAATGCGCCCACTCCCACATCAGGCAACTGACCGGCTCGGACAGTAGTCTGACTGTGGGGTGGGGAGAGAGTGAGGTCGACAGCTCAGCGCATATTCCTCACTATAAACAATCTGACGCGCTTGAAACTATCACGGTGCGCTAAAAGCCGTGGCTTGGAAGGTTGCCAACTGACGGGATAACTCGGACCGCGTGGTCAGCCCAATGTGTGTTTTGTGTGGAGTGGCTGACTGGCGGACTGAGAGTCAGGTTGCAATGGCTCCTTCTTAATGTGGCCTTTATGGCACTCCCACTCCGTGGGATCCGAGCCAGGTGTGGTGGCACGCCCAGGGGCGGCTCCGGCCGCGCCAGCCACCTGCGCCCTCTCCCATCTCCGGTCTTCTTGACTCTGTCTTGACACCGGGCTCAGGTGGGGAGGAGGAGAGAGTGCGGTAGCTGCAGCGCAAGGCTACTATCACTTAAAACTAATTCACGCGCAAGTCACCGTCCCTGCACCACCTGGTGTGGAGCATACGGTGGACCTCGTCGAAATCGACGGTCGAACTGTCGTGTGTGTGCCCCCTAAACGGGCCACGTGGTAGATGCGTTGGACCAACACGGGGGCCACATTAGGGCACGGCATGCGTTATTCGGGTTGCGCTCCCATAACAAATGCCGAACATGGAGGTGTGGTGGCACGCCTAGGGGCGGCTAGGACTTAGGGGACCCAGCCGCGCCAGCCACCTGCGTCCTCTCCCGCCTCCGGTCTTCTTGACTCTGTCTTGACACCGGGCTCAGGTGGGGGAGGAGGAGAGAGTGCGGTAGATGCAGCGCAAGTCTACTATCACTTTAAACTAAATCACGCGCAAGTCACCGTCCCTGCTCAACTTTCCCATGAGCATACGGTGGACATCGTCGGACTACGACGGTCGAACTGTCGTGTGTGCCCCCTAAACGGGCCACGTGGTAGATGCGTTGGACCAACACGGGGGCCACATCAGGGCACGGCATGCGTTATTCGGGTTGCGCTCCCATAACAAATGCCGAACATGGAGGTGTGGTGGCACGCCTAGGGGCGGCTAGGACTTAGGGGACCCAGCCGCGCCAGCCACCTGCGTCCTCTCCCGCCTCCGGTCTTCTTGACTCTGTCTTGACACCGGGCTCAGGTGGGGAGGAGGAGAGAGTGCGGTAGATGCAGCGCAAGTCTACTATCACTTTAAACTAAATCACGCGCAAGTCACCGTCCCTGCCCTACTTTCCCATGGAGCATACGGTGGACATCGTCGGACTACGACGGTCGAACTGTCGTGTGTGTGTGTGCCCCCTAAACGGGCCACGTGGTAGATGCGTTGGACCAACACGGGGGCCACATTAGGGCACGGCATGCGTTATTCGGGTTGCGCTCCCATAACAAATGCCGAACATGGAGGTGTGGTGGCACGCCTAGGGGCGGCTAGGACTTAGGGGACCCGGCCGCGCCAGCCACCTGCGTCCTCTCCCGCCTCCGGTCTTCTTGACTCTGTCTTGACACCGGGCTCAGGTGGGGAGGAGGAGAGAGTGCGGTAGATGCAGCGCAAGTCTACTATCACTTTAAACTAAATCACGCGCAAGTCACCGTCCCTGCTCCACTTTCCCATGGAGCATACGGTGGACATCGTCGGACTACGACGGTCGAACTGTCGTGTGTGTGTGCCCCCTAAACGGGCCACGTGGTAGATGCGTTGGACCAACACGGGGGCCACATCAGGGCACGGCATGCGTTATTCGGGTTGCGCTCCCATAACAAATGCCGAACATGGAGGTGTGGTGGCACGCCTAGGGGCGGCTAGGACTTAGGGGACCCAGCCGCGCCAGCCACCTGCGTCCTCTCCCGCCTCCGGTCTTCTTGACTCTGTCTTGACACCGGGCTCAGGTGGGGGAGGAGGAGAGAGTGCGGTAGATGCAGCGCAAGTCTACTATCACTTTAAAACTAAATCACGCGCAAGTCACCGTCCCTGCTCCACTTTCCCATGGAGCATACGGTGGACATCGTCGGACTACGACGGTCGAACTGTCGTGTGTGTGTGTGTTGTGGGGTACTAGTTAGGGGCAGCACCACACAGATAGCATTTTGGTCGCTCCATTTGTCTCGTACAGGTGGTGAATGCTCCTGTGGCCGCCTCTAACTGGTACCCAACTCTCACCTGTGGCTCCTCGAAGTTGGGTTCTTCCCAGAACAAATGCGAACATAGAGGTGTGGTGGCACGCCTAGGGGCGGCTAGGACTTATGGGACCCAGCCGCGCCAGCCACCTGCGTCCTCTCCCGCCTCCGGTCTTCTTGACTCTGTCTTGACACCGGGCTCAGGTGGGGGAGGAGGAGAGAGTGCGGTAGATGCAGCGCAAGTCTACTATCACTTTAAACTAAATCACGCGCAAGTCACCGTCCCTGCTCCACTTTCCCATTGATCATACGGTGGATATCGTCGGACTACGACGGTCGAACTGTCGTGTGTTGTCGTGAGGTGGATTTTATGATCATTTTAGATTTTCTATGCAGTTTTACATTTTGAAAGGTTCATCACTGAAATAAAAATATATCCTGTCTTGTTGTGTGTTTTTTTAGTTTGATGGTTTGTACCCTCTAGGTGTCATCTAGACAAGGAATAACAAACCGTCCATGTTCCCATAATCCAGGCAGCAAAGGTTGTTTAATTCACCTAAAGAAGTAGATTGAGGTGTGACTCTTTTCGCGGATTTATTCATTCACATTAATTAAGAATTTATTAATGTTTGGACGTGTTTCTCAATTAATGCTGCAGCATGACACAGGTTGAATTAATTACTGTAGTTTAATGCTCCTTGTGAAAACTCTAAACGTCCTAATTCGTTCTCTTCATTGGTTACTATCGTTGTCGGATCTGTGATAGTCGGAAAATCAACCACAAATTGCTCCTCATTCATGTTCCAGTCCGAAATGTCAAATGAAGTTACTCATGACTTACTTCATTCCTGTGACTTAACCATATATAAGTGGACGCTAAATGACGCTCTTTGTTGACTTAACATCAACCCATTTTAAATAAGATTTTTCCAATGAATTGATGGTTAATGAACCGGAACTTACTTCTGATAATTAAAAAAACCCAAAACACTTTCCTACTCAATATCTTACCCCAGTAGGACGCAGAAGGAAGTTTCTCTTCATAAATAGATCGTCGTCTTGGGATTCAAATAAACGGCAGTCCAGTCGTAATATTACTAACCTCGAACATTCACTTAGACCTATTCCTCTGCTCTCCAGCTTAGTAATAACCCTGAACCCCTTTTTTATTCATGTGGTTTGTGACACCCTTATTTGCTTGAACTTTAGTAGTGGAAGCAGCATTCACTTCCAGCTCTCTCGTGAGAATGTCGGCAACATCGGTGGTTAGACTTAACGCATTCAAAACAAACGATTATGAAATGCGCTGAGCAGAATATCGTGGTTAAACGACCGAATCAAACCTTGACTTTACATTTTTTT